>JBAIZL010000001.1:119796930-120184430 GCA_036971475.1 Prosapia bicincta | reverse complement strand
AGTTGCGTTTAATATTCGATGCCAGATTATTACAGGGTCGTCTATACTTTCGGATAATCTTATACCATATTTTAGGATTGAGGTTTAGACGAAATGCAAGCTTAATCAGAAGTAACTGTCTCACAAGTATTTGTCTCACAAGAGCCTTGGCGAAGAAATGAGTCACTCTCGATTTTCTGTTCTGCGCATGAGCTGCCCATGTAATCCTAACCGACAAAAATAGACCTAACGTTATGCTAGTTTTTACCAGTTATATTCTAGTGAGTAATATAAATATTTACAAATAAGTAAAAGTACTAATTTTATTAAGAAAGAGTGTACAACATAAATTATATATGATCCCGTTTTTGGATTGAAATTTTCTGTAAATCTGACATTTGGCGTTCAAAAATGTGTTTTGGAATGACCTTATCGTTTTAACCTGCCTTGGTACAGGGCTCTTCTGCGCCGGACACAGGGTTAGCGTACGTTGGAATTACAATATTAGATAATCGACATTATGGCGATCAAGGTTCTTGACTAAATTGTTCTGATTTGCCACTTAACTAGCAGATTTGCTAAATACTTCATCCATTATAATTTTAATAAAGTAAACTAATTTCAAAAAAATAAACGTATAATGAGGTGTTACGAGGGAAGTGTAGCAATGTGTTTGAAATGTTGCCAAAACAAAGTGGAATAGGCTTTGGTAAAGGGAAGCTACGTCTGCCGTTTCTGAATCTTATCTTGAGGTAAATTTATGGTACAGTCAAGCCCAAAAAAGGAAGAGACAGGAGGTAGAAGTAGAGTTTATTTAAATCTCAAGGTAACATTAATCTTCTTGACTACGTACAGCATCGGATAATTCTTGCTGTGTAACGTAGAATATCATACCATTTGTATGGTTCAATTATCAATATGTTCCTCCTGTTTATTAACAGCATTAAACGTTTCATACTTTCTGCTTAGTGAATCTTATGCATTCTTATGTTTATTGAGTATTTACTCATTCCTTCTTGTGCTTCAGAATGTCGGACGCTGACACCACGAATTGCAACGTTGCGCTTAAGATTTGGTTACAAATTACTACAGACTTGTCTATACTTACTAATAATCGTATCGCGTATGATGGGATGGAGATAGAGGGAAACCACGACTAACCGAGGCGAACAGAATGACTTAAATTAACAAAGTTTACGCCACAAGTGTTTGCCTAACAAGTATTTACGTACATCGGAATAATAATATTTGATTACCAGTCAGGTTCACGGCGGATGGATTGCTCATGTACGATTGGTTAAGTAATTCTCGCCTAGAGAACTGTAGGATGCAATATCAGCTACCGAAATAAAGAATCGCTCATTTGGAAAATATATTTAGGCACTGTATAGTTATATTTGTAGTCAATTAAAACTATTATAAATAAAGTAACATAATATATGGGTATGAAACAGCTGCTCTACAACATAAATTATAACATAAAATCAGTTGTTTTATGAAATCATATGTATCACTAATTGAAAGTCGAATAGGACGCAATAACTATATTGCATACTTTGTACTCATTTGGGAAAAGTTTTTTTCTCACATAAAAAACTAAAACTAAATCATTATTAAATTTAATTACGAATTAGTATTAATGTATTTAAAAAATTGATTTCAACTTCAGTGCATGACTAATGAAAATTCGAACAAGATATATATATATTAGAGTGTGAAGAAATATAAGTAATTAACAAATATAAAATTTAAGTGGGAAAATAAATGAGGTTTAAAGGATAATAAAGGAATTTAAAATACATAAATAAGACACGAACAATGGCAATTTGGGTTTAAAATATAAATTTGAATAAGACACAACAAATGTCGAGCGTTATGATGAGGGTATGGTCATGGAATACTTTCAAATTGTCGTTATGGATATCTACCTCTATCAGTAAGTTTAGGCTCAAGTCGGAAAAAAAATCGTAAACGTGTTGTGATTGGTTAAGAAACTATAAAACTAACTGCAATTGCAGAGTTATATAAAGGTATTTACTAAGTGACTATTTTACTTTTTATATAACAATTTAAAAATACCTTGTATCTTCATAAGGAACGTCATAACAGTAGAAAAAATGAAAGAAAACATGAAACGATTGAAATATAGAATGGTTGACATTAGAGAAACTGTTATGACAACATAACTTGAATTAAAATAAATGGTTAGTGGTAACTGATTGTAACTTCACTCGAGCTACTAGTTTTTCACTAAAACACACTTGAAAAAACGTATGTTAGTATGTTACACTTAGCTATAGTAGCACTTAGGTTGTTACATTGACTACTTCCGAAATGATACACATCTCCCGTCCTCAATAATCAGACAAAGTAAGTAAGTGGTACTATTGGGAATTGTAAGGTAGTAACATACGTACAAGTGTTTTTAGTTATAATCTCGTGATTTTTTATGCTTGGATAAGAAAACGATTACTAAGTCGTGTTTTTTCCTGTGAGGCATGAAGAAACATGTATAGACAACTTGTACAAATAGTACAAAACATTTATTTTAGGAAATAAAAAGAGTAGTCAATCGTTTACAAGTGACCGTTATTGAAAAATTGAAGGTTGGAAATTGTTTAAAACTCAGTTTTGGTCAGGTTAAACCTTTTTTTTAAATAAATTTATACTGGTTTTAGATGCAGATCATGAGAAAAGACTACTATTAGTCTTAGTAGATGAAAATTTTTATTAATTAGGAGTATTAAATATTAAAAGATTTCAAAATTTCTCAAAACTCACAATTTTTTTAAGAACGTCAAATTGTTTTCTTGAAAATGCATCTACATAGTTATAATTTTCTGAGCTAAATAACGGAAAATTCCTAAAGAAGTACGTTATCTTTCTTCGTGGCGTTTAAGGACCTTTGTTATTACAAACTTACTTCGCTCCTAACCCCAAAACCACATAAACTGTAGTGTGAGGCTCCATCCATTCCCTAACGTTCTACTTTCTCTTTAATGTTGTAATCGTTGTTGTTAAATTTGCCTCCCACCTATCTACTTTAGAATGTAAATGTGTCATTGTAATAGTGATATTCGTTTTTGATAGTGAACAAGTTTTAAACATTTTTTTCATGTGCAGAGACGTGGTAAGCAGGATGTGCTACAGATGTATAAATATAAAAAAACATATGTCAGCATCACCACTTAGGGCGTAGAGACGACGAGACAATTTTACCAATCACGTACTGCGTGTTGGAATGTGGTTGAAGTGTGCAACGTAGCGTATTATGTTGAATAGCTCTTAGAAAATGAGGGGATATGGGTGTTCTGCAAACGTACAGTGAAGGAAATTGAAAGATTAGTGTTCTAAAATAAATATTCATTCAGTAAATTTAATTATTATTTTAATGGCGATCATAGATTGGATGCAGATTTAATTTAAAATCAATTTAGTTACTTCAACTTCTACCCGTTTTTTCGACAAACCTAACTCCAAGTAAATTTATATTTAGTTCTTTTATTTTTCAAAACATATGTTAGGCTTTAATATTCTGTGACGTAACAAGATTATATTTTATGTATCTAGAACATTAAAGAAAAGAGTTTAGAATTTCTAAGTCAGTCACAGGTGACACCTAATTGCATTAGCAAAAGCATTACAGCTTTACGTGTCCATACGTAACCATCTACTTCTCTCAACACTCGCCTCCCATGTGTTTTAAAATTATTCGTACTCTATACATCCAACGAGAGCAACGCCTTCTATATTTACAAAAAAACAAAGTCATTGGTATCCAGTATTCTTTATCTAGGTCACACCTAGGCATCTAGTAGGTGCCACCTGCTACCATTCACGATATATCGATCCCCGAGGGTTTACTTTCGTTAACTTTAGCACTAAAGCCTAAACATATCGAAGTAGGAAATGAAGAATGGATATTTAGGTTGATTTACTTCCTGTCTGCAAGGGTGGAGCAATTTGCTCTTTGTTAGATTTGTGGTTTTGGAAAACGTTATTCATGGAAGATCTTAATAATTGAAGTATCGTCATGCAAATAGTACTGCTTCGTGTTATAGCATTGGATGTTATGTTAACATTGGATGTGATACTTAATGTATGTGATTCATTCGGATAAGCGAGGCTCGTTCATTCTCCACGTGAGAGAAAGGTACATATTTTTGTGTTTAAAGAATGTAAGCTACTTACCATTGTTTAATAAATGCTGGGTAAGCTTGGCATCAGTAAACTCTTGAGGAAAACAAAATCATTATTTTAAACTTACATTTACCTTTACTTAACAAAGAGTTCTCCAGTTACAACCGTTAACGTGATTGTAAATTATATATGTTACGGGTTGTATAGATAAAATATATATATTTAGGTTTTTTTTATTTTAATGACTCTGATTTCTACGGAATTCTTTAATTGTATTTATTCAGAGAATTGTTTCAAGCATAACGTGTTCTTAGAATTGTAATAATTCTCGGTCCAGATTGGGTTCTGTGTAAAATTATAATATTCAGCCGTTTTAACTATTTTGGAAAAAATCCGTGAAGGTTATATTACTAATAGGTGCATTTTTCTTACAAAAATTAAATTAGAAATATAAAATAATTCAATTTCAGGAAATAAATTGGGTCAATGGGGCTTAGCGAAAACCAAAACACAATGAACTACTCATTTCAATCGTTTTTACGACACATTCTTTAATAAAAATAGGCAATTGGGATGCCATTAAAATGGCTGAGGTCATAACTACAATGGCGTATAAGAGTATCAACAATAGAAGTATACACCCTTTTTCAAAATTATCATATAATAGTGATACTGAAAATTGTTGTCAAAATTTAATTGTAAATTGAGATAAATCAAACGGTAGTTAATTTTGTAGCGAATAAAAGATTGACTAAAATGAGTGAAAGTAAGCTAACATAACTGAAGCAAGACACATAATTAATAAGAAAAAAGAAAGAACAAAGCAGACGGAACAGAAATCAATCTTTATTTATATGTTTAAACAACAAGACTTTGATTAACTACATATATTAAATTTATACAGATTTACGACATAATATTAGATCAAACAAAGAATTTAGACTTTCGAAAATTATCTCATAGTGTGTTTCTTTTCAATAACGGTTCCTATTTGTTAACAATCGCTTCTCCGAATTTACTTGAGTTAACCACGGCGCTTACCCTTGCGTACTCAAGTTATAAACAAGTCAGCATAGCGTCGAGTGTACGAGACACGTAACATGGCAACAAACCATGTTTAATAAATCTAGAGGTATCATATTGCTCAAGGTGGCTCTAGAGATTGTATACGGCCAATAAATATTGAAATCACTCTTCCTCTCTATTGAGCCTTTACTCATGAATGTGCAAAGCTAAGCGAAAGCCACTCAACGGTTTACTCCTCAGAAACTCGTGCTACACAAGGGAACGATGTAAGTTTCGCTAACATAATTTGATTATGAAATAATGAAGGAATTTGTTTTTGATATAAATATTATAAATGATTTACTATAGACTCTTAATGGACTTAAATCCAAAAATACAAGAATAGCCGAAAACATAGAAATTGATTTAAAGGAAAGCTAGGTGAAACTATCACCACCTGATAGGAATGTTAAGATGAAGGGGAATAATGAAATGGTAGAGGGACTGACGTAACACTCTAGCCTGTGTAAGGAGAGATATCATTGTTCGTATTTACAGGCGTTCCTTGGATCTAGACCTAGTTCATACTGGAAGAACATTGGAATGTCGATTTGGGAAGATTTTGTGGAAAGTTTAGGGCGTGGAAGTATATGTTGGCTTAAGGAATTGGGGAAGACCCATCACGTACTACGTGAAGAGAACCTATACTTTCAGTGGATATCGGCGTGTGTGTCTGAGTTCTTGTTTTTAATGGAATTGCAGAGGGTTTTATTCAAAGAAATTAGGTCCTTGTCTAAGTACTACGATCAGAGATGACAGAATGCATAAGGAAAAAACGTTACAGGTAGTAAAAGAGAAAATACTAATGCAACGATGGGTACGTGCTCATCGTTCAACAAGTCTTATTTTACTGGAACCGTAGCGAAGGGTGGGCGGAGCTGGAAAGGGCTAATGACGGTGTAGGGAGTTGTAAGTATGAGCTACTGAACTGGTTCTTCAGGAAATTACGTCAAGGATCTTTTGAGATAAAGAGTGATGCAAATCCTTGTTTATTTGAGCTGTCGAGATAATTATTGAATACATATTAAGTCGGTTGTATATCGGGTCAAAGTTTTATTTATTTATTGTGAAGTTTCGGCAACTAATTTGTTGCCCTTATCAAGCCTGTACTGCAATGAAACAGAAAGTGCTTACATTTAATGTTTAAGTAAGTAATGTGAGAAATCAAACATAAAATCCCTAGACTTTATCAAAGGCTTTGAGCTATATCTCTAGTTAACTAAACTATCAGCACTACATAACGTCTTGAGATTAAAGAAAACAAATAAATCCACTGTCCTTGATCACTGCATAATCAGGTTCCATGTACCTGGATGAAAATTCTATATTTTAAAAATAGGATTATTGAGACTGTATTAGTTTTATTCCTCAACTGCACAGCTCGTTAGTCTTTTCTTTCCCTCTCTAAAAGTGTTACTAAAGCTGAAAGTGTAATTGTTTTAGTTGTATTCCTCAACTTTACAGTTCATTAGTCTTTTCCTTCCCTCTCTAAAAGTGTTACTAAAGCTGAAAATGTAACTGTTTTAGTTGTATTCCTCAACTGTACAGCTCATTAGTCTTTTCCCTCCCTCTCTAAAAGTGTTACTAAAGGTGAAAATGTAACTGTTTTAGTTGTATTCCTCAACTGTACAGCTCATTAGTCTTTTCTTTCCCTCTCTAAAAGTGTTACTAAAGCTGAAAATGTAACTGTTTTAGTTGTATTCCTCAACTGTACAGCTCATTAGTCTTTTCTTTCCCTCTCTAAAAGTGTTACTAAAGCTGAAAATGTAAAACACCTCTTTATTACAGGAAACGCCACAAAATATTAACTTTTTATTGCAATAGGTAATGATATTTGGAATATTTTAAGCATGCTGCACGTCATCGGAAAGCCTGGGCATTAAAACTTGAGCCAAACGCAGAGATGACGTGTTATTACTTTATCGGATCAGAGATCTCTCCTAATGTGCCACATTTACTTTACTTAGTAAGATTTCCCAGGTGACCAATGAGAGAAGGAATTGTAACAGAATATCGATCCTACCACAGTGAGAATTCATTTCCTTTACACACTCGGAACAAACTAAATAAAAAGGGGAAAATGGAAGCGCTTGACTGTAAAACAATATCTTTTGAGTTTGAATAGTATATTACGTATTGAAAAAAGTGCAGTAAATAATTATATGTTAAAAATTCTTCTTAAGAAGGGTTTTCACCGTCAAAAGAATCAAACTACCACCGAAAATTGAGAAACCTGATGATCTAGTACTGGTGAGTCCTGGAGATCTCCGGTTATCATGCAAACAAGATTACCTAATTAGAACGGATGGAGATTAAATCCTCAAAGTCACTTTGCACTTAGAAGAAAAATACTTTTACAATATTTCCTCCCAAAAATACATGGGACAAATAATATTGAACGACAAATAGTCATTGAAAAAAGAGTTTAACACAGAACTAAATAAATCCAAAAAGCGGTAAAATTAAAGAGTTTCCTACGGTCGTTAACAATGACAAAATGTGTCCTCATTTCTCAATTTAAAATCGCCCTTTCTAAGCTGAACGCCGGCCGGAAGTTTTGCTATAAAATACTCAAGGCCATTTCCGGCCACTGTTTACCTTAGAGACAACTTTTATCACAGACGGTACATAAAGTTTAAATGAGTTTCTTTCTCGTGAGTACCATATCAAACTGTTTGAGAAACTTTCTTAATAACGGAGCTGTAAGTTGCTATATAAATTCCCGCGGGCGATATTTAGCCGCAAAGCCCTGAGTGTATTTATTGTACAAGAGTGGAGGTTTGTGAGTAAATCTTAATGCTTCTTAAATTAAAAAAAGAAAGATTTATATGAAATGAAAAGATACCGGTCATTAAATGTGCCGACTGACTGTGATCAGCTGACATTATATGAAGCTAATGTTTACTTTAGGCTACAATGTATGGAGATCTTTGTTCCTGCAGTGTTACAGTATTCAATAAATTCAGTATTCTTTGTATAATTTATTTACATAAGATGCTAAATAGTTACGGTAAATATAAGTTATATAAACATTTTGTGTGAACATTTCATAATTAAATGCGTGCTAGGAAGATTCCTGCTTACGCAGCTTTAGTATTATATAGGTGTGAGAACAGAGCCCCGGCAGTGTGTAAGTCGCCTCTGTATCGCACAGACGTTTTCCACTCCGATTGAGTGCATATCAATTGTATTGTTTTATTAAGTAAAAATTTATGTAACAGTTTTCTAAATTAATTGTTTATTAAATTCAAAGGTTTGTTAAAAATAAAAATCATTTTTAAAAACCTTTCTTGCTTAATATAAAACGTAACTGGCGCAGTCGGTAGGACACCTCAAGGAAGTTAGTGAATATAACGTCCATCGGTTTTAACCGTTAATTGAGGAAACCTTAAGTAGAGTGAATATCTACAACCACTTAATAGAGCGCATATCTATTAAGAACACGAGCGAATATCGTGTAAGTGAAAAGTGAAAGTTGTTCAAATGAGCAAAGTATTTTGGATCAACTTGTAAGTAGATCTTAAGATATAGAATTAAGAAAAAGTAGAGTAAATACTTTTTAATTTTATATAATTGATTTTTAATTTTTATTATTTTGAAAAATAATATTAAATAATGGCAACGCCAACATTAAAAAAGGAGTATCTTGACATGATACCCGAGTATAGTGGAGAGCCCACTATGCTCCACAGATTTATCTCGATATGTGATAAGATAGTGAATAAGTTTTATGTAAGCGAAAATCCAGAGGATTTTCAAAATGAATATCTGTTCTCCTCTATTCTTTCTAAATTAAAAGGCCAAGCATTGGAAATGGTTGTAAACTCTAACTCTTACAATTGGCACGAAACTAGAAAAGTATTATTAATTAGTTATTCAGACAAAAGGGATTGTTTCACATTAAACTTAGAGATGTCAGAATTAAAACAAGAAAGTAACGAATCACCATTTCAATTCTATGAGAAAATTCAAAAGTTACTAAATTTACAAATTTCATTTTTTATGAATAAAGAGCCTCAAAGGCAGATGGCTAAAGACATTTTAATAGAATACGTTCAGAAACTAGCTTTAAGAGTTCTCCTTAGGGGTTTGCATGAACCCATCGGGTCACTAATGCGTACCAAGAACCCTAACACTCTTAGTGAAGCACTTAATATGCTCACAAACGACTTCCAATTTAAAAATAATAAAATGTTTACTCAGCCAAGCAAACAACCAGTCTTTCAGAAAAGCCAAACTCATAACGTAAGAAGACCAATACATACTGAATTTAAATACCACCAAATACCTAAACAACTTTATCAACACCCAAATCCTTCCTATAGACCACCAACTTTTGCTAATCAGGGTCAGCCTCAAAGGGGACAACCAAACAACAACACTACTAAACCTCAGTATCCTCAGCGAAATACGGGTTATCAACCTACCCCTATGAGTATTTCCACCAGACAGACAGATAGGCCTTCTAGACAAACGAATTTGTATCAAATGACCGGACAAGGAGCCGAAAAAGACGATTACACTATGTACCAGACTAATGGACAAGAACCATTCGCTTTTGAAGAAAATCTCGGGAAAGAAGAGTACTTCGAAGAATCCCAAAATTTAACCGACAACTACGAAGAAGAGACCGCTAAAATCGATCAGGACGATTTTTTAGGACATACAAGCCTCGGAATCGATTTTCAATAATGAATCTACAAAGCGAAAATAACGAGCTACCATTTATATACGACACAAACACCAAATCTAGAATATTAATTGACACAGGCAGTACTAGATCATTTATGCGAAAATCTTTAGGCTGGAAAAATTTTAAAACAAGCATTAAAAAAGAGCCGTTTGAAGTAATCACCGCACACGGCACTTCAAAAGAAAATTTTTGTTGCACCATACCTCTGTTGTCTAAAAAAGCAATTAAATTTTATTTATTTGACTTTCATCAGAATTTTGACCTATTACTAGGGCTAGACAATATAAAGGATTTAGGAATAAGCTTAGACTTTATAAATAATAAATTAATACTTTGTGATGAGGAAATCCCTATTCAATATTTTAACACTGAAAAAGGAAGTTGTAATAAAACAGACAGCACGTCAATAAAGCAGGAACAATTTAGTTATGTTATACAAGCCCGCACTAGCCAAACAGTTAAATTAAAAATACAAAATATTCATAATGGAGAAGGTATTTTACCACACAAACAAGTGAACGGATTAGAAATTCCGCAGTGTATAGTTTCAGTGCATAAGGGTGAAGCCTATTGCCCTATTATAAACAATACGGAAGAAAATGTAAAATTAACAATAAGTAAACCATTAGAAGTAAAATCTTTAGAGGAATATAATATTTTCAGACCTGATGCAATGCAAATGAACGCTAATTTCAATTTATTAGATTATAAACAAAAAAATTCGAGAAGAAAAAATTTAGATTTATCAAAATTTAGAATGGAACATATGAACTCGGAAGAAAAATCCGCTATAACAAGTTTAATAAAAGATTATGCAGATTTATTCCATATTGAGGGAAACGATTTAACTTTTACCAACCAAATAAAACATGTTATTAGGACTACTGATGAAATTCCCGTATACTCCAGAAATTATAGATATCCAGAGATTTACAAGAACGAAATTAATAAACAAACTGAGGACATGCTTGAACAAGGAATTATTAGACCTTCAAATTCTCCATGGAACTCTCCTGTCTGGATTGTACCCAAAAAACAAGACGCTTCTGGCAAAAGAAAATTTCGATTAGTAATAGATTTTAGAGGATTAAACAAGAAAACAATTGACGATAAATTTCCCTTGCCAAACATTACCGACATATTAGATAAATTAGGACGATCTCAGTATTTTACAACTTTAGATTTAGCCTCAGGATTTCACCAAGTAGAAATGGATAAAAATAGCATAGAAAAAACAGCGTTTTCAACAGAAACGGGACACTATGAATTTTTAAGAATGCCTTTTGGACTAAAGAATAGCCCCCCTACATTTCAAAGAATTATGAATAACATTCTGAGAGGAATCCAAAATGAAACATGTTTAGTTTATTTAGACGATATTATAATTTACTCCACTAGCCTCCAAGAACATATACAAAGACTTAAAGAAGTATTCGACAGATTACGCAAAGCCAACTTTAAAGTACAGCTGGATAAAACAGAATTTTTAAGAAAAGAAGTAGCGTATCTAGGGCATGTTGTTACACCGGAAGGCGTAAAACCTAACCCAGCAAAGATTTTGGCAATCAAAAACTATCCAATACCCAAAACCACCAAACAAATTAAAGGATTTTTAGGACTAATAGGCTATTATCGAAAATTTATTAAAAACTTCGCCAAGATAACAAAACCGTTTACTAACTGTTTAAAGAAAAATGCAAAAATAAATATAGAAAATCCAGACTTCATTGAATGTTTTGAAACATGTAAAAATATACTGACTAATGAGCCCCTTCTGCAATACCCAGATTTTGAAAAGGAGTTTACTCTAACAACAGACGCTAGTAATTTTGCACTAGGAGCAATTTTAAGCCAGGACAATAATGGGAAGGACCTTCCTATAGCGTATGCCAGCAGAACTTTAAATGACAGCGAAACTAATTACTCCGCGATTGAAAAGGAATTACTAGCAATCGTATGGGCCACTAAACACTTTAGGCCTTATTTATTTGGAAGAAAGTTTAAAATTTATACAGACCATAAACCTTTACAATGGTT
This sequence comes from Prosapia bicincta, assembly GCA_036971475.1. Taxonomy (NCBI): domain Eukaryota; kingdom Metazoa; phylum Arthropoda; class Insecta; order Hemiptera; family Cercopidae; genus Prosapia; species Prosapia bicincta. Next base: position 120,172,516 of record JBAIZL010000001.1, on the reverse strand, counting down.
ATTTTCAGTTAAAGAACCAAATTCCAAGCTTTTAAGATGGAGATTAAAATTAGAGGAATATGATTATGACATAAGATACAAAAAGGGCAAATTAAACCAAAACGCCGATGCCTTGTCTAGAATACAATTGAACATTACTAATAAAAGGTCAACAAACACCCAACACACTGTAGAACCAGACCTTGATTTATCTCCAGCTGGATTAATCCAACGTTTCTTCCCGGAATTAAATGAAGATAACGAGTCTATGGTCGTACAACTCGACGCAACAGATAATGCCAACTTAGAGTACGATCAAGAAAGTGACAGTCAAACCGTGCATTCCAACTTCGAAGGGAACACCCAAATTGAAATACCAATTTCCGACGAACCTGTAAACTTTGGGAGAAATCAAATATTTTTGTCACTAGTAAAATACGAACCAAAGAAAGTAAAAATTATAAAACTATTCGGAACTTCAAAGATTCGTTTAATGGTCGAAATATCAGAAAATAACTTTAAAGAAGACATAGTTAACTTTGTAAAATCATATTTGGTACCCAAAATAAAATATAATCTATATTTTGAAGACGATTTTTACGAGAAATTTGCATCATGCGTAGCCAAAAATTTCAAACAAACTGAACTAAATTTGGTTAAGTGCAATAACAAACTCTTAGACCTAACTTCGGAAGAAGATACCTTAGAAACGATAAGTAATTATCATGTCAGCAAAACCAATCACCGAGGGATACAAGAAACATACGAACAAATTAAGCGAAGATATTATTGGCCTAATTTAAAATCACTAATCCAAAATTTCATAAATCAGTGTGACATATGTCAAAGAACCAAATATGACAGAATGCCCTTACAATTAGAGATGAACTTGACGCCTACAGCTTCAAGGCCTTTCCAGATAATTCACATCGACACTATCTCTTTAGAAAAGAATGCGTTTATCAGCATTGTCGACAGTTTCACAAAGTATGCTCAAGCTTATCGCTTGGGAAGCTCTCAAGCTACAGAGATTGCAGACAAGCTATTAGATTACTTTGCGCAGTTCTGCGTACCAACAGTTATTATCTCAGACAATGGAACGGAGTTTAATAACAGGATTGTGAAGGAGATATTAGACCTGCATAAAATCAAAATCCATTTTATCAGTACACAAAACCCCCAATCAAACGGATTATGTGAAAGATTTCATTCCACCTTAATAGAACACATAAGGCTGTTAAATAATCAAATCGAATTTAAAAAAGACAGTATAATTAAGAAAGTAAAATATGCTATAATTGCCTATAACAATAGCATTCATTCAGTCACAAAATTAACGCCGTGCGAAGTCTTATTTGGACACATAAATTCAAACTCTTTATTAGATATAGATTTAGAAAAACAAATTGTAAATGACTACGTTTTAAATCATAAAGAAAAAACAAAAATACTTTACGAAAACATTAGGGATAGCAATCAAAGAATTAAAGAAAAAGTTTTAGAAAAAAGGGAATGTAAACAAAGAACCACTTCCAGAAATACCATCTGAAGTTTATATAAAATCAGTTCAGAAGCAAAGCAAAACTAAAAACAGATATAGCAAGGAAGAAATAGCTTCGATAGATAAAGAAAGAAAAACTGGAAAAATAAAGCCTAGACATCATAACACAAAAGACAAAATACATTTGTCGAAAATTAAAAGGCCTAAGAAGATAAAAAATGTAATTAATGACCAAAATCCTTCTTGTTCATATTCGACACAATCAAATTAAAATCCCAACCATACCTTTGTCCACTAGTTCTATGCAAGAAACTTTATTAAACTTTTAAACAACATTGTTTTATTAATTGTATGTGTTACCAACTGTTGTAATTTATTAAATGATATGTAACTAATTATGGTAATAAATATTGTTAATTATTTGAAATATGTTAATCACAAAAAGAAATGTAATTGAAGAAAATTAGAAACTATACTCTTAAAGAGATAACAAAACAAAAAGAATTCTTATAAACTGACTAGAATCCTTATCAAATCTATAACAGGCAAGTTGAATGTAAATGATGGTAAAAATTATAAAAAATTATATAAAACTTTTATTGTAATCAATGTAAATTTTGTAGAACAAAAATTAGATTCTGATAACAATTGTATATGTTATAAACATTTTGTATCTATCCTATGATAGAAAAGACTCATTATAAATTGTATTAATCGATTCCAAATACTTTTGCTCAGTTGAATTATAATGAACAGAAAATTAGACTGTAAAATGCCCATCATCAAAAACAATAACGCCTACAAACTACGAGGATACTGCGTTGGAAATCGCAGACAACCTATTTAACTGGATCTTGGAAATCAACCTTTGCCTGGTGACTTTCTCCAGTGAAGAGGACTTCAACCCATGCCGAAAATTGCCCTTTATGGAGGCCTATTCAGCAGCTTATATACTTCGCCCTCATCAGGAAGAAGAAGAAGACTTCAACCAACGCCGAAACTTCGCCAACCCCCGAAGTTTTCTTTAGGGATGGAGGAGTTATATAAACATTTTGTGTGAACATTTCATAATTAAATGCGTGCTAGGAAGATTCCTGCTTACGCAGCTTTAGTATTATATAGGTGTGAGAACAGAGCCCCGGCAGTGTGTAAGTCGCCTCTGTATCGCACAGACGTTTTCCACTCCGATTGAGTGCATATCAATTGTATTGTTTTATTAAGTAAAAATTTATGTAACAGTTTTCTAAATTAATTGTTTATTAAATTCAAAGGTTTGTTAAAAATAAAAATCATTTTTAAAAACCTTTCTTGCTTAATATAAAACGTAACTTATATACATTGGAGCTTTTTAGTGAAAAATAAGTACTAAACACTTATTTAGTCCCATGGGACATATCTTCCGAAACGGCCGTCCTCAACAAACAAAGTGCTACAAGTAAGTGCTAAGCAAGTCTTTTAAAACATATAAAAGTGTTTAGTGATTACTAGTAGCTCACGTGAAGATGGAATCAACAAATGGAAAAATAAGTATTAAAAATTAAAATTAAAATATTGTCAATGTTATACACTTTAACAGTCCCATGTCGTTGAAGAACCTTTTATTCCAGTATGTGCCTCGTAATAAAACAATCAAAGCTCTAATCAAACTGGGATTGTCTTGTGGATGAGAAAATTGGAAATAGAGAGAACAATCAAAATCATTTATGCGATTTTTCGAGAAAACTCAAGAAAGAAACCAGAAGTATAAATCTGACTAAACAATCAAAATTATTACGTACAGTAAAATATTTGAAAAATTCTCTGTGTTTGCAAGTTTATTTCGTTTTAACTAAAATGAAGGTGAATCTTCAACTCTCGAACAAAGGAATACACAGGAAGGATTTAAATAACAAAAACCCCAACAGCTCATCCTCTACGTATTTGTTGGCATTTCGTAAAACAAAATTAAACTTTTACAGTACTTACAATTTTTAAGTAAGGATACGTCCACCCTACCCTGGATATAAAACTCATTATTTTTCCTAAGCAGGAAATACTTATTAGTTTTTCCAATACAAGGTAAGATATGACGAAAATCAAATAAAATCTTTATATACGCTTGGAAATTGTGACCTCTGCTTATTGCGAAAGAAACTGTATTTCAGTCGTTTGAGAAAAATGTATCTGTTCAATTTTAAATATAAATATCTTTCTTGTTCGTGTTCTAAATTATATAAAAACACTATTTCAGATAAAAAAGTTTTAAACTCATAATTGATTTTTACAAATCATCTAGTTTTATTTGTATTTAGTTTTTTTTTATTCCTTTTTATTTGTTAGGTGATCCGCCTCTAAATATCCTATTAGGTTTTATCCAGCTAGGTTCCTAAATTTATATTCATTAATTAATTAGAAAAATAGAAACAAAGCAGCAATAAGGCAGAGACAAAAATATCTGGCGGAGTTAGAAGATGTACGGCGGCGTGGTGGTGATATCTGGCAGCACGGTGCCTGTAAGGAACTGACTCTTTATTGGGGTAGTAAAAGCTGAAGTACAGAATTATAAAGAATAGTCAAACTGAATTTAAATATGATTTTAGGCATCCTTTTTACTGGGAAAAGATGAGATACATTTGTCAACTTGTCACCAACGCAATAATATTACTTTATCTGAAGAGCACGGTATTTTATGAAACCCCAGTTATCACAAAAATTCAATTTCCTATTGGTTTCTAGTTATCTTCAGATTTCCCTACTAAAATAAAATACCATTTAACAAAAATATCCCTTGAAATTATACCTTAAAAAAGTAATGCTTTTCTAATAATTTTGAGAGCTTTTCTTTTTCAGTCAGTAAAAAAATACGAAATTAAAAATTATCATATTTATGTATTTCTGAAAAATAACTTGGTGTAGACGTATATACGTATATACTTATATAAGTATGTATGGAATAGCATTTAAGAAAAGCAGAATAAAATACTGAAATGTGGGGCGGTAACAAACTTTGGTAAGCATCTGAATGGGGTGTAAAAGCTTGGTTATATTAAGTATCTGGTATTTTATATGCAATTTGTTTTTGAACAATGAGGCCACTCTGTTGAAACATCAAAATACGGCATATTTAGTAGTATTTATGTCGAAGTTTTAGAGGTGATCTAACACCTTGACTACTTTCTCCTAGGAAGAGTTGAAAATAATTGAAAATATAGAAAGGAATGAGGTAGGGACATGACGTCACTTGTAAAAAAGTAGGAGGATCGTGTTAAGGGTTGCTACATGAAGTAGATTTGCTCTCTTTTGGTGTCACACAGAAGTGTCCACCCGATCTCGTATAAAATATAAGAGTTTATCATAATAACATTGAGTGTGTATTAACGTGTAGTAAGCTTGGCCTTTATGACTAACATACGTCACAAATAGGCTTAACGTGATGTCACCAGCACCCGCGATGGTCTGGGCTTTATTTCTTGTGTAATTGGAACAATACTGCCTAGCAACAAGTTATACGTCTATGTGTAGAAAGCCATTGAGAACGGTTTCAGCACAGTCCAAGAGCTCGAATATTTCTCTTGTTTAAAATTTTTATAAATAAATGCAATTATTTCTAAATTCTTCTTTTTCTCTAAAAAAAAAACTTTTATTAACATAAATTATAATCTGCTCTAAATCTTTTCTGGATACGCTATTTCAATAACCTGTTACACTTTGCTTTAATGAGAATTTGAAAAAAATATTGGTAGAAAAATAGATAGTAATGAACACAAAACTTATATTTTTTACAGATAGGTAACTAAAAAACATTTCTATCAAAACATATTTGTCCATAAATAATGCAATATCTAATGGCTATATAGATCTCAAATGTTAAAATTATATCTGAGCGTTCGCACAGAGCCGTCCAGCTTTGCGAGAAAACTGTTAAAGCACAGATGAACATGACGTCTTCGTTCCCTCTGACTTTATTGACCTTTTATGGTGCAATACCTGTGCAAAGTTACACGCTCGCACCCGCTCTCTCTCAGTAATTTGATAAATGTTGTTGAAAAGTAGTTATATATAAAGTTTAAAGATAAGTGACTGCAGATAACGATATGCAAACAAAACACACTCCAGGGTCTACAAACTTTGCCTTTAGCTAATAACAGACTTTGTGTTATAAACATCGCCGAGTTTAGGTTTCGCGGCTCGTCTAGTTCTGCGCACGAGCAGTCACTGAAGCAACAAGAGCAATGGTTTTAGTACAGATGATCCTGACCTGATATGCGATATATATTATGGTTTGACTGTCGGTAAATTATAAGACCTTGTCCATAGCGTTCTTTGGACAACTAAAAGATTCTAATTGAGGCGTGCCTACGGTACAAAAAGTTTGTATATGTCGTTGTATAAGGCGATCATTATGATACTTCTCGAGTAATCACTTGGTTCTACCTGCTTGTATTTAGTCGTTCTTCCCACAAGGGTAAACATTTCTTTATAACGTGTAGGTCAGCTATACGTACAGGTATATGCGCATTTAATGGCTTTCCTTGCCTCTATCCTATACCATAAGGCTTAAAGTTACCATTAATTAAAAACAAAAAAGTATTAACTGTAAGTATAGAGGTGTCTTAGGTCGTATCAGAACAACCGTATACGGCAGTAATAACGTAAAGAAATAAAGTAGACAGGCGGTAGACGTAAGGGTTGGAGAAAAACTTAAGCTGGGCAGATTGGTGTGGACTATTCACATTCCGTGTTATGTCATGGTCGTTATGAAACCTGACCGACGCGACATATTTGAGTGAAACACCTTTGATTTGTAGGCCTATAAAAGTGGTAAATGTTCAACTTGTATTAGCGTTGAGTATTTAAATGATTGATTATTTTTCAATGAACGTTTTCAATATATGATAAATATATTTATTTTATAAACATACATAGTAATTAAAAAAAAAAAATAGGAAATATTACAAGTTATCTCTGAAATTTTTTCCAATATCCTGGGATAACACTCTACCAAAAGGATATCTGCAACCTTTCAATTGAAACAATACAGTGGCATTAAGGTATATATTATAAACGAGATTTTTAGAAGAAATACCACGCCGTGTTGTATTACTTTGTTTAGTTCGGTGGGGAAGGTACTTATCAGGTTACACGACATTAAATTATTGGCTACCCATTAACACGCTACATGTGGAAAGGCCTATGTAGACAATGTAATCATAGACTTTACCTTGGAACGTGGAAGTAATTACCAATTGCGTAACTGTTAGTGTGATAGACGTTTATAACTTCTGATGATGTAACTTGTAAATATAACATCTTCATTTCACATTGACCTGAATGTTTTCCTATGTGTTATTTTTTGTTTAATAGTTTTTATAAACATTTAATGGAGTATTTACAAAGTTTATTGCTTAGGGTTTCCCATGTGGAACTCTGGGAAAAACAAAATCTGTCAACTTATCCTTTTCGAAACAGCCTCTAAACCGCCTGTATCCGGAATTACTCGTTATAACAATGGCCACTGTCACAGCGCCAAACACGGTGGAATGATTGATCTGTTTTCTAAACAAAATCCGTCACTCTGCGCTGCCTGCTGAATGGTATATCCATTATTGAACCAATTCAATCTAATACAATGTGCGGTTTGTGTGATAAAGCCTAAGGCAGAATTCGTACGTCACGCAATCACAGATTCGCGGATATAGCAACACATTTTGAAACCCTTGTTTTAAGAACAAACCGTCATCTAGTTTGGATTATAAAACTTCCCATTTGTTGTTATATATTGTTTTCTTTTCTTAAAATATTATTTACATTTAGCAAAACGTTATTCTATTCGTTTTTTGAAATTCTGTTTTCCTTTATTAATAAATCAATCCTCTTTTAAGAATAAATAATTATATTCTGTCCTTTTTATTATAAAATTATGTAATCGTCCTATGTATATAAATATATATTTATTAAAGAAAAACATTTCACCACCAATAATGTTTTATTACATTTCGTATAAGGCTTTTCATCTGTTTACTGTAATTGTGAAAACATGTCTGCTACAATTTGTTACGACAAGAACAAATTTGTCAGTACTCGATTGCCCAACGCTTGAAGCTTCTGTTCGTATGGCTTCCAACAAAATTATATAAAACATTGTTATTTATGAAACGTGTATGCTGGATTAAAGCTAACTGTTTATTTTCTCGAAAAATTAAATTCAATATATTCTCACTTATATACACACCCACACATTAAGGAAGGAACTAAATATATTTAGCTTTAATCTCAGAGCATTAGTTTTTGTAGACAAGTTCTAAATCTTTGCTTCTTTCTCAAAATCTTTATCTCGACCCTTTCAACGTTTTCCACACTATAGCTGCAGAATAAAGTTTTGACAGTGACTGATATCGTGTATTGCATTGTACTTCATTGCTCCACTTAGTGTAATTTAAATGGAAAGCATTATCTATTGTTAAGTTGCTCAGGTGACAAGTAAAGTGCACTGATCCTTATCCGTTACTGCAAAGTGACACTGGACACACTTAGTCCCAACTTTGTCAGGTTTATGCCTGGAATTAATGATCCCCAAAGTCTGCATGTCGCTTAGAAATCGTGTATAAGCGAATTAGCTGATAATTGTATGACGGAAATTTAGTATGGTTTGAGTGAAAACTTCATGAGGCGCACCTAGGTCTAAGTATGAGTTCGTGTCAGGCAAAGTTCCTCACGCATAAGGATCTAAAGCATCAGTCCTCCAGTCAGCTGACTTTCATAACTTATTTAAAGTGTAACATAACATAAAAGCTATATAATTTATAAATAGACGCCAACTTTTGTATTTTCATTAATAAAACAGACTTTTATAACAGCAAATATTTGTTTATTTTTGTTGATGTATATATCGCTGTTAACAATCAGTATACTGTTATTTTTAGCATATATGTGTGATGGCAATAAGATTAAAAGTGAATACGAATAATCAATATTTGTATAAGAACCATGTTTCACTTTTGTATAGTTATTCTAATTGTAATTGCTACATTTTCCATCAATACTCTGTTAAAATACCATTTACTTTGTACTATTAGCTACATCTACTAGGCTGACTCTTTAGAAAGTATATGAGGCTGCAATCAACACTGTAGGAAAACTAGAAATATTTTTCGCGATCTCTGAATAGAAAATAAGGAAGTGGATATTTTTCAATACTTTGCAACGTTTTATTCAGCCCGCCTTATAAGCCCCCATAATGCAAAAATAAAATGAATAACTTCATTGCATTCCGTCACGCAGTGGGATTGCAACATATAGGGTGACTTATTTTTCTATGAAATGGTAAAAATTCTTAAGTAATTGTTTAAGATCAGAATGGACATTCGGCACTAAGATCAAATTTTACCCCTTAATGAGTTGACCATTTTTTCCACCTTGAATCATTAGCGAATTTATTAATATACCTTTAGACTTTTAGAAGAAAAAAAAAATCGATAAATTTTGTCGCATTACTTTTGAGGTGTCGAGTGTTATGAGGTCCCGCCGCCTCACCATATATCCTGCGCTGAGCTTGGCTGATACTCGAAGTATGTGACGCAACCTTTTCATCGTAGTTAAATGGTTCTACAACTGTAATTAAATGAACATCAGGCTTTCATCTATTTTATGTCTATGGAGTAATTGTTTAACCTCTCTCTCTAACAATCCTCTTCAGAACGGTAAACATTAAAACGATCAACTCTAAATCTCACTACACATTAGTTTATTAAAACAAACTCATTAGTTTATTGAAAAAAATAGTCTCAGTGAGTAGTAGGCGACATCGTTGTCAATAATAGTCTGTTTGTTTTATTAAACTAGTGTTTTTTTTAATACACTAATGTGTTGTAAAGTTTAGAGTTGACTGTTTTAACTTTTACCGTTGTGAGATGTTCTCACTAGCAAAGCTCTAATTAACCTAATACTCTTAAGGTTTTAAAGGTGAAAAGAGTGGCCTCCAGAAGCTTCATGTCCTAACCAAATTCCTGTAGCGAGTTAGCCAACAATTGATGCCTTTCAGCTTGTGTGTATAGCAGAGCCATCGACTTAATATCACCTTTATATACATTTGCTCACTCAATCAGCTGTTTTAGTACTCACAGTATTATACGCATAGGTCTGTGAATATTTTACTTTAAGATGTATGTTTGTAAAGGAAACTAATACTGCATGAATCCAAGAAAAGTAACGGTAATGGTAAAAGTAAAATATAAGATACATTCTTGAAAGTTAGTTTTACCTTAATAGATTCCTGGAATGAGATAAAATATTCATATAAAACATGTTATAAATATTTCTTCATATATATTCTAAAGAGGAAAAAGTAGTATAAAAGTTGCATTTGTATTCCCACGGTGAATAAGGCAAAACAGAGTATTCTACCTTCCTTATTACGGAAGCAGAGAGCATCAACTTGAATGTCCCTGAAGGCATGCTCAAGGTCGTACTACACATGGTTCTATAGATGTCGTTATGTATGATATTGCTTTCCTATAGTAAAGCGACGTCTAAATATAATTATTGATTTTCATTTCATACTTTTTAAACGGTATCTTTAGGTTGTAGACAACCTTGTAATTACAAAAAACATATCTACATCTGGTGATGTACAATAATACAGTAACACGGGTTAAATTAATGCATGCCCGATGCTTGTAACCAAACTCACACACACACACACACACACACACACACACACACACACACACACACACACACACACACACACACACACACACACACACACACACACACACACACACACACACACACACACACACACACACACACACACACACACACACATGCAACACACACTATTTTAATGTATCATAATAAAACAGAGCACTATGTTGAGGCAGAATTTTTTAATTTGGGAATATATACTATGATATATTTGCATAGCGTCAGTAAGGTTGTTTAAAAATAACTATAATGTTACTCAACATTATACAATCGGAAGAGACAGCTTTATAAGCATTACCAATGTACCAGCAAGTAAGTGATGCGTATGGGTGATAATGCAGCTTGCGTGTTTCGAGTTATGTGAATTTGTTGTGTTTAGCTACGAAAACATTTGAGCAAATGGAAGGATTTGCAATTGTATGAAGAAGTGATATAGAGACATAATAGCTCCTGGTGCGTTAGGTGGGCAAGGATCATATAAAACGTTACAGGGTTGAATCTTTCAGTTATATGTACTCCGTGTTAAGGTACACAGACTTAGATGTACACCGTGTCTCCCTACCCGCTGGCCCTGGCTATCACTATACTCAGAGGATGTGAACTCTACATCTGTCTTGTATGTTTTATTAGTTGCACTCTTCAATCATTGTCATCCCTGAGGAATCTGAGTTTGCTGTGTGAAATTATTTTCTTTATATTCTTCGGTCCGTCTTGTCTTATAAACAAAATGGAACCGCCATAATCTTGCATTTTGCAATATATTTTAGTGAAAATAAAAGAAGTTCTCTTACAGAATGTTGCTACATTTTATACATTTAAAAGTGACCACTATGTGGTCTTGTCTTATTTTTTTGGCGAAGCTATAAGCAGAATCATATTGGATATTATAAAGTGGGCACGGAAAGAAACATGTCACACCTATAAATTGGTTAGGAATCATTAAAACAGAGAGAGTTTAAAATTACTTCGTTTAGATACAAAACCATTTGATTAAATTGAATAATTTAAAATTGTAAGAAGAAATAAAGTAGCTACATGGATTATCTTCCTGCGGTGTTACAGAATCCAAGTGAAGGATTGTATTATTCAATGAGACCTACCGTAAAGGGTTTCCGATAGCTAATCCAATATTCACAAGATGCCAACTAAAAAAGTTGTTACTAATTTTTTCTGATATGTAGAGGTTGCTATGTGAACGCATTATCTCACATGTTTAAACCACGATGCCTTGCCACTATATTATCTCTGTTTGCCCTGCCTCGCATTGAAGAATAGATTGTATGAATCATGTTTGGTGTGATACGCCCAAGGTAAATGTGGCAATATACTAGCTTACATTAGGAGGATGCTGCTGTAAAACTGTAATATATTTTAAACTTTTAAATAGTATTATAAACAGTTCATAGCGCTGTCACAAAATCTGGAAGTAATACAGTTTTCCTAGCAGTGAAACTAATTATTGCCTTGAGACACCACCTACTAGCGTTGTCTGTTTAAATTAGCGTTAAATTAAGTCGGCTCCAATGCGTCGTGCCACACAAACTAGTAAGCCCCACTTTAGTAATTCTTTAACTAATTGTTTTTGCGTGCATCAGGTGTTGGATCCATCACGACCCGGGTTTATACCGTAACACCTTAGATAATCCCGTCAGTGTTTAGACTTTATTGTGTATTTAATCCCTAAGCCCGATCTCATTAAAGGTGCCTAACTGAGCAAACGCTTTTACTTGAGCTTTGTAATTTTTATTATGAATATTTATGATATAATAATGGCTTAAGAGTTATCCCGATTAAAATTTTAATAAGGCTTTTTGTGTTTGGGAAGAGTGTTGGTCAAAAACAATGTAAAGGAGGCGGGGTTAGGATTCAGTTTTAAAAAATGACTTCTGGTTTTCTATCAGAAGTCTGAAAACTGAAATATGATTATACGAGACACTATTTCTATACAGCCTACTGAAATTTTTAGTAAAGCAAGTAATCTAGCTTTGTATCGTAAATGTATGGACAATAGACATAAGTCATGGATGGCTAAAGCTGAAAGATGAAGTACTAGTTACTACAAACGTCGTTTTGTACGGGAAAAGGAAATTTAAAAATTGACAAAAGCTGGTGTTTAATTACAAACAATCGTTACGACGTGTAAACGATACTGATCTTTTAACGATACTGCAGTGACGTCTGATTTTCCCTCATGAAAATCACATTATTGTAACTAATAATGATTGAGTCTCTAATTTGGGGAACCTCATTAACGCCTTCATTCTCTCTCGAATGAATTGGGAAATATAGGAGATATTTGAAGAAGCACCCCTTGTAACTCCATCGATATATAATAGACTTATTGGAAAATAACCAACAGTGATCAGTCCAAAGGCCTATTTCCTTACAATAGAGTCAATCTTTCCCGCTGTAGAATAAGAGCAGTCACTTGACGCTGACTGAAAATTACAAGTTGCACTTAACATTCAGTTACATATTAGCACAAACTAGAGTTGGAAGATCAGAGGTATTTATCTTACAAGTATTTTCGTACGTTGGAATCACAATATTAGATACCGATCTAGCTTATGGTGATCAATGTTTCGCCTAAACTGTTCTGGTTTAGTAATTAACTGGGAAATTTACCAAATCTTTCATCCATAACAAAATTCAAGCAAAACTTATAATGGGGTGTTACGAGGAAAGTGTAACAATGTTTTTGAAATGTTGCCAAAACTAAGTGGAATAGGCTTTTGTAAAGGGAAGCTACGTCTGCGATTTTTTCCCTTTCTGAATCTTATCTTGAGATAGATTTATAGTAGAGTCACGCCCAAAAAAAGGAAGACAGGAGGTGGAAGTAGAGTTTACTTAAATCTCAAGGTCACATTAATCTTCCTGCCTACGTACAGCATCGGATAATTCTTGCTGTGTAATGTAGAATATCATACAATTTGTATGCTTCAAGTATCAATATGTTCCTCCTGTTTATTAACAGCATTAAACGTTTCATACTTTCTGCTTAATGAACCTTATCCATTCTTATGTTTATTGAGTATTTACTTATTCCTTCTTGTGATTTAGAGTGTCGGACGCTGACACCACGAATTGCAACGTTGCGCTTAAGATTTGGTTACAAATTACTACAGACTTGTCTATACTTTCTAATAATCGTATCGCGTATGCTGGAATGGAGTTTGAGGGAAATCACGACTAAACGAGGCGAACAGAATAGCTTAAATTAACAAAGTTTACGCCACAAGTGTTTGCCTAACAAGTATCTGCGTACACCGGATTAATATTATTTGATTACCACCAGGTTCACGGCGGTCAAATGCCTTGGTAATGTAGGATTGGTTAATTACTTTATCGCTAGATATTCAATCATTTTTAGTCATTATTATGTATTACAGTTTAAATACCAGTGTTTTAGGCCAGTTTTAAAAAGTATAAAATAAAATTGGAGAATGTATATGTGAATACGACTAGCCATCAAAATGTTAAAATTGTGCTTACAAAGATATGCTAAGAAAGCTGTCCACAATATCAGATAAAATATCAATATAAATCTGTCATGACGAGATACAAGTTAAGAGTAACAGGTATACACTTTAGCAAAGAAACGAAGGCCGATTTTTGCCCTTACTGGATCTATCTTGAAATACGATTGCAGTAGGGCCGGGAGAAAAAAGGAGAGCCTAAAACGTCTGAGAGAGCTGATTTTAAATCTCAGTGCGAAAAGCTACCTCTTGACTTTTTACATCTGATAATTTTACTTTTCATACTTAAAACAACAAGTTGAACCTCCTGTCCACTTTAGTATTATATGTTTCCTGATAACAATATAGAGTGTTCCTGACTATACAGGGTATCGGGTTATCCCTGCTGCTCCTTTAGAGCACCAAATGGATCATACTTTTGACGGAATAAATCCGTCTGCCCAAAGCATTATAGGGTTTCACGTTAGAATTTCACTTGAAGACACTTCATCTCGCTGAAATCCGTCATTACGAATATTTATATTAGTACAGTACATATTTTCTGATATTACACGAGAGCTACTCTAGAATAGAAGCTTATATCCCGAAGAGTGTTTTTGTGTTTGCATATCAGTGTAAACCTCCATATTCTTAGCTGTCTGTCCTCTAATTAAGTTTCTGCACTCGACTTTCCTGTCATACATTAACAATAGAAATCGGTAAAATTCTGAAGTATAACATGCTAGTACATTGATCTAGGTGTAAAAATAGATAAAATATACATTCTTGTTGAGATTTATAATTGCAACCCCTAACACGTGTTCAGAAGGCTTAGAGTTGTATTTATGATTGCCTTATATTACCCGTACATGAGTTCCCCTTCTCTTGAAAACCAGTGTATAGTAATGTCAGCCATAACTCTCAGGAAATCTAGGATTAGGTTCTGTTACGTAGAAGCAACTGTTTGTGCTTGGTAAGCACTTGTTTCATTACTCTGTGTCTGACCGCTATGAATTTCTCTGCAGTAATATAATACGACTTTAAAGTCTTGCATATTGTTGATAATGATATACACCCTAATGAGTGTAGTTTATTGTAGATGTTATTGTTTTATCCATCTATAAAACATTTCCGGTCATTACAACCATCATTAAGAAAACCAAAAAGCACAATGTATCGAAAATTCAACTTTAAATATCAACAACATTTATAATCCTAAGCTCAAAATGAACTAAATTATAAAAAAGAGAACACAATAGCCCAAATTGAAATAAGCTAAATTGTAGTAAATACCGAACTTTTTATAACACAATATATAGTTCATAACCAAAATCGCCTTTACATCCTAAAATTATTATTGATCATATTTAATATTAGGTTTAATTAAAGATTTTACACATTTATTAACTGATGAGCGGTTTATTATTGATTCCGTTTTCAACAAAGCTTATACTTCCATGTAGCTTCCACATTCTACTACTTCTTTGTGTAAAGTAAATATGTGAAGTATAAATATAAATTATGAGTAAATTTCTAATTACACTTTTAATTAAATCCCATATTTAGCCTATAGGCAGATACTCATAGTAACTGTAAATTATGTATTATTGTAATTTTAGTAAAACAAAAACTATTTTCCTCATTAAAATATTTTTTGTGATGTCTACAATGTACAAAGAGACTAACAGCTTACGCTTTACCACAGTAAAAACCTAGGGGATAACCTATGCCGGATAATGGAGGGGCATAACTGAGGAGGAGTATTCGGTGCTTGAAAACGGAGAAAAGTTGTCTGGCGTGGTCAGGGCCGCTTTCCTTGAGCAGCTCTTCCTTTCTATAGAGCGGTAAACATTTACTCGCATCTTAAATGAGTACAGGATGAAATGTATACAACCTGTTTAGTTTATTAAGGTTGTTAAAAAAAAACTGATTTTTTATTCTAAATATTGGCGATTGATGAGAAACTTAGAAATCAACTGTCAATAAACTTCTCTGGCTTGTATACAGGATTCTGTGTTGAGCTACAAACACAAGAAAAACTGTTTTTATACTAGTTTTATTGATAATATAGTATATTATAAAACAATATTTTAAAACTATGTAAAAATCTTGATTAAATGCTGCAACGTTTTAAAAAAGTCGTTTCACTGGAGAAGTTATGCTGCTACATATAATAATTTCGTTTTTTACGACGTTTGGCAAATCAATTTTTAATAATAGTAAACATTTTCTTGCGTCTTAAATCAATACAGGAAGAAATGTACAAGTTCTGTTTACTTTAACCAGGTTGTTTCAAAAAATAGAAATTAACTGTCCATAAGCCTCTCTGGCTTGTCTCCAGATTCTGTGTAAAACGTCAAACACAAGAAAAACTGATTTTATATAATTATCTTTACTTTACTAATAATATATTATAAAACATTATTTTTAACCAAGTAAAAATCTTGATTAAAGAAAATACTTCATGAAATGCTGAAACCTTTCGAAAAGGTCGTTTCACTAGAGAAGTTAAGCTGCTACATATAATATTTTCGTTTTTTACGAAGTTTGACAAAGCAATTTATAATATTACTAGAAACTATTAAAGTAAAATTTACCAAGATTATGCGAAATAATTAAAAGATATCTAATTAACTGAAAGAAAAACGTTTTGCCTTCCCTAGGAAACTAAAAATATCTGTTTCCTCAAAGTTTACTAATGCTATTGTTTCTGAATTATATTCTACTAAACTCTACAAAGTCGGGGCGCCAGTTAATCAAATTAACGTTTCTAAAGCAATATTCACCCCCTAAATCGGGCTTAAAACTCACTAACTCAACTAAGGGATGATTTGGGAGCATAATTTTCGCCCCTTACGACCTGAGCTATTCACTGTGACAAGTGAGATCGATTGCTTTTAATGGAGTTATGGTGACCCGTCCTGTCTAGAAGCTCAAGTGATAAAAATTAGTTCATTTACTTAACAGAGTTTTAAAAAACGTGCTTGCCTGTTCTGGATTAGGAAAAGGTTTAAATATATATATTTGTATATATAAAATATATATATATATATATATATATATATATATATATATATATATATATATATATATTACTCTTATCTTTTTACTTTTTGTAACTATAAATTTTTATTAATCTGAGAGAAATTTATTTGCCGTAAAGTGAAACTTCTCTAAAACCTATTCTGCTATGAATATTTGACATTCGATATTAGCGAAAATAATAACTCTATTAAACATCATTGTAACTAGAAAACAATAAAATACTGAAATAATGAAGTTTCTTTTAGTTTTAAGTTCTTTCACGGTATCTACTCTTCTGTCACTACTCCATACCAAATTCAGACTTTGTTTCACTCATGGTTCCTTACCACTTTGGTGTGCGCTCCATACCAATCCAATTATTTTCTTTAATCTTACGGTGTCTGTTCCATACTCTTTTATTCCTTACCAATAACATTCCTTACTTTACCGGTGACCGTTCCTTACCATTAATTTTCCTTTCTCTACCGGTTTCTGTTCCTTATATGTCGTTCCCTTCCAATCGCATTATAATTCCTTATACTACTGGTTTCCGTTTCTTATATTTCATTTCTTTGAATCTCATTATTTTTTCTACTCTTACAGCGTCTGTTCCTTACTCTACATTCCTTACCAATAGCATTCCTTACTCTATCGGGGTTCTTTCCTTAGCCTTTGTACCTTACCATTACTTTTCCTTACTCCCCCGGTTTCTATTCCTTATACGTCTTTCTTTACCAATTCCACTATCTTTTTGTACCTCCTTCTCGCACCTACATCCACCCATAAGGACTAAACCCCGCCCAAAACTGATATAGACGTTTTATTTATCGTTCATAAGGGTGAACCACCTCAATTTAGAGTAAATAATCTAAATAAACAGACTATTGTTGACCTACTTTCGATTTTTCTATTATATACGACCTAGATATGAAATAACAACCCAAATAATATCAGGAACACACCTATCACTGGCCAAATCGCTCCAGTCACGCCCGTTGAAGTAAAAATACCGCCCTATTGAAGAAATGCTATGTTTGTACCTCCTTGTCACACCTACATCCACCCATAAGGACTACATCCCGCCCAAAACGGATATAGACGTTTTATTTATCGTTCAATAGGGTGAACGACCACAATTTAGAGTAAATAATCTAAATAAACAGACTATTGTTGACCTACTTTCGAGTTTTCCATTATATACGACCTAGATATGAATTAAGAACCCAAATAATATCAGAAACACACCTATCACTGCCCAAATCGCTCCTGTCACGCCCGTTGAAGTATAAATACCGCCCTATTGAAGAAATGCTATGTTTGTACCTCCTTGTCACACCTACATCCACCCATAAGGACTAAATCCCGCCCAAAACTGATATAGTCGTTTTATTTATCGTTCATTAGGGTGAACGACCACAATTTAGAGTAAATAATCTAAATAAACAGACTATTGTTGACCTACTTTCGATTTTTCCATTATATACGACCTAGATATGAATTAAGATCCCAAATAATATCAGAAACACGCCTATCACTGCCCAAATCGCTCCTGTCACGCCCGTTGAAGTATAAATAACACCCTGTTGAAGAAATGCTATGTTTGTACCTCCTTGTCACACCTACATCCACCCATAAGGACTAAATCCCGCCCAAAACTGATATAGACGTTTTATTTATCGTTCATTAGAGTGAACCAACTCAATTTAGAGTAAATAATCTAAATAAACAGACTATTGTTGGCCTACTTTCGAGTTTTCCATTATATACGACCTAGATATGAATTAAGAACCCAAATAATATCAGAAACACACCTATCACTGCCCAAATCGCTCCTGTCACGCCCGTTGAAGTATAAATACCGCCCTATTGAAGAAATGCTATGTTTGTACCTCCTTGTCACACCTACATCCACCCATAAGGACTAAATCCCGCCCAAAACTGATATAGACGTTTTATTTAACGTTCATTAGGGTGAACGACCACAATTTAGAGTAAATAATCTAAATAAACAGACTATTGTTGACCTACTTTCGATTTTTCCATTATATACGACCTAGATATGAATTAAGATCCCAAATAATATCAGAAACACACCTATCACTGCCCAAATCGCTCCAGTCACGCCCGTTGAAGTAAAAATACCGCCTTATTGAAGAAATGCTATGTTTGTACCTCCTTGTCACACCTCCATCCACCCACAAGGACTAAATCCCGCCCTAAACTGATATAGACGTTTTATTTATCGTTCATTAGGGTAAACCACCTCAATTTAGAGTAAATAATCTTAATTAAACAGACTATTGTTGACCTACTTTCGAGTTTTCCATTATATACGACCTAGATATGAATTAAGAACCCAAATAATATCAGAAACACACCTATCACTGCCCAAATCGCTCCTGTCACGCCCGTTGAAGTATAAATACCGCCCTATTGAAGAAATGCTATGTTTGTACCTCCTTGTCACACCTACATCCACCCATAAGGACTAAATCCCGCCCAAAACTGATATAGTCGTTTTATTTATCGTTCATTAGGGTGAACGACCACAATTTAGAGTAAAAATCTAAATAAACAGACTATTGTTGACCTACTTTCGATTTTTCCATTATATACGACCTAGATATGAATTAAGATCCCAAATAATATCACAAACACGCCTATCACTGCCCAAATCGCTCCTGTCACGCCCGTTGAAGTATAAATAACACCCTGTTGAAGAAATGCTATGTTTGTACCTCCTTGTCACACCTACATCCACCCATAAGGACTAAGTCCCGCCTAAAACTGATATAGACGTTTTATTTATCGTTCATTAGAGTGAACCACCTCAATTTAGAGTAAATAATCTAAATAAACAGACTATTGTTGACCTACTTTCGAGTTTTCCATTATATACGACCTAGATATGAATTAAGAACCCAAATAATATCAGAAACACACCTATCACTGCCCAAATCGCTCCTGTCACGCCCGTTGAAGTATAAATACCGCCCTATTGAAGAAATGCTATGTTTGTACCTCCTTGTCACACCTACATCCACCCATAAGGACTAAATCCCGCCCAAAACTGATATAGACGTTTTATTTAACGTTCATTAGGGTGAACGACCACAATTTAGAGTAAATAATCTAAATAAACAGACTATTGTTGACCTACTTTCGATTTTTCCATTATATACGACCTAGATATGAATTAAGATCCCAAATAATATCAGAAACACACCTATCACTACCTAAATCGCTCCTGTCACGCCCGTTGAAGTATAAATACCGCCTTATTGAAGAAATGCTATGTTTGTACCTGCTTGTCACACCTACATCCACCCATAAGGACTAAATCCCGCCCAAAACTGATATAGACGTTTTATTTAACGTTCATTAGGGTGAACGACCACAATTTAGAGTAAATAATCTAAATAAACAGACTATTGTTGACCTACTTTCGATTTTTCTATTATATACGACTAGATATGAAATACAACCCAAATAATATCAGAAACACACCTATCACTGCCCAAATCGCTCCTGTCACGCCCGTTGAAGTATAAATACCGCCTTATTGAAGAAATGCTATGTTTGTACCTCCTTGTCACACCTACATCCACCCACAAGGACTAAATCCCGCCCAAAACTGATATAGACGTTTTATTTATCGTTCATTAGGGTGAACCACCTCAATGTAGAGTAAATAATCTAAATAAACAGACTATTGTTGACCTACTTTCGATTTTTCTATTATATACGACTAGATATGAAATACAACCCAAATAATATCAGGAACACACCTATCACTGCCCAAATCGCTCCAGTCACGCCCGTTGAAGTAAAAATACCGCCCTATTGAAAAAATGCTATGTTTGTACCTCCTTGTCACACCTACATCCACCCATAAGGACTAAACCCCGCCCAAAACTGATATAGACGTTTTATTTATCGTTCATAAGGGTGAACCACCTCAATTTAGAGTAAATAATCTAAATAAACAGACTATTGTTGACCTACTTTCGATTTTTCTATTATATACGACCTAGATATGAAATAACAACCCAAATAATATCAGGAACACACCTATCACTGGCCAAATCGCTCCAGTCACGCCCGTTGAAGTAAAAATACCGCCCTATTGAAGAAATGCTATGTTTGTACCTCCTTTTCACACCTACATCCACCCATAAGGACTACATCCCGCCCGAAACGGATATAGACGTTTTATTTATCGTTCAATAGGGTGAACGACCACAATTTAGAGTAAATAATCTAAATAAACAGACTATTGTTGACCTACTTTCGAGTTTTCCATTATATACGACCTAGATATGAATTAAGAACCCAAATAATATCAGAAACACACCTATCACTGCCCAAATCGCTCCTGTAACGCCCGTTGAAGTATAAATACCGCCCTTTTGAAGAAATGCTATGTTTGTACCTCCTTGTCACACCTACATCCACCCATAAGGACTAAATCCCGCCCAAAACTGATATAGACGTTTTATTTATCGTTCATTAGGGTAAACGACCACAATTTAGAGTAAATAATCTAAATAAACAGACTATTGTTGACCTACTTTCGATTTTTCCATTATATACGACCTAGATATGAATTAAGATCCCAAATAATATCAAAAACATACCTATCATTGCCCAAATCGCTCCAGTCACGCCCGTTGAAGTAAAAATACCGCCCTATTGAAGAAATGCTATGTTTGTACCTCCTTTTCACACCTACATCCACCCATAAGGACTACATCCCGCCCAAAACGGATATAGACTTTTTATTTATCGTTCAATAGGGTGAACGACCACAATTTAGAGTAAATAATCTAAATAAACAGACTATTGTTGACCTACTTTCGAGTTTTCCATTATATACGACCTAGATATGAATTAAGAACCCAAATAATATCTGAAACACACCTATCACTGCCCAAATCGCTCCTGTAACGCCCGTTGAAGTATAAATACCGCCCTATTGAAGAAATGCTATGTTTGTACCTCCTTGTCACACCTACATCCACCCATAAGGACTAAATCCGGCCCAAAACTGATATAGTCGTTTTATTTATCGTTCATTAGGGTGAACGACCACAATTTAGAGTAAATAATCTAAATAAACAGACTATTGTTGACCTACTTTCGATTTTTCCATTATATACGACCTAGATATGAATTAAGATCCCAAATAATATCAGAAACACGCCTATCACTGCCCAAATCGCTCCTGTCACGCCCGTTGAAGTATAAATACAACCCTATTGAAGAAATGCTATGTTTGTACCTCCTTGTCACACCTACATCCACCCATAAGGACTAAATCCCGCCCAAAACTGATATAGACGTTTTATTTATCGTTCATTAGAGTGAACCACCTCAATTTAGAGTAAATAATCTAAATAAACAGACTATTGTTGACCTACTTTCGAGTTTTCCATTATATACGACCTAGATATGAATTAAGAACCCAAATAATATCAGAAACACACCTATCACTGCCCAAATCGCTCCTGTCACGCCCGTTGAAGTATAAATACCGCCCTATTGAAGAAATGCTATGTTTGTACCTCCTTGTCACACCTACATCCACCCATAAGGACTAAATACCGCCCAAAACTGATATAGTCTTTTTATTTATCGTTCATTAGGGTGAACGACCACAATTTAGAGTAAATAATCTAAATAAACAGACTATTGTTGACCTACTTTCGATTTTTCCATTATATACGACCTAGATATGAATTAAGATCCCAAATAATATCAGAAACACAACTATCACTGCCCAAATCGCTCCTGTCACGCCCGTTGAAGTATAAATACCGCCTTATTGAAGAAATGCTATGTTTGTACCTCCTTGTCACACCTCCATCCACCCACAAGGACTAAATCCCGCCCTAAACTGATATAGACGTTTTATTTATCGTTCATTAGGGTGAACCACCTCAATTTAGAGTAAATAATCTTAATTAAACAGACTATTGTTGAACTACTTTCGATTTTTCCATTATATACGACCTAGATATGAAATAACAACCCAAATAATATCAAAAACACACCTATCACTGCCCAAATCGCTCCAGTTACGCCCGTTGAAGTAAAAATACCGCCCTATTGAAGAAATGCTATGTTTGTACCTCCTTGTCACACCTACATCCACCCATAAGGACTAAATCCCGCCCAAAACTGATATAAACGTTTTATTTATCGCTCATTAGGGTGAACCACCTCAATTTAGAGTAAATAATCTAAATAAACAGACTATTGTTGACCTACTTTCGATTTTTCCATTATATACGACCTAGATATGAATTAAGATCCCAAATAATATCAGAAACACACCTATCACTGCCCAAATCGCTCCTGTCACGCCCGTTGAAGTATAAATACCGCCTTATTGAAGAAATGCTATGTTTGTACCTCCTTGTCACACCTCCATCCACCCACAAGGACTAAATCCCGCCCAAAACTGATATAGACGTTTTATTTATCGTTCATTATTGTGAACCACCTCAATTTAGAGTAAATAATCTTAATTAAACAGACTATTGTTGACCTACTTTCGATTTTTCCATTATATACGACCTAGATATGAAATAACAACCCAAATAATATCAAAAACACACCTATCACTGCCCAAATCGCTCCAGTTACGCCCGTTGAAGTAAAAATACCGCCCTATTGAAGAAATGCTATGTTTATACCTCCTTGTCACACCTACATCCACCCATAAGGACTAAATCCCGCCCAAAACAGATATAGACGTTTTATTTATCGTTCATTATTGTGAACCACCTCAATGTAGAGTAAATAATCTAAATAAACAGACTATTGTTGACCTACTTTCGATTTTTCTATTATATACGACTAGATATGAAATACAACCCAAATAATATCAGGAACACACCTATCACTGCCCAAATCGCTCAAGTCACGCCCGTTGAATTACAAATACCGCCCTATTGAAGAAATGCTATGTTTGTACCTCCTTGTCACACCTACATCCACCCATAAGGACTAAATCCCGCCCAAAACTGATATAGACGTTTTATTTATCGTTCATTAGGGTGAACCACCTCAATTTAGAGTGAATAATCTAAATAAACAGACTATTGTTGACCTACTTTCGATTTTTCTATTATATAAGACCTAGATATGAAATAACAAGCCAAATAATATCAGGAACACACCTATCACTGCCCAAATCGCTCCAGTCACGCCCGTTGAAGTAAAAATACCGCCCTTTTGAAGAAATGCTATGTTTGTACCTCCTTGTCACACCTACATCCACCCATAAGGACTAAATCCCGCCCAAAACTGATATAGACGTTTTATTTATCGTTCATTAGGGTGAACCACCTCAATTTAGAGTAAATAATCTAAATAAACAGACTATTGTTGACCTACTTTCAATTTTTCCATTATATAAGACCTAGATATGAAATAACAACAAAAATAATATCAGAAACACACATATCACTGCCCAAATCGCTCCAGTCACGCCCGTTGAAGTAAAAATACCGCCCTATTGAAGAAATGCTATGTTTGTTCCTCCTTGTCACACCTACATCCACCCATAAGGACTAAATCCCGCCCAAAACAGATATAGACGTGTTATTTATCGTTCATTAGGGTGAACCACCTCAATGTAGAGTAAATAATCTAAAAAAACAGACTATTGTTGACCTACTTTCGATTTTTCTATTATATACGACTAGATATGAAATACATCCCAAATAATATCAGGAGTACACATTTATCACTGCCCAAATCGCTCCAGTCACGCCCGTTGAAGTAAAAATACCGCCCTATTGAAGAAATGCTATGTTTGTACCTCCTTGTCACACCTACATCCACCCATAAGGACTAAATCCCGCCCAAAACTGATATAGACGTTTTATTTATCGTTCATTAGGGTGAACCACCTCAATTTAGAGTGAATAATCTAAATAAAAAGACTATTGTTGACCTACTTTCGATTTTTCTATTATATAAGACCTAGATATGAAATAACAACCCAAATAATATCAGGAACACACCTATCACTGCCAAAATCGCTCCAGTCACGCCCGTTGAAGTAAAAATACCGCCCTTTTGAAGAAATGCTATGTTTGTACCTCCTTGTCACACCTACATCCACCCATAAGGACTAAATCCCGCCCAAAACTGATATAGACGTTTTATTTATCGTTCATTAGGGTGAACCACCTCAATTTAGAGTGAATAATCTAAATAAACAGACTATTGTTGACCTACTTTCGATTTTTCTATTATATAAGACCTAGATATGAAATAACAACCCAAATAATATCAGGAACACACCTATCACTGCCCAAATCGCTCCAGTCACGCCCGTTGAAGTAAAAATACCGCCCTTTTGAAGAAATGCTATGTTTGTACCTCCTTGTCACACCTACATCCACCCATAAGGACTAAATCCCGCCCAAAACTGATATAGACGTTTTATTTATCGTTCATTAGGGTGAACGACCACAATTTAGAGTAAATATTCTAAATAAACAGACTATTGTTGACCTACTTTCGATTTTTCCATTATATACGACCTAGATATGAAATAACAACCCAAATAATATCAAAAACCACCTATCACTGCCCAAATCGCTCCAGTCACGCCCGTTGAAGTAAAATACCGCCCTATTGAAGAAATGCTATGTTTGTACCTCCTTGTCACACCTACATCCACCCATAAGGACTAAATCCCGCCCAAAACTGATATAGACGTTTTATTTATCGTTCATTAGGGTGAACCACCTCAATTTAGAGTAAATAATCTAAATAAACAGACTATTGTTGACCTACTTTCGATTTTTCCATTCTATACGACCTAGATATGAATTAAGAAACCAAATAATATCAGAAACACACCTATCACTGCCTAAATCGCTCCAGTCACGCCCGTTGAGTATAAATACCGCCCTATTGAAGACATGCTATGTTTCTACCTCTTTGTCACACCTACATCCACCCATAGGGACAAAATCCCGCCCAAAACTGATATAGACGTTTTATTTATCGTTCATAAGGGTGAATCACCTGAATTTAGAGTAAATAATCTAAATAAACAGACTATTGTTGACCTACTTTCGAATTTTCCATTATATACGACCTAGATATGAAATAACAACCCAAATAATATCAGGAACACACCTGTCACTGCCCAAATCGCTCCAGTCACGCCCGTTGAACTATAAATACCGCTCTATTGATGAAATGCTGTGTTTCTACCTCCTTGTCACACCTACATCCACCCATAAGGACTAAATCCCGCCCACAACTGATATAGACGTTTTATTTATCGTTCATTAGGGTGAACGACCTCAATTTAGAGTAAATAATCTAAAATAAACAGACTATTGTTGACCTACTTTCGATTTTTCTATTATATACGACCTAGATATGAAATAACAACCCAAATAATATCAGGAACACACCTATCACTGCCCAAATCGCTCCTGTCACGCTCGTTGAAGTATAAATACCGCCCTATTGAAGAAATGCTATGTTTGTACCTCCTTGTCACACCTACATCCACCCATAAGGACTAAATCCCGCCCAAAACTGATATAGACGTTTTATTTATCGTTCATTAGGTTGAACCACCTCAATTTAGAGTAAATAATCTAAATAAACAGACTATTGTTGACCTACTTTCGATTTTTTTATTATATACGACCTAAATATGAAATAACAACCCAAATAATATCAGAAACACACCTATCACTGCCCAAATCGCTCCAGTCACGCCCGTTGAAGTATAAATACCGCCCTATTGAAGACATGCTATGTTTGTACCTCCTTGTCACACCTACATCCACCCATAAGGACTAAATCCCGCCCAAAACTGATATAGACGTTTTTTATTTATCGTTCATTAGCGTGAACCACCTCAATATAGAGTAAATAATCTAAATAAACAGACTATTGTTGACCTACTTTCGATTTTTCCATTATATACGACCTAGATATGAAATAACAACCCAAATAATATCAAAAACCACCTATCACTGCCCAAATCGCTCCAGTCACGCCCGTTGAAGTAAAATACCGCCCTATTGAAGAAATGCTATGTTTGTACCTCCTTGTCACACCTACATCCACCCATAAGGACTAAATCCCGCCCAAAACTGATATAGACGTTTTATTTATCGTTCATTAGGGTGAACCACCTCAATTTAGAGTAAATAATCTAAATAAACAGACTATTGTTGACCTACTTTCGATTTTTCCATTCTATACGACCTAGATATGAATTAAGAACCCAAATAATATCAGAAACACACCTATCACTGCCCAAATCGCTCCAGTCACGCCCGTTGAGTATAAATACCGCCCTATTGAAGACATGCTATGTTTCTACCTCTTTGTCACACCTACATCCACCCATAGGGACAAAATCCCGCCCAAAACTGATATAGACGTTTTATTTATCGTTCATAAGGGTGAATCACCTCAATTTAGAGTAAATAATCTAAATAAACAGACTATTGTTGACCTACTTTCGAATTTTCCATTATTTACTACCTAGATATGAAATAACAACCCAAATAATATCAGGAACACACCTGTCACTGCCCAAATCGCTCCAGTCACGCCCGTTGAACTATAAATACCGCTCTATTGATGAAATGCTGTGTTTGTACCTCCTTGTCACACCTACATCCACCCATAAGGACTAAATCCCGCCCACAACTGATATAGACGTTTTATTTATCGTTCATTAGGGTGAACGACCTCAATTTAGAGTAAATAATCTAAAATAAACAGACTATTGTTGACCTACTTTCGATTTTTCTATTATATACGACCTAGATATGAAATAACAACCCAAATAATATCAGGAACACACCTATCACTGCCCAAATCGCTCCTGTCACGCTCGTTGAAGTATAAATACCGCCCTATTGAAGAAATGCTATGTTTGTACCTCCTTGTCACACCTACATCCACCCATAAGGACTAAATCCCGCCCAAAACTGATATAGACGTTTTATTTATCGTTCATTAGGTTGAACCACCTCAATTTAGAGTAAATAATCTAAATAAACAGACTATTGTTGACCTACTTTCGATTTTTTTATTATATACGACCTAAATATGAAATAACAACCCAAATAATATCAGAAACACACCTATCACTGCCCAAATCGCTCCAGTCACGCCCGTTGAAGTATAAATACCGCCCTATTGAAGACATGCTATGTTTGTACCTCCTTGTCACACCTACATCCACCCATAAGGACTAAATCCCGCCCAAAACTGATATAGACGTTTTTTATTTATCGTTCATTAGCGTGAACCACCTCAATATAGAGTAAATAATCTAAATAAACAGACTATTGTTGACCTACTTTCGATTTTTCCATTATATACGACCTAGATATGAAATAACAACCCAAATAATATCAAAAACCACCTATCACTGCCCAAATCGCTCCAGTCACGCCCGTTGAAGTAAAATACCGCCCTATTGAAGAAATGCTATGTTTGTACCTCCTTGTCACACCTACATCCACCCATAAGGACTAAATCCCGCCCAAAACTGATATAGACGTTTTATTTATCGTTCATTAGGGTGAACCACCTCAATTTAGAGTAAATAATCTAAATAAACAGACTATTGTTGACCTACTTTCGATTTTTCCATTCTATACGACCTAGATATGAATTAAGAACCCAAATAATATCAGAAACACACCTATCACTGCCCAAATCGCTCCAGTCACGCCCGTTGAGTATAAATACCGCCCTATTGAAGACATGCTATGTTTCTACCTCTTTGTCACACCTACATCCACCCATAGGGACAAAATCCCGCCCAAAACTGATATAGACGTTTTATTTATCGTTCATAAGGGTGAATCACCTCAATTTAGAGTAAATAATCTAAATAAACAGACTATTGTTGACCTACTTTCGAATTTTCCATTCTATACGACCTAGATATGAATTAAGAACCCAAATAATATCAGAAACACACCTATCACTGCCCAAATCGCTCCAGTCACGCCCGTTGAGTATAAATACCGCCCTATTGAAGACATGCTATGTTTCTACCTCTTTGTCACACCTACATCCACCCATAGGGACAAAATCCCGCCCAAAACTGATATAGACGTTTTATTTATCGTTCATAAGGGTGAATCACCTCAATTTAGAGTAAATAATCTAAATAAACAGACTATTGTTGACCTACTTTCGAATTTTCCATTATTTACTACCTAGATATGAAATAACAACCCAAATAATATCAGGAACACACCTGTCACTGCCCAAATCGCTCCAGTCACGCCCGTTGAACTATAAATACCGCTCTATTGATGAAATGCTGTGTTTGTACCTCCTTGTCACACCTACATCCACCCATAAGGACTAAATCCCGCCCACAACTGATATAGACGTTTTATTTATCGTTCATTAGGGTGAACGACCTCAATTTAGAGTAAATAATCTAAAATAAACAGACTATTGTTGACCTACTTTCGATTTTTCTATTATATACGACCTAGATATGAAATAACAACCCAAATAATATCAGGAACACACCTATCACTGCCCAAATCGCTCCTGTCACGCTCGTTGAAGTATAAATACCGCCCTATTGAAGAAATGCTATGTTTGTACCTCCTTGTCACACCTACATCCACCCATAAGGACTAAATCCCGCCCAAAACTGATATAGACGTTTTATTTATCGTTCATTAGGTTGAACCACCTCAATTTAGAGTAAATAATCTAAATAAACAGACTATTGTTGACCTACTTTCGATTTTTTTATTATATACGACCTAAATATGAAATAACAACCCAAATAATATCAGAAACACACCTATCACTGCCCAAATCGCTCCAGTCACGCCCGTTGAAGTATAAATACCGCCCTATTGAAGACATGCTATGTTTGTACCTCCTTGTCACACCTACATCCACCCATAAGGACTAAATCCCGCCCAAAACTGATATAGACGTTTTTTATTTATCGTTCATTAGCGTGAACCACCTCAATATAGAGTAAATAATCTAAATAAACAGACTATTGTTGACCTACTTTCGATTTTTCCATTATATACGACCTAGATATGAAATAACAACCCAAATAATATCAAAAACCACCTATCACTGCCCAAATCGCTCCAGTCACGCCCGTTGAAGTAAAATACCGCCCTATTGAAGAAATGCTATGTTTGTACCTCCTTGTCACACCTACATCCACCCATAAGGACTAAATCCCGCCCAAAACTGATATAGACGTTTTATTTATCGTTCATTAGGGTGAACCACCTCAATTTAGAGTAAATAATCTAAATAAACAGACTATTGTTGACCTACTTTCGATTTTTCCATTCTATACGACCTAGATATGAATTAAGAACCCAAATAATATCAGAAACACACCTATCACTGCCCAAATCGCTCCAGTCACGCCCGTTGAGTATAAATACCGCCCTATTGAAGACATGCTATGTTTCTACCTCTTTGTCACACCTACATCCACCCATAGGGACAAAATCCCGCCCAAAACTGATATAGACGTTTTATTTATCGTTCATAAGGGTGAATCACCTCAATTTAGAGTAAATAATCTAAATAAACAGACTATTGTTGACCTACTTTCGAATTTTCCATTATTTACTACCTAGATATGAAATAACAACCCAAATAATATCAGGAACACACCTGTCACTGCCCAAATCGCTCCAGTCACGCCCGTTGAACTATAAATACCGCTCTATTGATGAAATGCTGTGTTTGTACCTCCTTGTCACACCTACATCCACCCATAAGGACTAAATCCCGCCCACAACTGATATAGACGTTTTATTTATCGTTCATTAGGGTGAACGACCTCAATTTAGAGTAAATAATCAAAAATAAACAGACTATTGCTGACCTACTTTCGATTTTTCTATTATATACGACCTAGATATGAAATAACAACCCAAATAATATCAGGAACACACCTGTCACTGCCCAAATCGCTCCAGTCACGCCCGTTGAACTATAAATACCGCTCTATTGATGAAATGCTGTGTTTGTACCTCCTTGTCACACCTACATCCACCCATAAGGACTAAATCCCGCCCACAACTGATATAGACGTTTTATTTATCGTTCATTAGGGTGAACGACCTCAATTTAGAGTAAATAATCTAAAATAAACAGACTATTGTTGACCTACTTTCGATTTTTCTATTATATACGACCTAGATATGAAATAACAACCCAAATAATATCAGGAACACACCTATCACTGCCCAAATCGCTCCAGTTACGCCCGTTGAAGTATAAATACCGCCCTATTGAAGAAATGCTATGTTTGTACCTCCTTGTCACACCTACATCCACCCATAAGGACTAAATCCCGCCCAAAACAGATATAGACGTTTTATTTATCGTTCATTAGGGTGAACGACCACAATTTAGAGTAAATAATCTAAATAAACAGACTATTGTTGACCTACTTTCGATTTTTCCATTATATAAGACCTAGATATGAAATAACAACAAAAATAATATCAGAAACACACCTATCACTGCCCAAATCGCTCCAGTCACGCCCGTTGAAGTAAAAATACCGCCCTATTGAAGAAATGCTATGTTTGTTCCTCCTTGTCACACCTACATCCACCCATAAGGACTAAATCCCGCCCAAAACAGATATAGACGTTTTATTTATCGTTCATTAGGGTGAACGACCACAATTTAGAGTAAATATTCTAAATAAACAGACTATTGTTGACCTACTATCGATTTTTCCATTATATACGACCTAGATATGAAATAACAACCCAAATAATATCAAAAACCACCTATCACTGCCCAAATCGCTCCAGTCACGCCCGTTGAAGTAAAATACCGCCCTATTGAAGAAATGCTATGTTTGTACCTCCTTGTCACACCTACATCCACCCATAAGGACTAAATCCCGCCCAAACCTGATATAGACGTTTTATTTATCGTTCATTAGGGTGAACCACCTCAATTTAGAGTAATTAATCTAAATAAACAGACTATTGTTGACCTACTTTCGATTTTTCCATTCTATACGACCTAGATATGAATTAAGAACCCAAATAATATCAGAAACACACCTATCACTGCCCAAATCGCTCCAGTCACGCCCGTTGAGTATAAATACCGCCCTATTGAAGACATGCTATGTTTCTACCTCTTTGTCACACCTACATCCACCCATAGGGACAAAATCCCGCCCAAAACTGATATAGACGTTTTATTTATCGTTCATAAGGGTGAATCACCTGAATTTAGAGTAAATAATCTAAATAAACAGACTATTGTTGACCTACTTTCAAATTTTCCATTATATACGACCTAGATATGAAATAACAACCCAAATAATATCAGGAACACACCTGTCACTGCCCAAATCGCTCCAGTCACGCCCGTTGAACTATAAATACCGCTCTATTGATGAAATGCTGTGTTTGTACCTCCTTGTCACACCTACATCCACCCATAAGGACTAAATCCCGCCCACAACTGATATAGACGTTTTATTTATCGTTCATTAGGGTGAACGACCTCAATTTAGAGTAAATAATCTAAAATAAACAGACTATTGTTGACCTACTTTCGATTTTTCTATTATATACGACCTAGATATGAAATAACAACCCAAATAATATCAGGAACACACCTATCACTGCCCAAATCGCTCCTGTCACGCTCGTTGAAGTATAAATACCGCCCTATTGAAGAAATGCTATGTTTGTACCACCTTGTCACACCTACATCCACCCATAAGGACTAAATCCCGCCCAAAACTGATATAGACGTTTTATTTATCGTTCATTAGGTTGAACCACCTCAATTTAGAGTAAATAATCTAAATAAACAGACTAATGTTGACCTACTTTCGATTTTTCTATTATATACGACCTAAATATGAAATAACAACCCAAATAATATCAGAAACACACCTATCACTGCCCAAATCGCTCCAGTCACGCCCGTTGAAGTATAAATACCGCCCTATTGAAGACATGCTATGTTTGTACCTCCTTGTCACACCTACATCCACCCATAAGGACTAAATCCCGCCCAAAACTGATATAGACGTTTTTTATTTATCGTTCATTAGCGTAAACCACCTCAATATAGAGTAAATAATCTAAATAAACAGACTATTGTTGACCTACTTTCGATTTTTCCATTATATACGACCTAGATATGAAATAACAACCCAAATAATATCAAAAACCACCTATCACTGCCCAAATCGCTCCAGTCACGCCCGTTGAAGTAAAATACCGCCCTATTGAAGAAATGCTATGTTTCTACCTCTTTGTCACACCTACATCGACCCATAGGGACAAAATCCCGCGCAAAACTGATATAGACGTTTTATTTATCGTTCATAAGGGTGAATCACCTCAATTTAGAGTAAATAATCTAAATAAACAGACTATTGTTGACCTACTTTCGAATTTTCCATTATATACGACCTAGATATGAAATAACAACCCAAATAATATCAGGAACACACCTGTCACTGCCCAAATCGCTCCAGTCACGCCCGTTGAACTATAAATACCGCTCTATTGATGAAATGCTGTGTTTGTACCTCCTTGTCACACCTACATCCACCCATAAGGACTAAATCCCGCCCACAACTGATATAGACGTTTTATTTATCGTTCATTAGGGTGAACGACCTCAATTTAGAGTGAATAATCTAAAATAAACAGACTATTGTTGACCTACTTTCGATTTTTCTATTATATACGACCTAGATATGAAATAACAACCCAAATAATATCAGGAACACACCTGTCACTGCCCAAATCGCTCCAGTCACGCCCGTTGAACTATAAATACCGCTCTATTGATGAAATGCTGTGTTTGTACCTCCTTGTCACACCTACATCCACCCATAAGGACTAAATCCCGCCCACAACTGATATAGACGTTTTATTTATCGTTCATTAGGGTGAACGACCTCAATTTAGAGTAAATAATCTAAAATAAACAGACTATTGTTGACCTACTTTCGATTTTTCTATTATATACGACCTAGATATGAAATAACAACCCAAATAATATCAGGAACACACCTATCACTGCCCAAATCGCTCCAGTTACGCCCGTTGAAGTATAAATACCGCCCTATTGAAGAAATGCTATGTTTGTACCTCCTTGTCACACCTACATCCACCCATAAGGACTAAATCCCGCCCAAAACAGATATAGACGTTTTATTTATCGTTCATTAGGGTGAACGACCACAATTTAGAGTAAATAATCTAAATAAACAGACTATTGTTGACCTACTTTCGATTTTTCCATTATATAAGACCTAGATATGAAATAACAACAAAAATAATATCAGAAACACACCTATCACTGCCCAAATCGCTCCAGTCACGCCCGTTGAAGTAAAAATACCGCCCTATTGAAGAAATGCTATGTTTGTTCCTCCTTGTCACACCTACATCCACCCATAAGGACTAAATCCCGCCCAAAACAGATATAGACGTTTTATTTATCGTTCATTAGGGTGAACCACCTCAATTTAGAGTAAATAATCTAAATAAACAGACTATTGTTGACCTACTTTCGATTTTTCCATTATATAAGACCTAGATAGGAAATAACAACAAAAATAATATCAGAAACACACCTATCACTGCCCAAATCGCTCCAGTCACGCCCGTTGAAGTAAAAATACCGCCCTATTGAAGAAATGCTATGTTTGTACCTCCTTGTCACACCTACATCCACCCATAAGGACTAAATCCCGCCCAAAACAGATATAGACGTTTTATTTATCGTTCATTAGGGTGAACCACCTCAATTTAGAGTAAATAATCTAAATAAACAGACTATTGTTGACCTACTTTCGATTTTTCCATTATATAAGACCTAGATATGAAATAACAACAAAAATAATATCAGAAACACACCTATCACTGCCCAAATCGCTCCAGTCACGCCCGTTGAAGTAAAAATACCGCCCTATTGAAGAAATGCTATGTTTGTTCCTCCTTGTCACACCTACACCCACCCATAAGGACTAAATCCCGCCCAAAACAGATATAGACGTTTTATTTATCGTTCATTAGGGTGAACCACCTCAATTTAGAGTGAATAATCTAAATAAACAGACTATTGTTGATCTACTTTCGATTTTTCTATTATATAAGACCTAGATATGAAATAACAACCCAAATAATATCAGGAACACACCTATCACTGCCCAAATCGCTCCAGTCACGCCCGTTGAAGTAAAAATACCGCCCTTTTTAAGAAATGCTATGTTTGTACCTCCTTGTCACACCTACATCCACCCATAAGGACTAAATCCCGCCCAAAACTGATATAGACGTTTTATTTATCGTTCATTAGGGTGAAAGACCACAATTTAGAGTAAATATTCTAAATAAACAGACTATTGTTGACCTACTTTCGATTTTTCCATTATATACGACCTAGATATGAATTAAGAACCCAAATAATATCAGAAACACACCTATCACTGCCCAAATCGCTCCTGTCACGCCCGTTGAAGTATAAATACCGCCCTATTGAAGAAATGCTATGTTTGTACCTCCTTGTCACACCTACATCCACCCATAAGGACTAAATCCCGCCCAAAACTGATATAGTCGTTTTATTTATCGTTCATTAGGGTGAACGACCACAATTTAGAGTAAATAATCTAAATAAACAGACTATTGTTGACCTACTTTCGATTTTTCCATTATATACGACCTAGATATGAATTAAGAACCCAAATAATATCAGAAACACACCTATCACTGCCCAAATCGCTCCTGTCACGCCCGTTGAAGTATAAATACCGCCCTATTGAAGAAATGCTATGTTTGTACCTCCTTGTCACACCTACATCCACCCATAAGGACTAAATCCCGCCCAAAACTGATATAGACGTTTTATTTATCGTTCATAAGGGTGAATCACCTCAATTTAGAGTAAATAATCTAAATAAACAGACTATTGTTGACCTACTTTCGATTTTTCTATTATATACGACCTAAATATGAAATAACAACCCAAATAATATCAGAAACACACCTATCACTGCCCAAATCGCTCCAGTCACGCCCGTTGAAGTATAAATACCGCCCTATTGAAGACATGCTATGTTTGTACCTCCTTGTCACACCTACATCCACCCATAAGGACTAAATCCCGCCCGAAACTGATATAGACGTTTTATTTATCGTTCATTAGGGTGAACCACCTCAATTTAGAGTAAATAATCTAAATAAACAGACTATTGTTGACCTACTTTCGATTTTTCCATTATATACGACCTAGATATGAAATAACAACCCAAATAATATCAAAAACCACCTATCACTGCCCAAATCGCTCCAGTCACGCCCGTTGAAGTAAAAATACCGCCCTATTGAAGACATGCTATGTTTGTACCTCCTTGTCACACCTACATCCACCCATAAGGACTAAATCCCGCCCGAAACTGATATAGACGTTTTATTTATCGTTCATTAGGGTGAACCACCTCAATTTAGAGTAAATAATCTAAATAAACAGACTATTGTTGACCTACTTTCGATTTTTCCATTATATACGACCTAGATATGAAATAACAACCCAAATAATATCAAAAACCACCTATCACTGCCCAAATCGCTCCAGTCACGCGGGTTGAGTATAAATACCGCCCTATTGAAGAAATGCTATGTTTGTACCTCCTTGTCACACCTACATCCACCCATAAGGACTAAATCCCGCCCAAAACTGATATAGACGTTTTATTTATCGTTCATAAGGGTGAATCACCTCAATTTAGAGTAAATAATCTAAATAAACAGACTATTGTTGACCTACTTTCGAATTTTCCATTATATACGACCTAGATATGAAATAACAACCCAAATAATATCAGGAACACACCTATCACTGCCCAAATCGCTCCAGTCACGCCCGTTGAGTATAAATACCGCCCTATTGAAGAAATGCTATGTTTGTACCTCCTTGTCACACCTACATCCACCCATAAGGACTAAATCCCGCCCGAAACTGATATAGACGTTTTATTTGTCGTTCATTAGGGTGAACCACCTCAATTTAGAGTAAATAATCTAAATAAACAGACTATTGTTGACCTACTTTCGAGTTTTCCATTATATACGACCTAGATATGAATTAAGAACCCAAATAATATCAGAAACACACCTATCACTGCCCAAATCGCTCCAGTCACGCCCGTTGAGTATAAATACCGCCCTATTGAAGAAATGCTATGTTTCTACCTCTTTGTCACACCTACATCCACCCATAAGGATTAAATCCCGCCCAAAACTGATATAGACGTTTTATTTATCGTTCATTAAGGTGAACCACCTCAATTTAGAGTAAATAATCTAAATAAACAGACTATTGTTGACCTACTTTCGATTTTTCCATTATATACGACCTAGATATGAATTAAGAACCCAAATAATATCAGAAACACACCTATCACTGCCCAAATCGCTCCAGTCACGCCCGTTGAGTATAAATACCGCCCTATTGAAGAAATGCTATGTTTGTACCTCCTTGTCACACCTACATCCACCCATAAGGACAAAATCCCGCCCAAAACTGATATAGACGTTTTATTTATCGTTCATAAGGGTGAATCACCTCAATTTAGAGTAAATAATCTAAATAAACAGACTATTGTTGACCTACTTTCGATTTTTCCATTATATACGACCTAGATATGAATTAAGAACCCAAATAATATCAGAAACACACCTATCACTGCCCAAATCGCTCCAGTCACTCCCGTTGAGTATAAATACCGCCCTATTGAAGAAATGCTATGTTTCTACCTCTTTGTCACACCTACATCCACCCATAAGGACTAAATCCCGCCCGAAACTGATATAGACGTTTAATTTATCGTTCATTAGGGTGAACCACCTCAATTTAGAGTAAATAATCTAAATAAACAGACTATTGTTGACCTACTTTCGATTTTTCCATTATATACGACCTAGATATGAATTAAGAACCCAAATAATATCAGAAACACACCTATCACTGCCCAAATCGCTCCAGTCACGCCCGTTGAGTATAAATACCGCCCTATTGAAGAAATGCCTTGTTTCTACCTCTTTGTCACACCTACATCCACCCATAAGGACAAAATCCCGCCCAAAACTGATATAGACGTTTTATTTATCGTTCATAAGGGTGAATCACCTCAATTTAGAGTAAATAATCTAAATAAACAGATTATTGTTGACCTACTTTCGATTTTTCCATTATATACGACATAGATATGAAATAACAACCCAAATAATATCAAAAACCACCTATCACTGCCCAAATCGCTCCAGTCACCCCCGTTGAATTAAAAATACCGCCCTATTGAAGAAATGCTATGTTTGTACCTCCTTGTCACACCTACATCCACCCATAAGGACTAAATCCCGCCCAAAACTGATATAGTCGTTTTATTTATCGTTCATTAGGGTGAACCACCTCAATTTAGAGTAAATAATCTAAATAAACAGACTATTGTTGACCTACTTTCGATTTTTCCATTATATAAGACCTAGATATGAAATAACAACAAAATTAATATCAGGAACACACCTATCACTGCCCAAATCGCTCCAGTCACGCCCGTTGAAGTAAAAATACCGCCCTTTTAAAGAAATGCTATGTTTGTACCTCCTTGTCACACCTACATCCACCCATAAGGACTAAATCCCGCCCAAAACTGATATAGACGTTTTATTTATCGTTCATTAGGGTGAACGACCACAATTTAGAGTAAATATTCTAAATAAACAGACTATTGTTGACCTACTTTCGAATTTTCCATTATATACGACCTAGATATGAATTAAGAACCCAAATAATATCAGAAACACACCTATTACTGCCCAAATCGCTCCTGTCACGCCCGTTGAAGTATAAATACCGCCCTATTGAAGAAATGCTATGTTTGTACCTCCTTGTCACACCTACATCCACCCATAAGGACTAAATCCCGCCCAAAACTGATATAGACGTTTTATTTATAGTTCATTAGGTTGAACCACCTCAATTTAGAGTAAATAATCTAAATATACAGACTATTGTTGACCTATTTTCGATTTTTCTATTATATACGACCTAAATATGAAATAACAACCCAAATAATATCAGAAACACACCTATCACTGCCCAAATCGCTCCAGTCACGCCCGTTGAAGTATAAATACCGCCCTATTGAAGACATGCTATGTTTGTACCTCCTTGTCACACCTACATCCACCCATAAGGACTAAATCCCGCCCAAAACTGATATAGACGTTTTATTTATTGTTCATTAGGGTGAACCACCTCAATTTAGAGTAAATAATCTACATAAACAGACTATTGTTGACCTACTTTTGATTTCTCCATTATATACGACCTAGATATGTAATAACAACCCAAATAATACCAGGAACACACCTATCACTGCCCAAATCGCTCCAGTCACGCCCGTTGAAGTATAAATACCGCCCTATTGAAGAAATGCTATGTTTGTATCTCCTTGTCACACCAACTCCCACCCAAGACTCATGACGTGGACCACGCTTACAAGACGGACTGACTTTACAAAACAAACTACTTTAAATTAAACAATACATAATTAATAACACTTTAACAGCAAAAAACTGAACAATTTGCAACAACTTTTAAATGATGTTTATGAAAGATACAGAAGTAGGCCTAATGAATCATGTAATTAGGTAAAAATTTTATATGTAAATTTCGTATTTAAAGACAATGGTGCGCACCGAATAAATAAAAACACTATTGAAGTGAGTTGATGTTATTTATGATTAATTGATAAAAGTGTTTTAATGAAATAAAGGCAGTAAAGAACATTATGTGAAATTATAAGAGTATGTGTCAATACAATGTTTAATAAATGTAAAAGAAGAGATGATTATGGATTTATTTGTAAAAAAAAGGGGTTTAATTTTGTTTGGAAGGATGCTAAATCCGAGAAATAATTTGTTTGTATTATGTTATTGTAATGTAAAAAAAAAATTTTTTTGTTAAACTAAGCTTGTTCTAGTTACGGACAAGTAACGTTAAAGTAATGCAAGTGAAGATGCAAGTAATGTTAAAGGGTTTGTGATATGTTTACTTTGAAGAAGAATAGTTGGTTGCTGAACTGAGAGTCATTAATAAATTATAAAAAAAAATTAGATAAAAACATTCCAATAAAAAAAAGGGGAGAAATGAAATGACACAATTTTTTTTTCAAGAGGGGGGAAAAATATGTAACACTCTTTAGACGGTGTTACATATTAAATTAGCAATTTCAGAAAATAAACGAGAATAGATTCAAAATTGTAATAATATATAACTATGTAAAAAAAATTGTTATGTATGATAAATATTTTTAATGAGATCTCTGGCTGATAGTGACTTCTATCGAGAAAAACTTAAAACAAGTTATCAAGCTAGGGATGCGCCCCGGCTGATGCGCGATAGGTAGGCTGGTTGCGCGCAACTAAATTATCTCTCTCATTTGGCCAGGATGTAACAGGGAACGGACGTCACCAAATAGCAAGAAAATGTATTTAGTTTTTTTTATTTTAATTAATATAAAGTATTATTTTCTTTTAATCATGGCATAGAACACGGCATACGATACCAGGTACCAGATGGGTTGCAGACTTATTAATGGCTTTTCCCGATCCTTTTCCACGAAGATGATGCCAGGCTTTACCGAGATTTTCCACGAGGAGGAAGCGAAGTTGCGACAAGTTAACACAGCTAAGTGGGCGATTTAAGACTTTTAAAACTTAATTTCAAAATTTAAAATGTTTCGCAGCAGAATTCTAAATAATGAACATTGAACTTTTAATTAATAAGCATAATTATAATTACGCATCTTTTGGTGCCAATATGTTCACATTAAGTTATTAAATTTGATTATACAAAAAAGGCAAGTAAACTCGAATACATGTTCATTTTCAGCCATTGTTAATTAATTAATTGAAGGATTGCTATCCTTAAAAATTTATAAGTAAAATTAAAAATGTTCCATAATCCGTAACTGAGTGTAAAAAAAATTTATGTGACATGATTTTAATTTATTTTATCTGTCTATCTTAAAATAAAAGTTTATAATTTGCTTTAATTGAATTTAAAAGAGTCATTATTTTACCAGCGCACAATTCCTTGCATTTCAGATAAATAAACCTTAAGAATTAATTCAAGAATATTCTGCTAATTTTAATGATTTATCTTGGTAATTTGAAATATTTAAATGTAACGGAGTTATAGCTTCTATTGCGTTACAGACAGACGTCTCGTTACGCCTGAAATGTAAGCTAAAAGTGAATATTAAATGTTTTAAGAGTTATAACTAAATAAAGTCCAATTTGTTTAATTATAAACCGTTACAACAATTCATCTTATTTTAATTTTCCCTGCAGCATGAATTATTACTTTCCTAAATTACAATCTATTCTATATAGTTAGACCATTGAGTATTCTATGAGACAAATAAAAATACTGTAAATTCTTTGATATTTCGTCTACGATGTTCGGTGAAATGTTTAGGTTATGTTTATACGTTGTCATTTTCAGACTTACACCGACTTATATCTAAATTATATTTTAAAAATATAATATATAACTCATTATTTGTAATAAAATTATCACGCTTCAAAATATATAAATATTTCATAAAAAAATATAAAAGATAACAGTTGAAAAAAAAATACGTATGAATATTTTTATTATCTTTACAGATTTCTGTTAAAGTCGTTATTGCACGAAGTTATGCAATGAATATTAGAGTTACATAAATTTTATTTACATCTTCAAAGTGAAAGGTCAAATTTACCAATCGTTTTAATACAGATATTTGAAAATTGTTTCGTGTATAAAGTCATAGTTTAGTTTTTTATATTTAAAAAACTAATTAAATTTGCTAAGTAAACTTAATTTTAACTCAATATTTTTTGCAGTAATTCATTTCAGGATCTATTTATTTCTCACGAACTAAACACTCAAACAGATACACAGTGACACACACACACACATACACACACACAACACACACACACACACACACACACACACACACACACACACACACACACACACACACACATACACACACACACACACACACACACACTCACACACACACACACACACACACACACACACACACACACACACACATATATACACACACACACACACACACACACACATACACACACACACACACACACACACACACACACACACACAAACACACACACACACACACACACACACACACACACACACACACACACACACACACACACACACACACACACACACACACACACATACACACAAGGCAACACTCAACACACAAGTGGCCAAATTTGCTGATGACACGTCGTTAACCGCTCAGTCATATGAACCACATCTAATACACTCAAACTTACAGAACTACCTTATAGTACTAGAATCATGGCTGACCTATTGGAAAGTTGGGGCGAACTTGGCTAAGTGCCAGGCTCTGCTTCTCTCCAAACGTAGGACACACAAACGGAACTCACCACTAAAACTATTAGGCGAGGACATTATTGCGGTAAAATATCTGGGAATCATTCTCGACAGATGCCTGATTTGGGACCCTCACATTACTAACATGTTAAAAAAGCAACAATTAGATTAACACAACTATATCTTATGCTTAACAGAACAAGCCCACTTTCACTAAGGGCAGCCACTACTATATACGTATCTATGTTGCGCAGCATACTCACTTAGTATCACCCGTCTGGAGCCATGCATGCAATTCACACACACGCAGATTTCAGTTATTCCAAAGATTTTCCAAAGTTATTCCGAGGTTGTACACCTAGATGTACAGGATAAATTATTACTGGTATATTAGGAGTATATTGGTCGTTGTAAAATCTCTATACTTGGTTAAGAGAGTGTAGCAAATGCCACTTTCTGCACAAATTGCTGAATAAATGAAGAGGGGCGTTTTCAGGCTGAAGGTTTATTTTGCAAAATATGTTTATCAAATATGTTGTATCTTCTTGTCCAAAAGATTTTCACATTAATCATGTTATGTAATAAAGGACATAGAAATATATATTTTTCAGCTGCCTGCCAGAGTCTTAGGGCCAGTAAATATGGGGGGGGATTGACTTTTTGAGAATACTTTTATTCATATGTTCAAGTTCAAATATATGTTTTTAAACTTGCAGTGGATTCCACTTGATGTTAATAATTTTTTTTTTTTTAATAATATTTCTTATAATTAAATTTAAAGAATTAATTTTAGTTTAATATGGGAGAAAACATTTTCACAAAAGGGGCAAACGGGGATGTAGTATAGTTATTTAGACCCATTCGGTTTAAAATGATTGATGACACATGATTTCATAAAACAGCTAATTTTGTGTTATAGTTTACATGGTAGTGAACTATATTTTAAAGCTAGATACTCTATAATAATTGCAATTATTTAATAAGAAGTAACTAAAATAATTGTTATCTTTGTTGACCTAAGTTAGAAGTGGCTATAAAAACTTTTGTTTGTATTACGTCCTTAGTTAATTACTATTTGATTGTAATTTTTAATTATAGTGTTATGTACACGACTGATTATAGTAAGTGACTGACTATTTTAAAAATGCTTTTAAATATGTAATATTTAATTTTTTTTTTATTTATATTTTTATTTACCCACTTCACAGCAACATTTATTTACAATTTTTGTTACGATGCAGTTCGTTCTCAACAAATAATTATTTAGGCATATATATATCCACAGGACGTAAAAAATAGTTCCTTTATTACCTTAATCAAATTTACAAGAAAAGGTTTCAATGTTAGGCTTTTCATTGCATATTCAGTAAAGTATTTATTGGTGATTGTAATATTTAAATTGCATTTTCTATATATTTATTCTTTTGATTGATTGTCGGATTAGGCCTAAATTTCTCTTCCTCGTTATTATCACCATCATATTCTGCTTTTCCGATATCGTCCATAGATTAAAAGCGACGCTGTTTTCAATACTTTACAAAGTAGAACTTTCTAGAATATAAAATACATCATCTTGATATTTTAGTATATTTATTAGAAACTTTCTGGAATAGAACATTTTCGACAGTAACACGCCACCTAAGAAGCAGTCTCTATTACAATCACAAAAGCATGAAATTATTATCACTTATATCTTTCCCGTTAGAACGAATTAGTAAAGGCTCATCTTCCATATAGTTGTCATCTACGTAAACACAGATTAGAAATAAACACATTTTTCAAATTACAAGTGGGTTGTATAGGAACTACTTTAAAGCATTTTGTTCTGATTGAATTGATAAATATTTTATAAGTTCTTCCCATGTATATGCTATAACTTTATATAATCTGATCCTACAGATGAATGTCACTTTCACTTGGAACTGGATGACAGCGTAACTTAACTGCATCTTCAAGGCTCTATATTTAGGCTTGGTTGTAAATTTAGTTTAGATTTGGACAGGATAAAATGTTTATACAGTAATTGACAATTGTCAGATGGGACAGAACTGTCAACACTGGCAAGGTTTTTCTGGAGCAAGGTAGTAGTTTTCCATCTTGTGTTTTTATTAGTTACAAGTTCTTAAGCTATACATACATATATACATACATATAATTTATATTAGCCCTACATAAGAAATACTTTTAAAATAAAAAAAAACAGTATATAAACACATAAAACTTCAACCTTATTTAACTTAAGACTTAGTCTACATTTTATTTAAGTAGCAAACATTA
This sequence comes from Prosapia bicincta, assembly GCA_036971475.1. Taxonomy (NCBI): domain Eukaryota; kingdom Metazoa; phylum Arthropoda; class Insecta; order Hemiptera; family Cercopidae; genus Prosapia; species Prosapia bicincta. The sequence continues at coordinate 120,128,080 of JBAIZL010000001.1, read as the reverse complement.
ACCTGAAATAGTTTACTAGGCTCACTAAAAGCTGTGGGTAAGCTACAGGGGCCTGGCCATCCCTTGCTACTTTATTTTGTACACTGTAAATATATTCCAAGTAAAATAAATTGTATATATTTTTAAATGTTTATAGGATTAATTATCCTCTAACAGTTTAAATATCCAATAGTCATTTGTAGACCTGGATATTTTTTCCAGGAAATTATTTTAAACATTGGTAAATTGTAGGACGTGACATATGACTCAAATATGTTTATACAAAATACGATTGTTTTCCTAGAATATTTACATACTATTGTTTTAATTTTACTTATAATTAATAATAATAATTAAAACCAAAAAACGTGTTTTCTGCTAGTTTCTGAATAACTCACAGTTTCAATAAAAAGTAGGAGTAATTACATTAATGAGTTATTTTATCTGTTAATACATTTAATAAATCTTCTATTACTGTAAAATAAGTTTTATTTGTCATAACAATTGTCACTTTTTATATTTTATATTTAAAACCTGAAACTAAGGGAATGCACTGTAGATTACCCCTGCAACATAATTTCGATACCTAAACATACTTGTCTAAACAGTCCTTGGTACATCAGGGGCTATATAATGTTACTTATATGATAACTTGATAGGCAATAGTTACAATTAGCAAAGATGGATAAATCTATGTTAAAATGCAGTGTAAGTATGTTCTACATAATATCCATCTGTTTATAATATGATGTAAAGTTTACATTAAAATAATCCTTTTTCATTTCCTGTTATTTCTTTCCCTTTTCCATTTCATGTTAGATATAAGTTCACCCTTTTTTCTTATTTCTCATGGTACTAGATATTTTTCATTAATGACATCATTTGTTCTATCATCATTTCAGCATTTCTGTGGTCTTTTAGTTCCTTTATCCAAAGCGACTCCCGTATGAATTTCTCATATCTCCCAACCGATTTCAACGTGGCGGAGATTTTCTATGTATTTTTTGATACCTTCTAACTTGATTGTCTTATGTGTTTGTTTCTAATTTTATTATATGAAATAAAAATGGATATAGGTTAACCCTTCCTTACGTCAGCTATCATGATATTGTATATTAGGTTTGGATGTAGATTAACCCTTCTTGCTTCAGCTATTATGGTACTATATCTTTTTCAATAATGGTGATCATCTATTCTATCAACATTTCCACTTTTCTGTGGTTTTTTATGCCCCTTATCCAAAGTGACTCCTTTATTAATTTGTTCCATATCCCAACTGATTTCTTCGTGGCATGTCCATTGAAATTACGCATGTTATATGTATTTTCTGATATTTTTAACTTGTATGTCTTATGTGTTTATTTGTTATTTGATTATTCACCTTTATAAGTAATATCTTTTATTCCATTGGCCTCTGGGTTTTAAAAAGGGTTTTTTAGTAATTTTTGCTTATAGAATTAGCTAAGTAAGAACAAATAGAATAATACTTGTGTATTTATGAAATTCAAGGTTTTAGTAATAGATCCATATTTTTACTCAACAATATTTGTTTCTGTTGTCCAAAGAGACATACAATACTAGTTTAGCTCTCTGTCAATCTTTGCAGTATAATTATCTTTCACAAATATAATTACCTCACCTAAATGGATGAACTCCTCCCCATATTCCTGTAGATACACTGACTAATCATTTAGAATAACCGTGAATATTTATACAGTACAAAAAAACAATAAATCTATACGTGTCATTAAGTCGTATATAAGTGTTATGTTGATCGTATGAATTGTTTAGAAGGCATAAGGTACATACATAAAACCATTGATTTGTTTTAAAACCATTTTTATTTTTATACATACCTAATCCTAAAAGCAAAAGTACGAAAGAAACTTTTCCAAAACCCAGAGACCAATGGAATAGAAGATTTTACATATAAAAACGTATAATCAACTAAGTGTAAGTAGACTGGACATGTCATGGAGAAATCTGTTACGAGATGGGAGAAATTAATACGGTAGTCATTTTGGATAAAGGAACTAAAGGAACACAAAAACTGAAATAATGATAGAATAGATGATCTGTCATAAATGAAAAAGATCTAGTACCATGAGAGATGAAGTAAGAGAAATTGTAAACCTATATCCAGATTGAAGTACCAGAGGGAAAGAAGTAACTGTAAATGAAAAAGTATTATTTTCCTGTAAACATTACGTCATATTTGTAAACAGAGGGATTTTATGTAGAACATCTTTACACTGAATTTTAACATAGACTAATACATCTTCGCTTATTTTAACTATTATCTATCAAGTTATGATATAAGTAACACTATATAACCCCTGATGTACGAAGTACTGGTTAGACAAGTATGTTTAGGTATCGAAATTATGTTGCAGTGTAATCTACAGTGCATTTCTTTAGTTTCATTTTAACATCAAATATGTTTTATACCATTCAAAAAAATTAAGGGTAATTATTTTCAAAATTTTATATTGAGTATTTTTAAAAACACATACATTTTTAAACATAAGAACTGTAAAATAAAAAATTACTGAAATTAAATGACGTGTGTGTTTCAAATGTAATACAGATAATTGCTTCTTGAGACCTTTTTATCAGATTTCAGTTTCCTTATCAAAACAAGTATCAAATTTCAGATTCTTTATCAGATCAAGTAATATAAACAATGATTTTAAAAGTCAATTTTTACTTAGGTAACAATGTAAATATTTATAAATGTACTATTATATTATGTACTATTATAGTACATTATTATATGTATTATATGTATGTACATTATTATATTAATGTACTATTATATGATGTTGGTACTGTTTACCAACGAAAAGCTTTGTATATAAATTAATAAATATTCTTGTATTTGAATAACCTATGTTGTTTAAAATATATATATACATATATATATATATATATATATATATATATATATATATATATAAGGAAAGTGTGACGTAATAGAAGGAATTGTTGTAAATAGGACCTTTACAACATAATTTATTTAGATTTTATGTTTGAGTAAGTTGTTTAAAGCTTGAGAAATTCAGTGAATAGAGACTACAACTGGTGTAATCATTTCCTGAGAGGATATGAAATATACTCAGCACACTGTATACTCAGAAATACATATTATAAGATCTATAGGCCTAGCGAAAACCTAAATAACACAAACAGAACGCTATTTAAAGTTACTGGGTTCTTAACATTTAGATAATGTTTTCTAATATTTTGTCCCTAAAAACAACTTGATCACTGTCAACGAAAACAGTTTTCTGAGGATTTTAATGTACTCAGATGTAATAAAGATATTTAATTATATACTTTGACTTTTTAATTTAACCAATTTTCATTGCTTTTAGGGGGAAAACATTTTCTCTTTTGATTTAAAAGCAAATAATAAATATGAAATTATAAATATTAAAAGATTTCCCTGGAAATCTCACTACACACTAATTTACTAATACATACAGACTAGTTTCGACGACAATGTAGCCTTCTCCAATGTTTGGTTACTACTGATTGTTAATAAGAAAGTAAATTGTTAACTGCTACTACTAACAACTAGAGACATTAATTGTTTAAATTTTAAATATTAATTTGTTTCCATTCTTAACTTAAGTAGAGTACGTGAACATAAGATATACAGCAATATATATAGACTTTCCTGAAGTAGCACTTACTTTTTGTATAAATTGGTTACAACTGTTTTTTAAAGATATATTTTTTTAAAATATCATTTCAGACCTCAACTAACCTTTTGGTTTTTTTAATGAAAGGGTGTGTTGGGGAAATTATATTCGTGGTTTTATACGTGTTTTTAAGTAATCATGTCAAAAAGTGTGAAGATTTTAATAGAGCATATGGGTTGGGTGTAAATTTTAATGTTGTTTTTAATTCTTACTGTTTAGTTGTAAAGTAAATTATAAAAAATGGATTTTTGTGTGTAAATGGGGGGGGGGTATAATAATAACCTGGTAGTTGTTGTAGGGAACAGGGGGGGGAAGAGAAAATGTTACTTTATTGTAAAATTTAGAGGGGAAGCATAATAAATTGTTGGTGTATGCAGAAGGTATACATATAGAAAACCATTGAGAGAAAGAAGTAATGGGGAATAATGTACGAACAAAAAATATACACAATATAACTACATAAAATCACATAATATCAACACCTCAAAGAAATGTTTTTACAAACTTGCCTTTTGTGTCTAATGCACTTTGTGTTTACTGATGTACAATATATGCTGTAACCTACAGAGGAGAAGTCATACTGTCTTTACAGAGGTTGAGTGATAATCATCTGGCTCGTTAAGGGTGTAGGGGATGGTAGCAAAGGTTGGGGTCGTTGCGGAGGTACCCTAGGGCGATGGGGACAGGGTTTAGTACTCGTTTATGTTCTGACCCTGTTTTTCCTTCATCTACAAACTCGTCCCTTGCATCTCGTCGCCCGTCACGCTGGCAAAGGCGCATGAACTGTGTCCTGTTCTCTGATGTGGGAGACAAGTGGTCGCTAAGACTACGATGTAAGAGTGTTCCATGTGCTTGGTCATCTAAACAGAAAGAATTTTTCGAGTCAAAAACGTCTCAATTTTATAACACAGAAAACGTATTATCTTTAAAGTATCAACTATTCTGAATGTAACACATACATTTAATTCTATCTAAATGTGCTTTCTAAATAGCAACATTTATAATCAAATAAGAAATAATTTATACTAATAATTACTATCCGATTGTATAATTTTACTATTGTAAGAACAATCAAGATGAAAAATTGTTTTACCAAACATCTGCAGAGTAAATTTGTAAAAGAATATCTAAACAATATTTCTGATTGCAATCAGCTAATCCTCATTTATATTTGATTGAATCCTCATATAGTGATTGATTATTACTATCTAAAATGTTATTTTATCGATATTAAATTTACTTAAAATATAAACTCATGCACGATCATGCATATTCACTTACGCATCACCCGTCTGGGGCCATGCAGGTAACACACGCACACGCAGACTACAGTTATTCCAAGAATAATCACGAAGGCACCTAGATGTACAAGACTAACACTGCTTCACACTGACTTGAAAGTGCCTTTCATCAAAAAAACACCTCCGACACTTAGCAACAAAGTTCTACATAAAGGCTCACGCACATACAACATCCACACTCATTTCCTCACTGTGTAGATATGACCCCACCCACGACACACACAGACGGCCGCTGTCCTAACTGACCGCCTAGCTCACACCATACCACCAAAATAAAATATACATACTAATAAATTCTGCTTCACAGTTATGTTCCAGGTGATGTGCAGGGGCACATCTACAGGGCCGCAGCTTAGCCCCAAAGGAAGTACTAATTTGATTGCATGCGTTTTCAGTTTCGAGTAGACAGCAGAAAAATAATTGTATGTCATTCCTGCCATAGACTCACTAACAAGGTATTTGCAAGGTAATACCATAAGGTGATCCAAGCCCCCAGGGTTCCTGCATGATCTGTCGCGGGATTTTTCCTGGTAGGGTTTCTCTCTTACGAGATTTTTTTCATCCCGCTCTTAGCGCGATACTTACCGTACTGTTTCATTTCACTATCTCCTGATGATTCATGGAAAGAGCTTATGAGCTTGGTACGTGGGCAATCAAACCCGTTTCCTTCACTGGCGGTAGGGATACTAACCGCATGCGCATGTGAGACTGAGGTAGCTCGCTAGAGGTGGCTGCCACGAGGACTGGGCGGGTTTTGGGGCCTCAGACCCGGGTAGAAAAAAAATTTCAGTTAGGTCATAACGTATATGATTTCATAAAACAACGGATTTTATGATATAAGTTACCTAATTGTCTTATATAATGTTACTTTATTTATAATAATTAAAATTATTTGAAAAAAGTGATATTTCAAATTATTGAAAATTGCAATATATCATAATTAGTAGATATTATATAAATATTTCTACTAAAATAATATTTTCTTCGTAATTATAATTAGGAATTTACTTTAAAAATGTTTGTTCATATTGTTTAATCTGATTAAGAAACTGAAATTTGATAAAATAGTCTAAAGAAGGTATTCAACTGTATTCAGTTTGAAACACACACGTCATAAAAATTCAGTAAGTTATTTTTTACAAAATTATATTTTAAAAATTATTGTTTTGTTTAATTAAAAATAAAAATTTTGTAAATAAAACAACTTTCATTTCTTATAAACCTAAAACCATTATTTATGTTACAATAAAGCTAAAGGGATGCACTGTACATTACCCCTGCAACATAATTTCTACACCTAAATATACGTGTCTAAACAGTACTTGGTACTTGGCGTTATATAATGTTACTTATATTATAATTTGATACGCAATGGTTAAAATTAGCGAAGATGGATAATTCTATGTTAAAATTCAGTGTAAGGATGTTCTACATAAAACCCATCTGTTTATAAATATGATGTGAAGTTTAGAGTAAAATATTAAATTTTCCTGTAGTAAATAGGTTTACCCTTCCCTACATCAGCTCTCATGGTGCTAGATCTTTTTCATTAATGGCATATAATCCATTCCATCATCATTTCATTTTTTTGTGGTTTTTTGTTCCCCTATCCCGTATTAATTTCTCTTACCTCCCAACTGATATTCCAGAGGCAAATGTGTTTGTTTCTTATTTTATTATACACCTTTATATGTAATATCTTGTATTACATTGGTTTCTGGGTTTCTTTAAGGTTTCTTTTGTACTTTTGCTTTTAGGATTAGGTATGTATGAACAGATATGATATTACTTGTGCATTGATGAAATTCAGAGTTTTAGTATTAGAGACATATTTTTACTCAACAATACTTGTATCTGTTGTCCAAAGACATCCCGCACTAGTTTAGATCTCTGTCAATCTTAGCAGTATAAATATCATTCACAAATATAACTATCTGTCCTAAATGGATGTATTCCACCCTATTGTTTGTATGTAAACGTATCATTTGAATGTGATAATAACCAAGAGATACCTATATATGTGGGATATCATTTAGCCTATTATGTGTTTATCCTTCTTGAATAACGAAACCCATAATTTATCATAGGCTTATTACTTACAAAATTTGTGTGCTTGGACTCATATTTCCATTCTAAACGTGACACATGTTATGACAAATAACACTTATTTTATGGATACAGGTGATTTATTAAACATTTTAAGAGAAAACATTAACACATTAACGTAATTATTCGTACTTCTAGTTTTTGTTGAAACTAAGTGATATATAGAAAGTAGCAGGTAATATTAGAAGCTAATTTTATATTTAGCTTATATATTTCAATCTTTAAAGTATTTTCTTTTGATCAAGTTTTTAATTTCATTCTTAACCCATAAATTATCAGCTTGTTTACATGTTTTTTGAGCTATATTATTTTTGTTTTTTACTTTAATTTTTGCGTATTTTGGAATTATATTATTTATAATACATTGTTTATTAAAGTATATATTACAGTTTGCATTCATTAGTTGAAGTTTAGGTTTTTCAAGTAAATTGTAACACACTTTAGACGGTGTTACATATTAAAATAGTAAAATTCAGAAAACAAACGAGAATAAATTCAAATTGTAATAATGTATAACTATGTAAAAAAAATTGTTATGTATGATAAATATTTTTAATGAGATCTCTGGCTGATAGTGACATCTATCGAGAAAAATTTAAAATAATAAGTAACCTAGCTATGCATGCGCCCCGTGGATGCGCGGTAAGTAGGAAGGCTGCTTGCTTTTAATTTATCTGTCTCATTAGGCCAGGATGTAACCAGGGAAGGACGTCTCCAAATGGCGAGAAGATGTATTTAGTTTCCTTTTATTTTAATTAATATAAAGTATTTCTTTTTTTAAATCATGGCATAGAAGGCGGCTTACAATACCAGATACAAGATGGGTTGCAGACTTATTCATGGTTTTCCCGACGTTTATTCACGAAGATGAGACCAGGCTTTACCGAGATTTACCCCGAGATGGAAGGGAAGTTGCGACAAGTTAACACAGCTAAGTGGGCGATTTTAAAACTTTTAAAACTTAATTTCAAAATTTAAAACATTTCGAAGCAGAATTTCTAAATTATGAACATTGAACTTTTTAATTAATAAGCATAATTATAATTACGCACCTTTTGGTGCTAATATGTTCACATTAAATTATTAAACTTGATTATACAAGAAAAGCAAGTAAACTCGAATATATGTTCATTTTCAGCCATTGATAAATTTTATTAATTGAAGGATTGCTATCCTTAAAAATTTATAAGTAATGTAAAAAAAAAAGGGTTTCATAATCTGTAACTGAGTGTTAAAGAAATTTATGTGTCATGATTTTAATTTATTTCATCTGTCTATTTTAAAATAAAGTTTATGATTTGCTTTAATTGAATTTAAATGTCATTATTTTACCACCGCACAAATACCTTGCATTTCAAGTAAATAAACCTTAAGTATTAATTCAAGAATATTCTGCTAATTTTAATTGTTTAACTTGGTAATTTAAAATACTTTAACTGTAACGGATTTATAACTTCTATTGCGTTACAGACAGACGTATCTTTACGCCTCAACTGTAAGCTAGAAGTGAATATTAAATGTTTTAAGAGTTATAACTAAATAAAATCCAATTTGTAAAATTATAAACCGTTACACAATTTGCGCAACTCTGCTGGATAAATTTGAAATGTAAATTTGTGTGTTGGCAAAAAGAAAATTTAAAAATGGTTGAAAATGATTGATTACATTAAATATATTCAAAACGTAAATTCACAGTGTAAAAAATTTGTAAAATGTATAAATTGAAAGTAAAAGGACGTAGCTTGTGTAAGCAGTTTGGTAAAGTTAGGGGAGAAAACCAGTTTTGACCAGTTTTTACTTGTAGTATAGTCAAGGTCAGAGACTCTTATTGTTCAAAACATTTTGTCATGTCTATGCGTAGCAAGTTCTAGATTTTTAAAAAGTTTGTGCATGGCCTTGAAAGCTAATTGTAGAGTACCAGTGTTTACACAGTTGCGAGCCTGTTTAAATATTTCGAGTTTGCTTTGCTTTGCTATGCCATCAACGTTCCGTTTGTTTTCTGAACCCCTGTAGTAAATCAATTTATCAGACGATAAAAGAGGTTATTAAACTAGTATGAATTGCAGAATCAAAATGATTTAATATTAAAATAATTTGAAAGTAAATGTAATACTGTCTGATAAACAATTTAACAAAGTAATAGTACTGATGAATTATAATAATAAAAAGAAATTTTTGTAAAGGGATTTAAAACAAGTTTAATAAAAGTAAATATATGTATAAGTTGTGTAAGGTTTACAAGCAAATTTATAACTTCAAAAATGGTTAAAATTTAGAAAAGTTATTGTTGGAAGAAATTTAAAGCCTTTTTCATTTTTAAAACGGTAATTGATTAACAAGGAAGTGGTAAGTGCCTTGATATGCAATTTTAGAAACTCATGACGACACTTTGCATATTGTGTGTCAAAGGGCCCAAATGGCATGCAATCTTACTTATACACGAGGTAGACACTGACAAAATCTCAAAATACATAATACTACAAGAAGAGACTAAAACACTCGACCAAAAATTGCATGTGAAAGTACAATACTAATTTCTGTTTGATTTAATTCTTATTTTATTAATGCAAGAGCTTAAACGAATTTTAATATCAAATTGTCATAGTAATGTTTGAAAGAAAATTTAAGAATGATGAATTGAATAAAGTCCTTTTTAAGTCAACAACTGGCTGTATGGTTTTTAAATCAAAGTATGGGATTTGATTTAAGAAAAAAGTATTTGGATTCAAAGTATGGGATTTGAAATCCAATGGTTTTAAGATGTACGAGTATTGTAAGAATAACAAAGAGAGGTTATTAGGCAATGGTACATTCTTAGTGGTAAATAGAGAGAGAGAATTTTTGAAAATATATATATAGCGTCGTTTAAATGTGGTAATTTGTGGCTTACAGGGAGTAAGCAGTTTTGCAGATCCCAGGTAGTGGACTGCGATAAATACAGCCAGTAGGTTAGGTTTGTTGACACAAAAAGAGACAATTTTGAAGAAAATTTTAATTAATAAATGAATTGAAGAATTTTAATAAGAAATAATTTGAAGAAAAATTTAATTGTGAGTAAAAATGTATAAGAGATATAGTAATGAGTTTTAAAAATTTGAAGAGATGTAAATATATAATCATAAAGTTTGAGAAATGAAAAGTTTATAAAGAAGTTAAAATTTCAAAGCAACTGATAAGTGTATGTAATTATTTTAAAACTTAATCATGTAAATTAAAGGATTAATAAATAATGTAACAAGTTATGAGATTTAAATTGAAATTAAAAGACACATTTTTTTTAAACAAAATAAATTAAAGATAAAAGTAATTAAACAAATATAGAACATTATGTAATGGTATAAAGAGTATGTGTCAATATAAAATCTTTTATGAATATAAAAGGAAGATTGAATATAAGTTTATTTAAAAATGTTATTATTTTTTTGTTTGGAAAGGATTAAATGCCAGAATTAATATTGTTTATGTTATGTTTCATGTCGAGTTAAGTTTGTTCTAATAATAGAATCAAATAGGTTTATGATATGTTTTCCCAAAGAAAATAATTTGATTGTTAACTTAAGAGTTGTTCGTAAATCGTTACATTTAATGAAAATAATTAAAAGGGAGAAATGAAATGTGAAAACACACAATTTTTTTTTCAAAAGGGGGGAAAAATATGTAACACACTTTAGACGGTGTTACATATTAAAATAGTAAAATTCAGAAAACAAACGAGAATAAATTCAAATTGTAATAATGTATAACTATGTAAAAAAAATTGTTATGTATGATAAATATTTTTAATGAGATCTCTGGCTGATAGTGACATCTATCGAGAAAAATTTAAAATAATAAGTAACCTAGCTATGCATGCGCCCCGTGGATGCGCGGTAAGTAGGAAGGCAGCTTGCTTTTAATTTATCTGTCTCATTAGGCCAGGATGTAACCAGGGAAGGACGTCTCCAAATGGCGAGAAGATGTATTTAGTTTCCTTTTATTTTAATTAATATAAAGTATTTCTTTTTTTAAATCATGGCATAGAAGGCGGCTTACAATACCAGATACAAGATGGGTTGCAGACTTATTCATGGTTTTCCCGACGTTTATTCACGAAGATGAGACCAGGCTTTACCGAGATTTACCCCGAGATGGAAGGGAAGTTGCGACAAGTTAACACAGCTAAGTGGGCGATTTTAAAACTTTTAAAACTTAATTTCAAAATTTAAAACATTTCGAAGCAGAATTTCTAAATTATGAACATTGAACTTTTTAATTAATAAGCATAATTATAATTACGCACCTTTTGGTGCTAATATGTTCACATTAAATTATTAAACTTGATTATACAAGAAAAGCAAGTAAACTCGAATATATGTTCATTTTCAGCCATTGATAAATTTTATTAATTGAAGGATTGCTATCCTTAAAAATTTATAAGTAATGTAAAAAAAAAAAGGGTTTCATAATCTGTAACTGAGTGTTAAAGAAATTTATGTGTCATGATTTTAATTTATTTCATCTGTCTATTTTAAAATAAAGTTTATGATTTGCTTTAATTGAATTTAAATGTCATTATTTTACCACCGCACAAATACCTTGCATTTCAAGTAAATAAACCTTAAGTATTAATTCAAGAATATTCTGCTAATTTTAATTGTTTAACTTGGTAATTTAAAATACTTTAACTGTAACGGATTTATAACTTCTATTGCGTTACAGACAGACGTATCTTTACGCCTCAACTGTAAGCTAGAAGTGAATATTAAATGTTTTAAGAGTTATAACTAAATAAAATCCAATTTGTAAAATTATAAACCGTTACAAAATTAATATCTTTTGTTAAGGCAACATTATAATTATTAATAGAAATCATGTTAAAATATATTACTATAAAATAGGCTGTATTATATTGTAAATACCTGCTTCTAGTTGTATATTATAAAATATTTGTTTGTTCCAGTATCAACTTGTAAAAATGAAAATCTTCAGTATAATTACTTTATAAATAATAAAAATTATATCTTGAGTTGTTTAAAATATCTTTTTCAAATATATGTAATAATACACAAAATTCTAGATATTTGATTGATTAATCAGTATGTTAAATATTAAATATGTTATCAAATTTTTTTTGAATTAATAATCAAGTCTCAAATGTAACCTACAATTATAACACTTACATTGATTGCACAACACTTTTTTTATAACCCTGTAAGGTTAAATATATATATATATATATATATATATATATATATATATATATATATATATATATATATATATATAATACGTTTTCTTGTTTAATAATTTAAAACAACATTGGTTATTCAAATACAATTATATTTATTAATTTATATCCAAAGCTTTTCGTTGGTAAACAGTACTAACATCATCAGGAATGAAAATTACAATACTGTCTTTTTACAATATGTAAAATATTCTTGTTTTTGAATAATCTATGTTGGTTTAAAATATATATATATATATATACTAACCTATATATATATAGCTATATACATAGGCGATTGTAACCTATATATATATATATATATATATATATATATATATATATATATATATATATATATATATATATTATATATATATATATATATATATATATATATATATATATATATAGCTATATACATAGGCGATTGTAACCTATATATATATATATATATATATATTATATATATATATATATATATATATATATATATATATATATATATATATATATATACTGTATATAAGATTTTATAAGTATATATGATTTTATATTACATAAATCAATTGCTGTGCATTAGTCTCGCAAAAACTCAACATTGGCTCAACCGATTCGAATACTTTTTGTTGCGTTTTGTTTACCCAATTACAGGAGTGGTTGAGGAATCCATAAAAAAAACGATAGGGAAAAGTCGAAAAATGAACCTGATAATATTTTTATTAAAATTGAAGTGTTACTACATTTCTGACCTAGCATTCACTCGCTTAAATAGAAATGTAAGAATTATTCACAGCCTATATTTACATCTATAATTAATTATAGATTATAGTTAAACATAATTATAATTATGCTGCAACGGATGCGTGCGAATCAGTTGAGTAAAAACGTCCACGTCTACCCCAGCTTCACTGCTACAGACTTAAGGATATTAAAAATCATATTTGCCCAACCTTGCGGAAGGGCATTGTAAAAAAATTATTTCTCAGCAAGAGAAAATATGGTAGGTGGTAAGCACATGCAAAACTATCATTAGCACTACGTATCTGGTGTGACATAAAGTCTTTGTACACACATACGCTTGTTCTTCCCCAAACGAGAGAAGATTGTTAGTATAAGAGAAATTTTCATTATTCTATGTTTGATTTACAAATCACTCCCTATATATCATTTTAAAATGTAGTTTTAATTTATTTTATAAAGTATACATTACATTTGATGTTTGAATAAATAAATAAACTGCTAAAAACTGTAATATCAGGAAATTAAAGGAATAGTTAGTTGTACGTCCGCAGCATGGTGTAAATGTTCTACTTTACACTACGAGATAGCGCTCTAAGCAAGAAATCCGGTTTGTTCAATTGGTATTGCAGAGGAAAGAGAATTTTAAGTGGCTATAAAATTATTAACGTAAATTTAAGACAACATTTAGAATAAATATTATCCAATATTAAAATTGTATATACCACACATTTGCACACATTTGTTTTCTTTTTGTGTTATTTCCAAATATACTGTAATGTGTAAATCTGTATTTAAATTTAAAAACTGATACAATAATTGAAGAATGGTTGATTCAGAGAAGTTTATAAAACTATATACAATTCCTAAACGAAATAGATAATTACCATTTTTTAGTTATTCTAAATATTAAATATTTAAAAAATTACCAAAACACTGTTCACTAATAATTTCAGCATTAGAGTTACATGGTGTGTATAAGTCATTTACAAGAAAAAGATGTATAGGCTATTAGAAATTTATTTTCATGATGCAGCATTGAACAAACATCGCTTACTGAAAATTATAAAAGAGTGAAAAACATAGTTTTGACAAATATTTTAAATATGAAGCTTTCTTTAATTTTATACACATCCAGGCTTCCAAAAAGTATATCAAAAGAAGAATCTGCTGTAATGTCTGGTGTTTTAAAATATTACATTTTATTTATCACAAAGAAGTAATATGAATGATTATTTAAAGTATAGACAAATATTTTAAATGTTACAAAGCGAAAGAGGTGCATATGTGAAATAATCGCCTTCTACTGGATAGTTCTTTTAAAAGACCTATGTGATAAGAAAGACATCTATCTATCTATCTGGTGTACCTCATATGAATAACATTAAACTAAAAAAGATCATCTTTAGCAATAACTCATTTACAACTCTTTACACTATCTTTGGTAACACTAATAAACTTATTTAAAGAACTTTTTGGTAATTTTTCATATGACCCTTCTTTTAGCATTTCGTTATACTCTATTGTTATACTCAGTTTTGTCCAGTATTACCACTGTATTAAATTTGTCAGATTTAAGGTAGTAACAATCTTTACCTTTTAAACTTTTTATAATTTTTGCTTCTGAGATAGTAGACTTAAATTTGACATCTTTTTCTAAATTCTCTTGTATTTTTAATTTACAGGCATTTCTAACATAATATTTCTCTGAATCTTTTAGATAACAAGTGCGACTCTCAATGTGAGCTACATCTTCGATTTCATTTTAGTTGCAATTTTTAACTGAATATTTTAAACCCTTACTTAGAAGGCTAATTTCATAAGAATTAAAGGAATGAATAGATTCATTTTTAACTAAAGAAGAAAAATCGTTGCTGGATTTGAAACATTTCTCTTCCTTAATTTTAACATTTGTAAGACCCATGAATTTTTTATTCAATTTCTCTATTTACAATTTCATTTTAAAATCTCTAATATCATACACCAGACAAGGAGAAAGAATATAACTAGATTTAAAGAATATCTACCCCAAATTAAATATGGGAGACAGGATAATTCCAGCGTGGCTAAACATATCCTTAATAATGGCCATGAATTGGAAATAAATAGTGTTAAAGTGGGTAAAACGGGGTTTTCCAACGGGTTGCCTAATAGTTATGAAAGTATATTCATTGCTAAAACTAAGGGCGATTTGTTGATGAACGTTGATAAAGGCCCAATTCCTGGTTCTAATCTATTCCCTTTGCTACGACCAAATACATAGTTTTTAGCTGTATTTATAGTTTGGTTCAAGTTGACATGATAGTTTATTATTGTTTATGTTACTTTTATAATTTTAATTTTTACTAGTTTGTAATTAGTTTTAATTTAGAATTGTCACGACAAGTCAGTGGTGGGTGTGGTCTTGTTCATTTGATGGTTATAAAAAAAAAAATAAATCGCTAAAAACTTGTTAGTGGTATGTCCGCAGCCTGCTGTGAATGTTCTACTTTACACTACGAGATAGGGCTCTAAGCAAGAAATCCCGTTTGTTCAGTTAGTATTGCAGAGGAAAGAGTAATACAGGATTTCCGTATATTACTGCCAATTTATAAGTGACAAAATTATTAACGTAAATTTAAGACATTTAAGAACATTTTCGATGTATATTATACAATAATAAAATTGAATTACCATAAATGAATTTGCTTTCTTTTTGTGTTATTTCCAAACATACTGTAATGTGTAAAGCTTTATTTAAAGTAAAAAATTAATGCAATAATATAAGAATATGGTTGATTCAGAGTACTAAATATAACTTCTTAGTAACTTTTGATTATATCTTATTTATAAAGAAGTGCTGCTGTAATCTGACTACAAAATAAAGAATGTTATATCACAATATTATGAACCTTGAAGAATTTAAGTATTTGTGATGTGTGATTATATGATATTTATAAAAGTATATATCTAAATTTCTTAAAGGAAATAGATAATTATCATTTTATAGCTATGCGAAATAATATATTTTTTTTTAATTACCATAAACTCTGTTTGTTATTAATTTTAACATTACAGTTTCATCGTGCGTATAAGTGATCGAATACAAAAATAAGCATATTATAAATTTATCTCCATGCATGATGCAGCATTGAACAAACATCGCTTATTAAAAATGATCAAGAGAGGAGAGAAATATAGTTTTGGAAATATATTTTAAAAGATGAAGTTTTCTTAAAGTATATTATCATCCAGGCATTCGAGGATAGGCTATATCAAAATAAGAAGCTACTGTAATGTCTGGGGTTTTAAAATATTACATTTTATCTATCACAAATAAGTAATATGAATGATTAATATAGGTATCGAAAAATATTTTAAATGTAACAAAGCGAAAGAGTTGCATAAGTGAAGTAATCGCACTCTACTGTGTAGTTCTTTTAGAAGACCTTTGTGTTAGGATAGAAAAGACTTCTATCTATCTATCTATCTATCTGGTGAATCTCTAATGAGTATTCAATAATTCTCATCGTCCCTTTCTAAAAATTATAGTGTCAGTGACAGTGGCATACAATGACAATTTATCTTATTCTAATTTTCCTTGCATTATGAATTATCATTTTTTTAAATTTTTGATCTATTCTATATAGTTTTTCTATGACATAGAAACAAATAAGTTATATTCGCTGATATTTCATATACGATGTTCGTTGAAACGTTTATACGTTGTTATTTTACGGCTTACACCGACAATTCAAAGTATATTCAACAAATATATTATATGATTCAATATTTGTAATAAAATTATTACGCTTTATTATATATAAATATTTCATAAACATTATGACAGGTACGAGTTGAAAAAAAATACTTATGAACTTAGACTAGAGTATTTTTATAATCTTTACAGTTTTCTGTTAAAAGTCGTTATTGCACGTATTTACAGAGTGAATATTATAGTTAGATAAAGGCTCACTTGCCCCACCTTAGCGCTGGTACATTAGCATTATATCGGTCGTTGTAAAAGTTTTATACTTGTTTAATAGAGTGCAGCAAATGCCGCATTCTGCACAAATACTTCTAAGAATTCCTAACTTCCTTCATCCAGTACGTCTCTTCTGTCAACCATGGATAGGTTACCGGTCTTAATATGGAATGCCAACGGCGTTATATATAAAAAACTAGAGCTTCTTCGCTATATGCAAAGAAACAACTATAAACTAGCACTTATTACAGAAACACACCTAAACCCCCAAGATAAATTCTCAATGCCAAACTTTAAAGTTTACCGCACTGACAGGACAACTAGAAACCGCGACGGTACGGCTATTATAAACGCATTAACCATTTTGAATTGTTTTTGCCCGCACTCACATGCGTTTAAGTAACAGCTATTAGGCTTGAGCTTAACGGCAGCACAACAACACTTGTATCAGCGTACAAAGCCCCGGCTACTGTTGATTACACTCGCGATTTAGAAGTCCTTCTACAGACCTCCAGTAGGGTAATAATCGCTGGGGACCTTAATTCTAAACACACATGCTGGGGCTGTAAGTCTACAAACACAGGAGGCCGGCAACTCCAAACCTTCTTACAAAACACAACAGCTATACTGCTGGCCCCTCCTGAAGCAACACACCACAGCACTTACCACACGGGAGACATTTTGGATATAGCTATTGCGAAAGGTCTGCTAGTGTCACCGCAACTTCACGCTGATAGAGATCTGAATTCAGATTACTACCCCGTGATAATGGAGGTTTCTGGATACCCTGCTCGCAAAGAGCAAAGGAAGGTGCTGAACTACAGACTGGCTGACTGGGAGTTAATAAAGTCCTAGCTGGACAGCACTCTACATGCCATCCTAAATGTCGACTCACCACTGGACATAGACAAAGCCGTCGGTAGCCTTACGATACAATACGTTTACGGGTAAACAGATGCGTTCCACACACAACACTTAATCGCCTTAAGAGGCAAATTAGACGGGAACTAATTAAGTTCAAAGTCGATGGCTTCCAAGAATTTACGACATTAAACACAACAGATACACTCATCTGACCGATGGTCAAAAACTTCATGCGAGAACCGTTGCGCTATCCCCCACTCATCGGCCCGAACGGGCAGGTGGGCGACCCGGTCGACTTAGTTAACTTATTTGCTGACACGCTTGAGAGCACGTTCCAACCAAACGACCAACTAGCTGATGCAGCCGTTACAGCTAAAGTAGACTTAGAAACAGCACAGTTTGCCTATCTCCCTACATTAGAGCCAAACACTGACACCACAGTCACAGAGATAAAGTGGGCAATCTCACAAACAAACTCCAGGAAAGCTCCTGGACCTGACACCATCACCAACACAACGCTGGAAAACCTCACGGAGAAAGTGATCTGTTGTCCAAAGACATCCTACACCAGTTTAGTTCTCTGTCAAACGTAGTAGTATAATTATCATTTACAAATATAATTATCTGACCTAAATGAATGTATTCCTCCTCATACTCCCACAGATACACTGACTAATGCTTTATAAATATCCTGAATATTTATACAGAACAAAAATGCAAGGGCTATTCATAAAGTAAGTATCGTTTCTTATATATATATATATATATATATATATATATATATATATATATATATATATATATATTATATATATATATATAAAAATAAAAATGGTTATAAAAAAAATCAATGGTTTTATGTATGTACCTTATGCCTTCTAAACAATTCAAACGATCAACATGACACTTATATACGACATGTATAGATTTATTGTTTTTTGTACTGTATAAATATTCACGGTGTTTCTAAATGATTAGTCAGTGTATCTACAGGAATATGTTGAGGAATTCATCCATTTAGGTCAGGTAATTATATTTGTGAAAGATAATTATACTGCAAAGATTGACAGAGAGCTAAGCTAATATTGTATGTCTCTTTGGACAACAGAAACAAGTATTGTTGAGTAAAAATTCACTTTCACTGAATTTTAACATAGATTTATCCATCTTTGCTAATTTTAACTATTGCCTATCAAGTTATCATATAAGTAACATTATATAGCCCCTGATGTACCAAGGACTGTTTAGACAAGTATGTTTAGGTATCGAAATTACGTTGCAGGGGTAATCTACAGTGCATTCCTTTAGTTTCATGTTTTAAATATAAAATGTTTTAAAATATATAATAAATTAAAGATTATTTACTTTCTAGTTTTTAATTTTGTTAATTTTTAATAACTCATAAATTTTTAAACATTAGAACTGTGAATGAACTTTAAAATAATAACTTACTGAAATTATATGACGTGTGTGTTTCAAGCTGAATACTCTTAAAACTTCAGAGACTATTTTATCAAATTTCAGCTTCTTTATCAGATCAAGTAATATAAGCAAAATTCTTATAGACAATTCCTACTTAGGTTAAGAAAGAAAAAAATATTTCACCTAAAATAAAGATAATAAAACTTCCAATTGTAATACATTACAATTTAAAAAAATTTCAATTATTATTTTTTTGAAATAATTATTATTAATATAAAAAAAGTAACAAGACCTATGCATTAAAACAGCTGTTCCGCCACATAGCTCATACCATAAAATCAGTTGTTTAAAATTATTTTATTAAGTAATAAGAACATAATTTATCATGAGCTTATTACCTATAAAAGTTTGTATTTGGTCTCATATTTACATTCTAAAAGTGACAATTTTTATGGTAAATAAAACTTATTTTATGGTAATGGAAGATTTATTAATGTATTAACAGATAAATTAACTCATTAATGTAATTACTCCTACTTTTTATTGATACTGAGTGTTATTCGGAAACACGTTTTTTTGTTTTAATTATTATTATTAATTATAAGCAAAATTAAAACAATAGTATGTAAATATTCTAGGAAGACAATCGTATTTTGTATAAACATATTTTAGTCATATGTCACGTCCTACAATTTACCAATTTTTAAAATAATTTCCTGGAAAAAATATCCAGGTCTACAAATAACTATTGGATATTTAAATTGTTAGAGAATCCTATAAACATTTAAAAATATATACAATTTATTTAACTTGGTATTTATTTAAAGTGTACAAAATAAATCAAAAAGTTTGAATAAAATTTAAAAAATATATCTACTATATATAGGGGCAAGGGATGGCCAGGCCCCCATAGCTTACCCACAGATTTTAGTGAGCCTAATTATAACTATTTCAGGTTAATTGTTGCTACTTAAATAACATGTAGACTAAGTCTTAAGTTAAATAAGGTTGAAGTTTTATGTGTTTATATACTGTTTTTTTTATTTTAAAAGTATTTCTTATGTAGGACTAATATAAATTATATGTATGTATATATGTATGTGTACCTTAAGAACTTGTAACTAATAAAAACACAAGATGGAAAACTACTACCTTGCTCCAGAAAAACCTTGCCAGTGTTGACAGTTCTGTCCCATCTGACAATTGTCAATTACTGTGTAAACATTTTATCTTGTCCAAATCTAAACTAAATTTACAACTAAGCCTATATATAGAGCCTTGAATATGTAGTTAAGTTACGCTGTCATTCAGTTCCAAGTGAAAGTGACATTCATCTGTAGGATCAGATTATATAAAGTTATAGCATATACATGGGAAGAACTTATTAAATATTTCCACAAAATCAATTCAATCAGAACAAAATGCTTTAAAGTAGTTCCTATACAACCCACTTGTAATTTGAAAAATGTGTTTATTTCCAATCTGTGTTTACGTAGATGACAACTATATGAAAGATGAGCCTTTACTTATTTGTTCTGACAGGAAAGATTTATAAGTGACAATAATTTCATGCTTTTGTGATTGTAATAGACACTGCTTTTTATGTGGCGTGTTACTGTCCAAAATGTTCTATTCCTGAAAGTTCCTAATAAATTTACTAAAATATCAAGTTAATGTATTTTATATTCTATAAAGTTTTACTTATAAGAAAATAGCGTTGCTTATAATCTATGGACGATAACGGGAAAAGCAGAATATGATGGTGATAATAACGAGGAAGAGACATTTAGGCTTAATACAAAAATCAATCAAAATTTTAAATCTATAGAAAATGCAATTTAAAAGTTACAATCACCATTAACTACGCAATTGAATATGGAATGAAACGCCTAACATTCAAACTTTTTCTTGTAAATTTGATTAAGGTAATAAAAATACTATTTTTTACGACCTATAGATACAATAATAGCTAAATAATTATTTGTTAAGAACGAAACTGCATCGTAACAAAAATTGTAAATAAATGTTGATGTGAAGGAGGTAAATAAAAATATAAATCAAAACATTAAATATTCCATATTTAAAAGCCTTATTGAAATAGCCAATCCCTTACTACGATCAAGTATATACCTAATACTACAATTCAATGTAAACTTGTAATACAAACAAAGGTTTTTTAAAGTCACTTCCTACTTAGGTAAACAAAGGCAACAATTATTTTAGTTACTTTTTATTAAATAATTATAATTATTATTAATAGAGTAACAAGCGTTAAGAAACAACCTTTCAACATTAACCTATTACAGAAAATCACCTGTTTTATGAAATCATATGTTATCGTTTATTTCAAACCGAATGGGTCTAATTAGCTATACTACATCCCCTTTTGCCCCTTTTTTGAAAGGATTTTCTCTTACATAAAATAAAAATAATTCATAAAATAATTCAATGAAATAATATTTGAAAAAAATGTATTACCATCAAATGGCATCCATTGCAAGTTTGATAATATTTATTTGAACTGGAATAGATGAAAAAAAAGTATTCTCAAAGTGTCAATCCCCCCTTACTGGCTCTAAGACTCTGGTAGGGCCCTAAAATTATTTATTTCTATGTCTCTGATTACATAACATGATTACTGAGAAAATCTTTTGGGAAAGTAGATATAGAATATTTGTTAAACATATTTTTCAAAAATAAACCTTTTGCCTGATAAACCCAGCAAAATTAACCATCAATGCATCTCCCTATTTATTTAGCAATTTTTTTGTGTGTTGCAGAAAGTGGCATTTGCTGCACTCTCTTAACCAAGTATAGAACCTTTACAACGACTGATATAATGCTGATGTACCAGCGCTAAGGTGGAGCAAGTGAGTGTTTATCTAACTATAATATTCACACTCTAAATACGTGCAATAACTACTTTTAACAGAAGGCTGTAAAGATTATAAAAATACTCTAGTCTGAGTTCATAAGAATTTTTTTTCAACTCGTATCTATCATAATGTTTATGAAATATTTATATATAATAAATCGTAATAATTTTATTACAAATATTGAATTATATAATATATTTGTTGAATATACTTTAGATTCAGTCAGTGTAAGCTGTAAAATAAGAACGTATAAACATAACCTAAACGTTTCACTGAAAATCGTATATGAAATATCAGGGAATATACCGTATTTGTATTTGTCTTATAGAATACACATTGGTTTAACTATATAGATTACAAATTTCAAAAAATAATAATTCATAATGCAAGGAAAATTAAAATAAGAGAAATTGTCATTGTATGCCACCGTAACTGACACTATAATTTTTAGTTATAAAAAAACAATTTATAGAATCGGACAATGAGAATTATTGAATATTCATATGAGATAAACCAGATAGATAGATAGAAGTCTTTTCTATCCTAACACGAAGGTCTTCTAAAAGAACTACACAGTAAAGTGCGATTACTTCACTTATGCAACTCTTTCGCTTTGTAACATTTAAAATATTTTTCGATACCTATATTAATCATTCATATTACTTATTTGTGATAGATAAAATGTAATATTTTAAAACCACAGACATTACAGTAGCTTCTTCTTTTGATATAGCCTATCCTCGAATGCCTAGATGATAATATACTTAAAGAAAGCTTCATCTTTTAAAACATATTTCCAAAACTATATTTTTCTCCTCTTTCGATCATTTTCAATAAGCGATGTTTGTTCAATGCTGCATCATGGAGATAAATTTATAATATGCTTATTTTTGTTATCGATGACTTATACACACCATGAAACTCTATTGCTGAAATTAATAACAAACAGAGTTTTTGGTAATGTTTTATAAAATTTAATATTTACCATAACTAAATAATGGTAATTATCTATTTCCATTAAGAAATGCATATAGTTTTAGAAACAACATATAATCACACACCACAAATAATTACAACCTTCAAGGTTTATAAAACATTCCTTATTTTTTAGTCAGATTACAGCAGCACTTCCTTATAAATAAGAAATAATCAAAAGTTACTAAGAAATTGTATTTAGTACTTTAAATCAACAATTGTCTTCAATTATTGTATCAATTTTTTACTTTAAATACTGCTTTACACATTAGAGTATGTTTGGAAATAACACGAAAAGAATGCAAATTCATTTATGGTATATACAATATTGTATAATATACATCGAAAATGTTGTCTTAAATTTACGTTAATAATTTTGTCACTTATAAATTGGCAGTAATATACGGAAATCCTGTATTACTCTTTTCTCTGCAATACTAACTGAACAAACGGTATTTCTTGCTTAGAGCGCTATCTCGTAGTGTAGAGAAGAACATTCAAAACAGGCTGCGGACGAACCACTAACTATGCTTTTATTACCCTGATATTACAATTTTCAGCGATTTATTAATTTATACAAACATCAAATGTAATGTATACTTGATAAAATTAATTAAAACTACATTTTAAAAAGATATCTAGAGGAGTGATTTATAAAGCAAACATAAAATAATTAAAAATTGTCTCATCAAAACAATCTTCTCTCGTTTGTTAAAGAACAAAGATGTTTTAGTACAAAGTCTTTACACAGCATTTGGTAGCAGGAGCCCTAGCATGGAGCTCTGAGTCCGATGCCCTATCATCGGACGGGCATCGGGCTCAAGTTAGGGCTCGTGTTCAGCTGTAGATTAAGTAATTTTCGAAAAGCCCTTCCGAGAGGACGGGCCACATTTGATTTATAAATTATCTGTCCGTGGTGTACTATCAGATAAAATGTGCCATTGATTATATAACATTGTTGTTATCTTATTTTTAATAAAGGACATTTAATTCTTTAGTAATTTTAAGGTTGTCCTCTACACATTTGCAACATTTAATAAATATAAAATAGCTTCGCATCATTTCTTTTATAATTAAGTTGTAAATATTAAAACGGTGGGGTAAAAAGTAAAATCCTTCCTTCTTCTGTTTAATTGTGGCTCTCTTAGCTATTTCGGATTTAGGTATTTTAAGAAAGATAGAAAGAAAAGGCCTAATAATATCCCACATTTATGTATCTTTTAATTGAATATTTAGTAAAACATAAAATAGGCTCTCATATAACAATTATATTTATAATTATATATATACATACTTGGTGAGTGTGAATTAATAGTAGGAATTGAAAAAAGAAATATTTGATAAATTATAACAAAATGTTCTCGCCTTCATTTAGATTTATAGAAGTGGTATTAGCCAATAGTATCACCTACCTTTTTCTCTATTGAAGAAGGGAATTTTGGAAGATGCGTCCTATTGTCTGTTCATACTGTAACTGCATTTTTATTTCTCTCTTGTAGACGTCGAAAGAGATGTAACGTGACTACCTATGGAAATTCTGGTGGTCACTTAGTTTACTGAAACTAAGTTTGTATTTATTTCTTTGAGACGTTGATAGGGGTGAAATGTTATTTCTTATGTAGATTCTGGTGGTTATATTGGCAAAAACTGTGTATAAATTATATTGTAGGCCTAATTAGTTATTGAGTATGTGTGTTGGGTGTAGTTGGAAACCAATAACGTGTTATTATTACATTCAAAGTACGTTACGTACAAAAAATTTAATTTATATTTATTATTTTTAACTAATTTTGTAATGTGTACTTTATAACCCATTATATTTAACATCTTATAAATTAATGAAGTTTTTAACACAATATAATTTTAACTTAATAATGTACGGCAAATATAGTATAAGAACGTATGCGTTAAAATAGCTGTTATGTAATCTAACCTAAACCCCGTATACACATTTTTGTATGAAATGTTATTTTCACCTAATTTAATTTCAGCTGTAATCTACGTCATAGCGTGATTACCGCCGTCTATTTATTATTAGTTGCATCTATATTATTAGTTCTTAATTTCAATATAAGTAACTGAATGGTAGGTCAGAAAAGTAGGCATCGCATTTTACATGTTTTCCCTTTCCTTTTGAAAAAGTCTCGAGCGTCCTCAATCAGGCTATAAATACGCCTGAGCTTTTAATCCAGTGTGTTCAAAAGGGATTACGTGCTTTTAGCGCTATCTCTTCGTTAAGAGTCGAACATTCACAGCGATCTGCGGACGCACACCTAACTATTTGTTTAATTAACAGATATTACAGTTTTTAGCGATTTATTAATTTATACAAGCATCAAATGTAATGTAAACTTTATAAAATCAATTAAAACTTAATTTAAAAATGATATATAAAGATTTGATTTGTAAATCAAACTTAACCTTGCAAATGGAACGTTGCTATTGTTTACTAACCTATGCTATTATGTTATCACTAACGTCAGTCTATAATTGATTTTTACGAGTATATAGTCCTCTTAATTGAGGAATAGTATATTGGAAAATGTGTCCATTGTTAATTCAGACTGTAACTGCGTTTCTATTTATATCGTATAAAGTTTGATCGAGATGTAAGGTGAATTGTTATGGAGATTGTGATGGCCGTGTTGGCTAAACACTGTGTATAAATAATAATGTAGACCTAATTGGTTGTTGAGTATGTGTGTTGGGTGTGGTTTGAAACCAATAACGCATTATTATTACATTCTAATGATACGTTACGTACAAAAAATAAAAATAATATGTATTATTTTTTAAAAAATTATAATATTTACAATATAACATATTATATTTAATAACATTAAAATTAAAGAAGTTTTCAATTCAATACCATTATAACTTAATACTGTATAGTAAATAAAGTATCATAAATTATGCGTTAAAATAGCTGTTAATTCAAACTAACCTAAACCACGTATAATAATTGCATTATGAAATCTTATTTTCATGTATTTTAATTATCAGCTGTAATCTACGTCATAGCGTGACTACTGCCATCTATTGATTATTAGTTACATCTATACTAATATTTCTTAATTTAAATATACGTGACTGAATGGTAGGTCAGAAAAGTGGGATTTTTCATGTTTTCTTTTTGAATAATGTAGTACTGAGGTTCATCAATCGGGTTCTAAATTCGCCAGAACTAGTGTGTTTATTAACTTACCAAAGTTTTATGGCAAAAGGTACATACAGAACAACATTGATTTTTTTTTGTATAGTTTTATTGTATTTTGTAATGTATAAATATTCAGGATATTTATAAAGGATTAGTCAGTGTGTCTTCAGGAATATAGGCAGGAATACATCCATATAGGTCATATAATTATATTTGTAAATGATAATTATACTACTATGCTGACAGAAAATTTAAAAATAATTTTTTTGTTGTGAGTAATGAATTTCTTAACATTTATAGGCCTATATGTCTAACAGACTAAATACTAACAAAATAGTGTCGAGAAGCGCGCGCGGATGTCCTTGGACAACAGAAACAAATATTGTCGAATAAAAATATGCCTCTATTACTAAAATACTGAATTTCATGAATGCACAAGTATTATCCTATCTGTTCTAACATACCTAATCCTAAAAGCGAAAGTACTAAAGAAAACTTTACGAAACCCCGAGGACAATGTAGTAAAAGATATTACATATAAAGGTGTATATTAAAATATGAAACAAACACAAAAGACAAAAAAATTAAAAGGTATCCGAAAATACATAGAAAAAGTGGAAGTAGGCTGGACATGCCTCTGGGAAAACAGTTGGGAGAATAGAATTCATATATATATATATATATATATATATATATATATATATATATATATATATAAAATGTTGTAATATTTACTTTATAACTCATTATATTTAATAACTTATAAACTAATGAAGTTTTCAATTCAATACCATTATAACTTAAAACTGTAAAGTAAATAAAGTATCATAACTTAAGCGTTAAAATAGGTGCTACGCAAACTAACCTAAACCACGTATAAAAATTGCTGTATGAAGTTTTATTTTCACGTAATTTAATTATCAGCTGTAGTCTACGTCACAGCGTGTTATTGCAATCTAGTTATAAATACGCCAGAAATTTTAAACGAGTGTGTTTAATAACTTACCAAAGTTTCTTGTCGATCGTGTGAACTGTTTAGGGAGGTATAAGGTACATACAAAAAACATTGATTATTATTTGTATAGATTTATTGTTTTTAGAAAACCTTGAATTTCATCAATGCATAAGTATTATCCTATCTGTTCTTACATACAAAAGTACAAAAGAAACTTTTCCAAAACTGAGAGACCATTGCAATAAAGATATTACATATAAAGATGTATAATCAAATAAAAAACAAACACATAAGACAAAAAAATTAATAGGATTTAAAAAATACATAGAAAAAATGTAAGTAGGCTGGACATGCCACTAGGAAATCACTTGAGAGATTAGAGATATTAATACAGGTTTCGCTTTGGACAGGGGACATAAAAAATACAGAAACGTTGAAATGATGATAGAATAGATGATCTGCATTGTTGAAAAAGATCAAGTACCATGACAGTTGACGTAAGGAAGTGTTAATTCTAATAACTAATAATTTTGGTAAACTGCAATTTTCAAAACATTCGAAATATGCCTTTTTCAAATAATTTTCATTATTATAAACAAAGTAACATATCATATGCATCTAAACAGCTATTCCCAATCTTAACTTAAATCATAAAATCAGTTTTTTTGACAAATCTTATGTTTACAGGTTTTTAATCAAAATGAGACAAAATATCAATATTACATAACAAGCCCCTTTTGTAAAACCTTATGACCTAACTGAACAAAAGGGTTTTCGTGCTTAGAGCCCTATCTCTTAGCTAAAGATAGAATATTCACAGCATGCTGCGGACGTACAACTAACTATTCCATTATCACCCTGATATTACAGTGTTTAGCAATTTATTAATTTATACAATCATCAAATGTAACGTATACTTTATAAAATCAATTAAAACTACATGTAAATTGATATATAGAGATTTGATTTGTAAATCAAAAGTAAAATAATAAAAAATTCGCTTGTATTAACAATCTTCTCTCGATTGGGAAAGAACAGAATTAGGTCTGTACAAAGTAATTATGTTATACGGGTCGCAGTTGCAGCTGTTGCAGTCGGATTGAGGAGGATTTCTGGTCGCCCTATCATATTCATAATTTTTGGAATGCCCTTCCGCAAGGACGGGCATATATGAGTTCTAAATTTCCTCAGTTCCGAAATAAGTGATAAATGTAAAGAATATAGAGGATATTGTTCCAGTGGTTACGTACCACACAAATAATGAAAACTTCCCTTATAATAACAATCTTCTCTCGTCTGGTAGAGAAGATAGATGTGGGTACAATGGTTTTTCTTTATAGTGATTGCATTGGACCATCACGTCTGTGGTACGTCTTCTGTGTACGAATCATTTTCCAGAAGATTTAAGTCAGAAAGTAATTTTTGCAATGCCCTTCCGCAAGGACGGGCATATATGAGTTCTAAATTTCCTCAATTTTCTTCGGTAAAGAAGATAGATGTGGGTACCATGGTTTTTCTTTATAGTGATTGCATTGGATCATCACGTCTGTGGAGCGTCTTCTGTGTACGAATAATTTCCCTGAAGATTTAAGTCAAAAAGTAATTCTTGCAATGCCCTTTCGGAAGAATGTAATTTGTAAATTTCCTCAACTCTCAAGCAGTGAAGAATGGAAAGAATATTGAAGATATTGTTACATTGATTATACAACATCATTCATAACTACAAATTAATGAAGAACCTTCTGTCGTTTTATTTATTTCATTGGTACCTAAATATATTGTACCTTGAGTAATTTATTGGAGTTTGCTATACAATTTACAACAATTAATCATTTTAAAGTAGCAACGCATCAATTATAATTATATAAATAAGTAGAAGAAATTAACACTTCTTTAAAACGGTGGGAAATGAAGTAAAATCCTTCCCTCTGTTTGATTGTGGCTTTCTTAGTTATTTAGAATTAAAATGTTTACAAGAAAGTTGACAGCAAAGGCTGAATAATATCCCACATTTATGTATCTTTAATTAGGAAGGGTATTTTGGAAGATGTATCTTATTGTCAATTCAGACTGTAACTGAGTTTTTATTTCTTTTTACGTTGACAGATGTATAAGGTGACTTTTGTCAGGAGATTCAGGCGGTCATGTTGGCTAAACACTGTGTATAAATAATAATGTAGGCCTAATTGGTTGTTGGGTATGTGTGTTGGTTGTAGTTGGAAGCCAATAACGTGTTAGTATTACATTCAAATGATACGTTACGAAAAAATAATTCATATTTATTATTTTAAAAAAATTACGTAATAATTATTATATAACTCATTACATTTTATAAATT
This sequence comes from Prosapia bicincta, assembly GCA_036971475.1. Lineage (NCBI taxonomy): Eukaryota > Metazoa > Arthropoda > Insecta > Hemiptera > Cercopidae > Prosapia > Prosapia bicincta. The sequence goes on along the minus strand of JBAIZL010000001.1, from coordinate 120,098,492 downwards.
ATAAATTAAAGAAGTTTTAAATTCAATACCATTATAACTTAATACTGTACATTGAATTAAGTATCATAACTTATGCGTTAAAATAGCTGTTATGCAAACTAACTGTAACCACGTATAAAAATTGTTGTGTGAAATCCTATTCTCCCGTAATTTAATTAACATCTGTAATCTACGTCATAGCGTGATTACCGCCATCTATTGATTATTAGTTGCATCTATATTAACATTTCTGAATTTATATATACGTGCCTGAATGCCAGGTCATAAAGGTAGGTCTTGAGGGTAATCAATCGGTCTATAAATACGCCAGAACCTCTGAACGAGTGTGTTTATTAACTTACCACGTTTACTAAGTTTCATGTCGATCGTATGAACTATTTAGGAAGCCATAAGGTACACACAGATTTATTGTAATTTTGTACTGTATAAATATTCAGGATATTTATATAGGATTAGTCAGTGTATCTGTGGAAAAACGGGGAGGAATACATACATTTATTTAGGACAGATAGTGAAATTTGTGAATGATAATCATACTGCTATGATTGGCTGAGAACAAAACTTGTATAGGTTGCTTTTGGACAATAGAAACAAGTATTGTTGAATAAAAATATGCATCTAATACTAAAATCCTCAATTTCATCAATGCACAAGTAATATCCTGTATGTTCATACAAGTTATGAACATTTTATGTGAACATTTCATAATTAAATGCGTGCTAGGAAAATTCCTGCTTACGCAGCTTTTGTATTATATAGGTGGTGAGAACAGAGCCCCGGCAGTGTGTAAGTCGCCTCTGTATCGCACAGACGTTTTCCACTCCGATTGAGTGCATATCAATTGTATTGTTTTATTAAGTAAAATTTATGTAACAGTTTTCCAAAATAATTGTTTATTAAATTCAAAGGTTTGTAAAAATAAAAATCATTTTTATAAACCTTTCGTGCTTAATATAAAACGTAACTGGCGCAGTCGGTAGGACATCTCGGGAAGATTAATGAACATAATTTTTTTCGATTTCAATCGTTAACCGAGATACTGCAAAAACTCGATTCGTTACAGAGCGCATATCTGTAACGACATCAAGAAAACTTTAAGTAGAGTGAATATCTACAACCACTTAATAGAGCGCATATCTATTAAGAGCACGAGTGAATATCGTGTAAGTGAAAAGTGAAAATTGTTCAAATGAGCAAAGTATTTTGGATCAACTTGTAAGTAGATCTTAAGATATAGAATTAAGAAAAAGTAGAGTAAATACTTTTTAATTTTATATAATTGATTTTTAATTTTATTATTTTAAAGAAAATAATATTTTAAAATGGCAACGCCAACATTAAAGAAGGAATATCTTGATATGATTCCTGAGTATAGTGGAGAGCCCACTATGCTCCACAGATTCATTTCCATATGTGATAAAGTAGTAAATAAATTTTATGTAAGCGAAAATCCAGAGGATTTTCAAAATGAATATCTATTTTCTTCTATACTAGCTAAGTTAAAAGGCCAAACATTAGAAATCGTAGTAAACTCAAATTCATATAATTGGTATGAGATTAAAACAGTATTATTAACCAGCTATTCAGACAAAAGAGATTGTTTTACTTTAAATTTAGAAATGGCTTAGTTAAAACAAGAGAATAACGAATCACCTTTTAAATTTTATGAGAGAATTCAAAAACTATTAAATTTACAGATTTCATTTTTTGTTAATAAAGAGCCACAAAGACAATTGGCCAAAGATGTTTTAATAGAATGTGTACAGAAATTAGGGTTAAGAGTTCTCCTTAGAGGTTTACATGAACCCGTAGGATCGCTAATGCGAACAAAAAATCCAGATTCTCTTAGCGAAGCACTCAACATGCTTACTAATGACTTTCAATTTAAAAATAACAAATTATTTCAAAATATTAAACAGAACATTCCACCTAGGGCCCCACAATACCCGCCTATTCGCAAACCCCTTCCTAACAAACAAACCTTCCAAAATTATAGGCCCAACTACCAAAATAATCCTAACCAATTTACTAAACCTAACTCATACGTACAGCAAAATCAACAACCGAGACAGTCTAACAACTACACACCATTAAAAGTTCATCAAAAATTTGAACCAGAACCAATGAGCATTTCCACACGTCAAACAGGGAACACAATTACAACAAGAACCATTTGAAGTGAGTACAGCTCATGGAGTATCAAAAGAAAAATACAGTTGTACGCTACCACTTTTAGGAAAAGAAACAACAAAATTCTATTTATTTTATTTCCATAAAGATTTTGACTTACTCCTTGGATTAGATAACATAAAAGAATTAAAAATTAATTTAAATTTTGTGAATGATAAATTAATATTTCGCAATAAGCAAATGCCGATCAAATATTTTAACACAGAAGAACAAAATAATAATAATAACAATAATAATAATAATATAAGCGAATGTCAGGAACAGAAAGCAAAAAAGGGAACAAGTTATGTTATACAAGCCCGCGCTAGCCAAACGATTAAATTTAGAATACAAAATATTCAAGATGGAGAAGGACTCTTACCATACAAAAACTTAAATGGATTAGAAATTCCGCAGTGTACAGAAGTAAATGTGGAATTAACAGTAAATGAACCATTAGAATTAAAATCTTTAGAAGAATACAATATCCTTAGACCTGATGCAATGCAAATGAACGCTAATTTCAATTTATTAGATTATAAACAAAAAAATTCGAGAAGAAAAAATTTAGATTTATCAAAATTTAGAATGGAACATATGAACTCGGAAGAAAAATCCGCTATAACAAGTTTAATAAATGATTATGCAGATTTATTCCATATTGAGGGAAACGATTTAACTTTTACCAACCAAATAAAACATGTTATTAGGACTACTGATGAAATTCCCGTATACTCCAGAAATTATAGATATCCAGAGATTTACAAGAACGAAATTAATAAACAAACTGAGGATATGCTTGAACAAGGAATTATTAGACCTTCAAATTCCCCATGGAGCTCTCCTGTCTGGATTGTACCCAAAAAACAAGACGCTTCTGGCAAAAGAAAATTTCGATTAGTAATAGATTTTAGAGGATTAAACAAGAAAACAATTGACGATAAATTTCCCTTGCCAAACATTACCGACATATTAGATAAATTAGGACGATCTCAGTATTTTACAACTTTAGATTTAGCCTCAGGATTTCACCAAGTAGAAATGGATAAAAATAGCATAGAAAAAACAGCGTTTTCAACAGAAACGGGACACTACGAATTTTTAAGAATGCCCTTTGGACTAAAGAATAGCCCCCCTACATTTCAAAGAATTATGAATAATATTCTGAGAGGCATCCAAAATGAAACATGTTTAGTTTATTTAGACGACATTATAATTTACTCCACTAGCCTCCAAGAACATATACAAAGACTTAAAGAAGTATTCGACAGATTACGCAAAGCCAACTTTAAAGTACAGCTGGATAAAACAGAATTTTTAAGAAAAAAAGTAGCGTATCTAGGGCATGTTGTTACACCGGAAGGCGTAAAACCTAACCCAGCAAAGATTTTGGCAATCAAAAACTATCCAATACCCAAAACCACCAAACAAATTAAAGGATTTTTAGGACTAATAGGCTATTATCGAAAATTTATTAAAAACTTCGCCAAGATAACAAAACCCTTTACTAACTGTTTAAAGAAAAATGCAAAAATAAACATAGAAAATCCAGATTTCATAGAATGTTTTGAAACATGTAAAAATATACTGACTAATGAGCCCCTTCTACAATACCCAGATTTTGAAAAGGAGTTTACTCTAACAACAGACGCTAGTAATTTTGCACTAGGAGCAATTTTAAGCCAGGACAAAAATGGAAAGGACCTTCCTATAGCGTATGCCAGCAGAACTTTAAACGACAGCGAAACTAATTACTCCGCGATTGAAAAGGAATTACTAGCAATCGTATGGGCCACTAAACACTCCAGGCCTTATTTATTTGGAAGAAAATTTAAAATTTATACAGACCATAAACCTTTACAATGGTTATTTTCAGTTAAAGAACCAAATTCCAAGCTTTTAAGATGGAGATTAAAATTAGAAGAATATGATTATGACATAAGATACAAAAAGGGCAAATTAAACCAAAACGCAGACGCTTTGTCTAGAATACAATTGAATGTTACTGATAAAAGGTCAACAAACACCCAACACACTGTAGAACCAGAACTTGAGTTATCTCCAGCCGGCTTACTTCAACGTTACTTCCCGGAACTGAACGATAGAGATAACGAATCTATGGTCGTACAACACGACGCAACAGATAATGCCAACTTAGAGTACGATCAAGAAAGTGACAGTCAAACCGTGCATTCCAACTTTGAAGGGAACACCCAAATTGAAATACCAATTTCCGACGAGCCTGTAAACTTTGGAAAAAACCAAATATATTTATCATTAGTAAGATATGAGCCAAAGAAAGTAAAAATTATAAAACTATTCGGAACTTCAAAAATTCGTTTAATGGTCAAAATATCAGAAAATAATTTTAAAGAAGACATAGTTAATTTTGTAAAATCATATTTGGTACCCAAAATAAAATATAATCTATATTTTGAAGACGATTTTTATGAGAAATTTGCATCATGCATAGCCAAAAATTTCAAACAAACTTAACTAAATTTAGTCAAGTGTAATAACAAACTCTTAGACCTAACTTCGGAAGAAGATACCTTAGAAACGATAAGTAATTATCATGTTAGCAAAACCAATCACCGTGGGATACAGGAAACATACGAACAAATTAAGCGAAGATATTATTGGCCTAATTTAAAATCACTAATCCAAAATTTCATAAATCAGTGTGACATATGTCAAAGAACCAAATACGACAGAATTCCCTTACAGCTAGAAATGAACTTGACACCAACAGCTGCAAGGCCATTCGAGATAATTCACATTGACACTATCTCCTTGGAGAAGAATTCGTTTATCAGCATTGTCGACAGTTTCACTAGATATGCTCAAGTTTATCGCCTGGGAAGCTCTCAAGCTACAGAGATTGCAGACAAGCTATTAGATTACTTCATGCATTTCTGCTTACCAACAGTTATTATCTCAGACAATGGAACGGAGTTTAATAACATAATTGTAAAGGAGATACTAGACCTGCATAAAATCAAAATTCACTTTATCAGCACACAAAACCCCCAATCAAACGGATTATGTGAAAGATTTCATTCCACCTTAATAGAACACATAAGGCTGTTAAATAATCAAATCGAATTTTAAAAAGACAGTATAATTAAGAAAGTTAAATATGCTATAGTAGCCTATAATAATAGCATACATTCAGTCACAAAATTAACGCCGTGCGAAGTCTTATTTGGACACATAAATTCAAACTCTTTATTAGATATAGATTTAGAAAAACAAATTGTAAATGACTACGTTTTAAACCATAAAGAAAAAACAAAAATACTTTACGAAAACATTAGGAATAGCAACCAAAGAATTAAAGAAAAGGTTTTAGAAAAAAGGAATGTAAACAAAGAACCACTTCCAGAAATACCATCTGAAGTTTATATAAAGTCAGTTCAGAAGCAAAGCAAAACGAAAAACAGATATAACAAGGAAGAGATAGCTTCAATAAACAAGGAAAGAAAAACTGGTAAAATAAAGCCTAGACATCATAACACAAAAGACAAAATACATTTGTCGAAAATTAAAAGGCCTAAGAAGATAAAAAATGTAATTAATGACCAAAATCCTTCTTGTTCATATTCAACACAATCAAATTAAAATCCCTACCATACCTTAGTCCACTAATTCTATGCAAGAAAATTTATTAAACTTTAAACAACATTGTTTCATTAATTGTATGTGTTACAAACTTTGTAATTTATTAAAGAATATGTAACTAATTATGGTAATAAATATTGTTAATTATTTGAAATATGTTAATCACAAAAAAAAAATTGTAATTGAAGAAAATTAGAAACTATACTCTTAAAGAGATAACAAAACAAAAAGAATTCTTATAAACTGACTAGAATCCTTTATCAAATCTATAGCAGGCAATTTGAACGTAAATGATGGTAAAAATTATGAAAAATTATATAAAACTTTTATTGTAATCAATGTAAATTTTGTAGAACAAAAATTAGATTCTGATAACAATTGTATATGTTATAAACATTTTGTATCTATCCTATGATAGAAAAGACTCATTATAAATTGTATTAATCAATTCCAAATACTTTTGCTCAGTTGAATTATAATGAACAGAAAATTAGACTGTAAAATGCCCATCATCAAAAACAATAACGCCTACAAACTACGAGGATACTGCGTTGGAAATCGCAGATAACCCATTTAACTGGATCTTGGAAATCAACCTTTGTCTGGTGACTTTCTCCAGTGAAGAGGACTTCAACCCATGCCGAAAATTGCCCTTTACGGAGGCCTATTCAGCAGCTTATATACTTCGCCCTCATCAAGAAGATGAAGAGGACCTCAACCCCCGAAGTTTTCTTTACGGATGGATGAGTTATATGAACATTTTATGTGAACATTTCATAATTAAATGCGTGCTAGGAAAATTCCTGCTTACGCAGCTTTTGTATTATATAGGTGGTGAGAATAGAGCCCCGGCAGTGTGTAAGTCGCCTCTGTATCGCACAGACGTTTTCCACTCCGATTGAGTGAATATCAATTGTATTGTTTTATTAAGTAAAATTTATGTAACAGTTTTCCAAATTAATTGTTTATTAAATTCAAAGGTTTGTAAAAATAAAAATCATTTTTAAAAACCTTTCGTGCTTAATATAAAACGTAACTCACATACTTAATCTCAAAAGCAAAAGTAAAAAATTAAACTTTCCAAAACCCAGTCTACAATGGAATAAAAGGTATTACATATAAAGGTGAATAATCAGATAAGAAACAAACACATAAGACAAACAAATTAAATTATTAGGTATCAGTAAGTAAAATGTAATATTTTAAAACTATAGTTCTCTCCTTTCGTTATCATTTTTAATAAGCGATGTTTGTTCAATGCTGCATCATGGAGATAAATTTATAATATGCTTATTTTTTTTATCGATGACTTATACACACTATGAAACTGTAATGTTAAAATTAATAACACAGTTTTTGGTAATATTTTTAAAAAAATTAATGTTTACCATAACTAAAAACTGGTAATTATCTATTTCCTTTAAGAAATGTATATAGTTGTATAAACAACATATAATCACACATCACAAATAATTACAACCTTCATGGCTCATTAAATTGTGATATATCATTCTTTATTTTGTAGTCAGATTACAGCAGCACTTCTTTATAAATAAGAAATAATCAAAAGTTACTAAGAAGTTATATTTAATACTCTGAATCAACCATATTCTTCAATTATTGTAGCAATTTTTAACTTTAAATACCGCTTTACACATTACAGTATATTTGGAAATATCACAAAATAATGCAAATTCATTTATGGTATATACAATTTTAATATTGTATAATATGCATCGAAAATGTTATAATACTTTAAATATAAACCAAATGACCGCAAAATAAGTTTATTTATTCACTTGATGTATACTTCAGTTACAAGGTAACCATCTTCAGAAGTACTGAACAAAAAATTAATTTAATTTAAAACGTATCATTTATAGCAAAAAAAAATATTGAGGTTATAAATTTAATACTTATTTTGTCTTAAACATTGTCACTTAAAATCAGCTGATTTTTAATTTGTTCAATCAAGGAATATAAAACTGAATTAAGAATAGGCCCTTTGTCACAATTCATTAAATTATTGTGTCTACATTTATATATATAAATACTTTGAAAAACATTTAATAAACATATGTTATTAACATTTTTCATTACCTTACTATTATTGACATCTAAACTATGGTTTGTGTCTATTATATGTTCTGCTACACTAGATTTTTCTGGTCGGAGGTGCTTAATATGGGAAATATGTTAATATTTAAATCTAGTGACAATTTTTCTCCTAGACTGCCCTATATAAATTCGATTACAATATTCACAATATATTTGATATATACCCGATTTTTCTAGCATAGGAATTTTATCTTTCGGATTCCCTAACAAACTTCCTAAATTATTTGAACTTTAATAGGCGATTGTAACCTATATATATATATATATATATATATATATATATATATATATATATATATATATATATATATATATATATAAATTGTTGGCAGTAATATACGGATATCCTGTATTACTCTTTTCTCTGTAATACTAACTAAACAAACGGGATGTCTACTTAGAGCGCTATCTTGTAGTGTAAAGTAGAACATTCACAGCAGGCTGCGGACGTACCACTAACTATGCGTTTATTACCCATATATTACAGTTTTTAGCGATTTATTAATTTATATAAACATCAAATGTAATGTATACATTATAAAATTATTTAAAACTACATTTTAAAATGATATATAGAGGAATGATTTGTAAATCAAACATAAAATAATTAAAAATTGTCTTACCAAAACAATCTTCTCTCGTTTGTTGAAGAACAAAGATGTATAAGTACAAAGTGTTTACACGGAATTTGGTAGCAGGAACCCTATCTTGGGGGCTCGGTCCGATGCCCTACCCATCGTGCGAGCATCTGGCTCAAGTTAGGTCTCCTGTTCAGCTCTAGATTAAGTAATTTTCGTAAAGCCCTCCCGAGAGGACTGGCTACATATGATTTTTAAAAACTCCTGTCCATTGTGTACTATCAAAGAAAATGTTCTATCGATTATATAACATAGTTCTTCACTGAAATTCAATTAAGGGCATTTAATTCTTTAGTAATTTTAAGGTTGTACTTTATACATTTGCAACATTTAATGAATTTAAAATACCTTCGCATCATTTCTTTTATAAATAAGTTGTAAATATTAAAACGGTGGGGATAAAAGTATAATCCGTCCTTCTTCTGTTTAATTGTGGCACTCTTAGTAATAATTATTTAAACATATTTTGTTATACTATAAAACATATGTACAAACTCATGCAATATTATTTCCTTCTTCATACGTCAAAACACTCTTCATATACTTCAACTAAATGGTCTCTTTTCCCACAATAAGTACAGCATTAATTGTTTTTGTCTATGTTGTTAGGGCAAAAATCACATCTGTAATTAAAATGTGTGTTAAAACATTACGTCATATTTGTAAACAGATGGATTTTATGTATATATATATATATATATATATATATATATATATATATATATATATATATATATATATATTCTATATCTTCTAAAATGACTCTAGAGTCCGATTGTTGACCTTGGCCTCCTCAAAGAATCTTACCCCGGTAGCGCGAGACTGTTCTGCTGCTTTCCAGTTCCTCACATTCAGCAGGGTTCTTCAACCTGAGCGACGCAATCCATCCATCTAAGCCTAGAACGTCCTTTTGCTCTCATTTTGTAAATATTTCCATCTACAAGGCTTCTGGTTACATCACTCGCATCCATCTGGGCCAAATGCCCTGCCCAGCGCAATCTTCCAATATTTTACATATATATTGTCCCCCCCCCCAATAGCACGTAACGCTCACAAATTCTTCTCCTCATCCGCTGCCCACCAACATTCTCAGGCCAACAATCCTCCTAAGGATCTTCCTCTCGAAGATAGCGTGGCTGTTTTCCTCATTCCTCTTAAATACCCGAGCTTCAGAGGTATAAGTTAGTACGGGATGGATCAACGACTTATAGAGCATCATTTCTTTCCTACTTAAGTACTGGCTGCTTAGGTGATTGCGTAATCCAAAGTAGACTGTATTGGCATTGGCTATCCTTTAATTTACCTCAATGGAGACCTTATTATTGGAGCTAACGATAGACCCTAGATAAGTGAATAGATTCACTGTTTGAAATTTGAAGGGTCGTAGCTCGATAAATCCGCCTACCTGTCTGTTTGGTTACGTGAGGGTTGACACCCTTTATATATATATATATATATATATATATATATATATATATATATATATATACATATATTAACCATTTTAAGTGAAAAGAGTTTTTTACAACTAAAAAAATATTTTTAAAACAATTCATGATTTAAGTTTTTTTTATTTTTAATTTGATAAACCAAGCAGAAACAAAGTTTCACACACATAAATTTCTCAGAAAAGTTAACTGTATATGCAGATTAAAATATCATTGTAAATACCGAAATATTCATTTTGTTTATCTATGAAAGCAGATATTAGTTTTTGCTTATATCTTGTCACCACAATTTTTTAAACTAATCTATATTTTTAAAACAGCTTTTCTTCTATATACCCTGTACAAAATCTGCTGTTTTATGAAATCATATGTTATCTGTTACTCTATGCCAAATGGTATGTAATAACTGTACGGCTTACCTTCTTTCTTTTATGGTTTTTCCATAAAGTTTGCCCTATGTTTGTCTCCCATATAAAACTAAAACTAGTTCATTAAATTTAAATAATGGATTGTTATTTGAAAAAAACTTTGTTGACAAAACTATATCACCCAAAAACATTTTTAATAAATGTATTTCAATCTTAGAGGATGAATAAACAGTATTTCATTAACGACTGAAAATTTGTACTATATAAATAAGGAGAGTGTTTACTAATAGAAGGAATTTAAACATAAATTTGTAAATTATGAGTTCATACATTCATTAATGATGCCTAATATACCCTGGTTATCATAAAAGCATTGATTAAGCGTTGTTCTTGTCTGTATTGTGTTTATCTTTAGAACAATAAAGTGTGCTCGAAGTTCGGTTGAGTGAGTGTTGTGAAAGGTTGATTGAGTGAGTGTAATGAAGCGTTGGTAGAGTGTATTATGAAGATTTTCTAGAGTGAGTGTTATGAAGGGTTTATTGAGCGAATGTTATGAAGGGTTTATTGAGTGAGTGTTATGAAGGTACGGTTGAGTGAGTGTTGTGAAGAGTTGGTTGAGTGAGTGTTATGAAGGGTTGATTGAGTGAGTGTTATGAAGGGTTTATTGAGTGAGTGTTATGAAGGTACGGTTGAGTGAGTGTTGTGAAGAGTTGTTTGAGTGAGTGTAATTAAGGGTTAGTCGAGTACGCGTTGTGAAATGTTGGTTGAATGAGTGTTATGAAGGTTCCATTGAGTGACCGTTGTGAAGGCCTTGGGTCTACAAAAACAACAATTGTTTTAGTTACTTTTAATTAAATAATTGCAATTATTATAAATAGAGTAACAACCATTAAAAAACAGCTTTCCTACCATGTAACCTATAACACAAAATCAGCTGTTTCATGAAATCATATGTTATCACTGATTTTAAACCGAAAGGGTCTAAATGACTATATTACATCCCCGTTTGCCCATTTGTGAAAGTTTTTTTTCCCATATAACCCTAAAATTAATTCGTTAAATTTAATTAATTAAATACTATTAGAAACAAATTATTAACATCAAAGGGCATTCACTGCAAGTTTGAAAATATGTATTTGAACTTGAATAGATGAATACAAAATATTACCAAAGTGTCAATCCCCCTTATCTACTGGCCCTACGACTCTGGCAGGCCCCTCAAATAATATGTATTTCTATGTCCCTGATTACATAACATGATTACTGAGAAAATTTTGACAAGTAGCTATAGAGAATGTATTAGAGGAATTTTGAAAACGAAACATTTTGCCTGATAACATCTGCAAAAAAAAAACTATTTATGTATCTCTTTATTTATTCAGCAATTTGTGCAGAAAGTGGCATTTGCTGCAATCTCTTAACCAAGTATAGAACGACCGATATATAGCAGTGCTGTTTAATCTTCGGTCAGTAAGGATAGCGGCCGTCTGTGTGTATCGTGGGTGGGGTCATATCTAGCCCAGTGAGGAAATGAGTGTGTAAGTTGTATGTGCGTGACCCTGTTTGTAGAACTTTGTTGCTAAGTGTCAGAGGTTTTGTTTGAAGAAAGGCACTTTCAAGTCAGCGTGAAACAGTGTTAATCTTCTACTTCTAGGTGCCTTCGTGATTATACACATAACCTTGTTTTGGAATAACTGTAGTCTGCGTGTGCGTGAGCTGCCTGCATGGCCCCAGACGTGTGAGGCGTAAGTGTGTATGATGCGCAACATAGATACGTATATAGTAGTGGCCGCCCGTAGTGAAAGTGGGCTTGTTCTGTTAAGCATAGGATATAGTTGTGTTAATCTAATTGTTGCTTTTTTTAACGTGTTTGTAATGTGAGGGTTCCAAGTCAGGCCTCTGTCGAGTATGACTCCCAGATATTTGACCTGGTTCCCCCAGTGAATATCCTCACCTAATAGTTTTAGTGGTGTGTTGTGTTGTTGTGTCCTACTAGTAGTTGGCTGGTGTTTGGAGAGAAGCAAAGCCTGGCACTTGGCCACGTTCACCCTAACTCTCCAGTAGCTCAACCATGATTCTAGTACTATAAGATGGTCCTGTAAATATAAGTGTGTTAGATGTACCCATGACTGAGCGGATAACGCGATGCCATCTGTAAATATGGCCACTTGTGTGTTGAGTGTTGTCGGTATGTCGTTTATGTAGATGTTGAACAATACGGGCCCAATAATCGACCCTGAGGGACTCTGGCAAGTATAGTCCGTAGTGTCTACATCAACACTAAACTTACGTTTGGACAAGTATGAGCTAACTAGATGTATAAGCCCTTCGGCAAATCCACTTTTCACTGTCCAGGAAGACTACCCCAGTCGAGCAGTAATTGTTGAGACCTTTAGTTGCGTGTTCCAACACTCTCATCTGCTGATGCGTAGCTGTTTTGTCCTAAAGCCAAATTGCACTGGCCTCAGTATGATGGGTGTGTGGATATGCTTGTTCATACGTTTGAGCAAAATTTTTTAAAATACCTTGCCCATCGTATTCAACAAGCTTATCGGTCTGTATGAATCTGGTTTGCTGTGGTGTTTTCAGGGTTTGGGGAAGACCAAGTTCTTGGCTACCTTGCAAGCGTCCAGGAATGGTTGTGTCCGGAGTAGAGCATTGTAGATGTTTGACAGATAAATTATCGCTTTCTCCGTGAGGTTTTTCAGCGTTGTGTTGGTGATGGATTTTGGTCTAGAAGCTTTCCTGGAGTTTGTTTGTAAGATTGCCCACTTTATCCCTGTGATTGTAGTGTCAGTGTTTGGCTCTAATGTAGAGCAGTAGGCAAACTGTGCTGTTTCTAAGACTACTTTAGCTGTAACGGCTGCATCAGCTGGTTGGTCGTTTGGTTGGAACGTGCTCTCAAGCGTGTCAACAAACAAGTTACAGGGTCGCTCACCTGCCCATTCGGGCCGATGAGTGGGGGATAACGGAGCGGTTCTTGCGTGAAGTGTTTGACCATCGGCCAGATGGGTGTATCTGTTGTGTTTAAGGTCTCCAATTCCGCTTGGAAACCATCGACTTTGTACTGAATTAGTTCCCGCCTAATTTGCTCTTAAGGCGATTAGGTGTTGTGTGTGGAACGCATCTGTTTACCCCGTGTTGCAATGCCCGCCGGGTGATTAGCTGTAGTATGTGCCTTGGTATGTGTACATAGTGTCTGCGCTGACATTTAACTGGTACCGCGTTAGTAATCGCAATACGTATTGGCGTCGTAAGGCTACCGACGGCTTTGTCTATATCCAGTTGTGAGTCGACATTTAGGATGGCAGGTAGAGAGCTGTCCAGCTGGGACTGGAATAACTCCCAGTCAGCTAGTCTGTAGTTCAGCACCTTCCGTAGCTCGTTTCCAGAAACCGCCATTATCACGGGATAGTGATCTGAATTCAGATCTCTATCGACGTGAAGTTGCGGTGACACTAGCAGACCTTTCGCAATAGCTATTTCCTGTGGCCCTGGATTTGTGCAGAAAGTGGCATTTGCTGCACTCTCTTAACCAAGTATAGAACTGTTACAACCACCGATATACTTATAATATACCAGCGCTAAGGTGGAGCAAGTGAGTGTTTATCTAACTAACTCAGTGTAAGTCGTAAAATGACAAAGTTTAAACATAATTTAAATACAAACAAAAACATACTCAAAACTCACAAATTTATTTACTCATACGCGTTTCAATGACCAAGTCATCATCAGTGAGTGTTACTACTACAAACTCTAACTTACAACTAGGGTGAAAGTCAGTCAGTCAGTCTGAGAAGGAGGGGGTTTGGTGGCCCCCGAGGTTATGCAGCGTCTGTCACGCGACACTGGCTGCAGGTAAGAATATGGGAACTGGGCTTTTTGGTTTGGGCTGGATCTGAGGAGAGGTTTCTGCAAGGCAGGACGTTTTAGTGGGTGGGACGGATCAGGATTTTATGCTGGGGGACAACGTTTATTTAATTCATGTGGGACTGGCTGACTGACTTCTTTTTTTTTTTTTTTTTTTTTTTTTTTTTATATGACATAATAATTTTTCACATGTGATAGCATGTGTGTAGTGTAGGTGTAGTGACATATGAGTGTAGAAATGTGTATAATACTTGATGAAATGGAGTTAGATAAAGAGAGGAAAAGGCGTTAAAGGCTGTTGTTATGGGGGGTCCAGTAGGATTTTAGGACGGGGGCGGAGGATGGGAGGAGGACCGGTCGTATCGCTTAGGGCTCGGATATGTGAGTATTTTGAGCTTTCGGCGGTGCTGAAAAGCTTAGCGGACAAGGCACGTGTGAATTCGGACAGGGTGGGAGCGTGAAAGGATTGGCGTATGTTGAAGTTTGAGAGGAAGAGAGGAGAGTTTGATATGAATCTTAGAGCTCGGGACTGGACTGCCTCGAGACGGTTTTTTGAGGTTTTGGTGATAAGTGGCCACCAGACAGGTGCGGCATAGGTGAGGACGGGACGAATGAGCATTAGGTAAAGGAGGTATTTGACTTTTAGGGGGATAGGACTGTGACGGGAGAGGAGGGGGAAGAGCTTGAAGCGGATGGCTGAACCTTTTGAACGGACAATGTTAGCGTGTTTGGAGAAGGAAAGACGCTTGTCGAGGATGACGCCATGGTATTTGACTGAAGACCTCCAAGCAATAGACCTCCCGTCAAGAGTGATGGCATTGGTCTGCGGTTGACGTTTACGGGTGAAGCATATAGCTTCAGACTTGTCAGTGTTGACCGCAGTTTTCCATTTACGAAGCCAGGGCGACAGGAGGTCTAGTTGCATTTGGATGGTCTTGCATGTTTTAGGAATGCTCCAGGAACTAGTAAAGAACATGGCGTCATCCGCGTACAATGATAGGGATACGTCTGGAAGGAGAGGAATGTCGTTAGTGTACAGGAGGTAAAGGAGAGGACCTAAGACAGATCCCTGTGGCACTCCAGCAGAGATCGGCCTAAAGGAGGAAAGACAGCCTTCGACAGAAACCGTAAAGTTCCTGCCGGAGAGGTAGGATCTGAGGAGGAAGACGATGGGAGGAGGAAGGGGACTGGTGGCCAATTTATATAGGAGTCCGGGGTGCCAGACGCGGTCGAACGCCTTGCTGACATCAAGGAAGACTGCAGTGGTGGACTTTCTCTTATTGAAGGCATCCACTACAGCATTCGTGACTCGCATCAGTTGCTGTGTAGTGGAGTGCTCTCTCCGGAAACAGAATTGCTCCTGTCTGATAACTCCATCCAGAATGGGGAAGATGTGAGAATGAAGTAGTCGTTCAAATAACTTGGATATGATTGGGAGAAGGGAGATATGGCGGTAACTGTCAGGTTGATGGGTGAAAGTAAGGTTACACTTCCGTATTTATACTGTACGCGTTGCCACGCCCACTTGTCAAAACAGAAGTTATTAACTCTACTTTAAACATGATACATCAAATAGAAATTTTGTACCTAACTCAATCATTCATGCTGCAGGGAAAATTAAAATTAGATAAATTGTCTAATTGGTAGATGTCTTTCCTATCCTAACACAAAGTTCTTTAAAAAGAACTACCCAGTAGAGAGCGATTACTTCACTTATGCACTTCTTAGAATATAGAATAAATTGTAATTTAGGAAAGTAATAATTCATGCTGCAGGGAAAATTAAAATAAGATAAATTGTTACTGTATGCCACTGTCACTGACAGTAAATCTTAAATAACATCTAATTAAAATATAATCTTATCTTAAATAAAATTGAGAGAGAGGGACAACGAGATTAATGAATATTCATATGAGTTACAACAGATAGATAGAAGTCTTTCCTATCCTAACACAAAAGCCTTCTAAAAGAACTACCCAGTAGCGAGCGATTATTTCACTTATGCACCTCTTTCGCTTTGTATCATTTAAAATATTTGTCGATACTTATATTACCCATTCATATTATTTCCTTGTTGATGATAAGTAAAATGTAATATTTTAAAACACCAGACATTACAGTAGCTTCTTATTCTGATATAAACTTTTTGAAAGCCTGGATGATAATAAACTTAAATAAAGCTTCATCTTTTAAAATATTGGTCAAAATTTAATTTTTTTTGATCATTTTTAGTAAGCGATTGATGTTTAATGCTCCATCATGGAGATAAATTTATAATATGCCTATTTTTCTTATCAATGACTTATACACACCATGAAACTCTATTGCTGAAATTAATAGCAGAGAGTTTTTGGTAATTTTTAAAAAAAACTAATATTTAGAATAACAAAAAAATGGAAATTAGCTATTTCTTTTAAGAAATGCATATATTTTTAAAAACAACATATAATCACACATCACAAATAATTACAACTTCCAAGGTTCATTATTTTGTGATATAACATTCTTTATTTTGAGTCGGAATACAGAAGCACTTCTTTACAAATACGAAATAATCAAAAGTTAATAAGAAGTTATATTTAATATTCTGAATCAACCATATTCTTCAATTATTGTATCAATTTTTAACCTAAAATACTGCTTTACACATTACAGTATATTTGAGAATAACACAAGAAAGCAAATTCATTTATGGTATATACAATTGTATAATATACATAAAAATGTTGTCTTAAATTTAAGTTAATAATTTTATTGTCATTTATAAATTCCCAGTAATGTATGGAAATCCTGTATTACTCATTCCTTTGCAATAATAAGTGAACAAACGGGAATTCTCGCTTCGAGCGCTATCTAGTAGAGCAAAGTAGAACATTCACAGCATGCTGCGGACGTACCACTAACTATGCTTTTATTACCCTGATATTAGAGTTTTTAGCGATTTATTAATTTATTGAAACAATAAATGTAATGTATACTTTATAAAATAAATTAAAACTGTGTTTTAAAATGATGTATATAGGAGTGATTTGAAAACCAAACATAAAATAATAAAAAATTTACTTATAAAAACAATCTTCTCTTGTTTTGTTAAGAACAAAGATGTTTAAGTACAAAGTGTTTACCCTCAAAACCAACTAGGGAAGCTACTCCAAGTCATATCCATCGCGTCACACAATTTTTTCTTTGTGTTAATGAAATAATTTTTGAAATGCCCTTCCGAAAGGACCGGGCACATTTAATATTTATATAACCTGACTGGGTTTACCATAGGGATGACCGAAGTTGACGATTTCACTCAACTGTTGCGCACGCAACAGTTGCCGGTCCTTATCAGTTTAAAAAAACTGATGTCAAACATTAGGTTGCAAGTGACTGTTGCTTGAACTAATGCGAGCACAATAGTTGAATGAAAACATCAGCTTCGGCCGTCCCAACTAATGCAGGCTACAGCTAACTAATGTATTGATTATTTGGTGTAAATATAGGCTAATAATAACACTTAGATTTCTATTAAAACAATATGCATGAATACATATAAAATCAAACTCATTTTATTTAAGATTTACTAATTTACTTAAGGTAAAAGCAATTACCCTGAAATATATTTATATTAGCTCTACATAAGAAATCCTTTTACCATTAAAACAAATATATATAAATACATATAAAATAACACTCATTTTATTCAAGGCTTACTAATTTACTTAAGGTAAAAGCAATTACCCTTAAATATTTATAATTAGACTTACATAGTTAGGAATTCCATTTTAACATTTAAAAATATATAAAATATATTTTAATTTGAAAATATTTAAAGTACCTATACAAAATAATGGGTCAGTTTCTGAAGCATTTTACCGCCTAAAATAATACGGACATTATACTCGTAAAAATCAATTATAGACTGACATAAATGATAACATATAAGGAATTATTAATTAGGTCTGTAATCAATAGTCAATTTCTCATTGTGTTAATGAAATAATTTTTGAAAAGCCCTTCCGAAAGGACGGGGCACTTTAATATTTAAATAACCTGACTGGGTTTAATTTACTATCATTACATAACATTTATATAACATTGTTCATAACTATAATTTAATTATTTAGTAACTTTGTAGGTGTGCTTAACACTTAACACATTTTGCAACATTTATTGAAATTTAAAATAGCTACGCATCATTTGCTTTATAAATAAGTTGAAGATGATAAAACGGCGGGGATTCAAATAAAAATCCTTCCTTCTGTTTAAATGTGGATATCTTAGTTACTTAGAATTCAAAAGTTTCAAGAGAGATAGAGAAAAAAGGCCTAATAATATCCCACATTTATGTATCTTATAGGGATATTCAAATATTGTTCAAACAGAAAAGATAGTATCTTTATTTTCTTGTTAAATCTATTAACATGAAATGTCAACCACTACAAGGTTTTAAAAAAATGTATTTGAACTGAATAGATGAATAAAAAATATTTTATTAATAATTGTACTTTTAAACATTAAATAGGCATATATATATATATATATATATATATATATATATATATATACCTATACATATATACATATATAATATATACATATATAATATATACATATTTATATCTTTGGAGGGTGTGTATTATTAGTAGGAATTGAAAAAAGAAATATTTGATAAATTATAATAATATTTTGTCACCATCATTTAGAATTATAGATATGTGTCATTTGCCAATAGTATAACTTATGGAATTTTGGAGGATGTGTCCTATTGTCAGACTGTAACTGCGTTTTT
Source organism: Prosapia bicincta (assembly GCA_036971475.1). Taxonomy (NCBI): domain Eukaryota; kingdom Metazoa; phylum Arthropoda; class Insecta; order Hemiptera; family Cercopidae; genus Prosapia; species Prosapia bicincta. Next base: position 120,079,483 of record JBAIZL010000001.1, on the reverse strand, counting down.
ATTTCTTTCTTATAGACGCTGAAAGAAATGTAAAGTGACTTCTTATGGAAATTCTGGTGGTCATGTTGGCAAAAACAATGTATAAATTAAAATGTAGGCCTAATTGGTTGTTGAGTATGTGTGTTGGGTGTAGCTGGAAACTAATAACGTACTATTATTACATTCAAAGTACGTCACGTACAACAAAAATTAATTCATATTTTTTATTTTAAAATAATTTTGTAATTTTTACTTTATAAATCATTATATTTAATGTCTTATAAATTAAAGAAGTTTTGAATTCAATACCATTTTATCTTATTAATGTACAGTAAATATGGGATCATAACTTATGCGTTAAAATAGCTGTTATGCAATTTAACCTGAACCACGTATAAAAATAACCTTACTAATACCAAACTCACACAATATGAAATGAATTAATTAAAAAAGGCCTAAAATACAACATACATTATACATCAAATAATATAACAAACAGAAATATACTACAAACTGCCATACAAAAAACCGACACCAAAGACCAATACTCACTTTGACATGACATATAAAACCTAACCTAACAGAAAAATATAACGAACAAAAGTATGAACAATGAAATTAAAATCGCTGCAAACATAAAACAAAAATCCTAACTAAACATCACACTCAGCACAGCAGATAAAGGAAACACCACAGTAGTTATTAATATAAACAGCCTAAATGACAAAATCAATGATTACATAACAAATAATTATATAGTACAACTACATACAGATCCTACAGAGAAATATCACAGAACCATCAAACAACTAATTAATACATTTAAATACATTATCAACAGAAACAAAAAATCCCACCTAAAACAAATCCACCCTAAAGAACATACCCTCCGCGCTCTTCCTAAAATTCACAAGACAAATGTCCCCAGCCGAGCCATCATCAACTACCAGAATGCCCCTGCACATAAATTAGCAAAATACATGGACAAAATAATCAGACAATCCATAAACATAACAACAGAAAAAACCTCATAAATAAAATAAAAGACATAGACATACCACACAACACTACTATCACTCGGCATAACAAATATGTACACTAACATACCAATAGGCTACCTGAAACGCTCAACATCCTAGAAACCCAATTAAGAAAAAATACATGAAAGAAACAGGACACAAATACACAGACATTTCCCATAAAATAGATATCCTACACATCAACAAAAAAATAACACATCTCAACACCACACACACACGCACACACACACACACACACACACATATATATATATATATATATATATATATATATATATATATATATATATATATATGCTGATATGTATTCCTTCACGGATGGATAAATATGATAAAGAGTATTATCTGGAGTACATCCGTTAATTCTGAAGTGCACAAAACTTGCTATAGAAAGTGCTATAGGAGTAGAGTTGTCTGCTCTCTTCACTCGATCTTCAACTGTTGATAGGTTCACCTCGTCACGCCCCTTTTGTTAAAAGGTATGAACGAACTAAACATAAAGGGATTTCCTGCTTAGAGCGCTATCTCTTAGCTGAAGGTAGAATATTCACAGCGTTCTGAGGACGTACAACTAACTATTCCTTTAATACCCTGATATATCAGTTTTTAGCCATTTATCATTTTTATATAAGTATCAAATGTAATGTATACTTTATAAAATCAATTGAAACTACAATTAAAAATTATATATAGAGATTTGATTTATAAATTAATGATAAAATAATAAAAGATAATCTTATATTAACAATCTTCTCTCGTTTGGGAAAGAACAAAGATGAGTGGGTACAAAATTTTTAATATTTACCTGTTGCAGTCATAGCAGTGGCCGTCGCACAAAGGAGGACTCTGGATTCCTTGAAGCAATAGTCTTGAAGCTAATTTTTGAAATGCCCTCCGAAGGACGGGCATATATAAGTTCTAATACCTCAACTTTAAAGTAGTGATGAATGTGTTGAAAATATCCAAGATATTGGAGCATTGATTATATATCTCTATTCTTCACTAAAAATTAATGAAGAAATTCATTTTGTTTTATTTATTTTAGGGAAGACCGAAATCATTTAGTCACCTAATTAGAAATCTAAGAATTATTCACAGCCTACATTTAGACCTATAATCAATGCATTAGTTTGTAATGGCCTTCATTAGTACGGACGACTAAAACTGATTTTTTCATTCAACAGATGCATGTACATCAGTTGAGTAGAAACTTTCACTTCTGCCACCCTAATTTAATTCATCGGTATTTAGGAATATTGTACCTTTAAATAATTTACTGGAGTTTGCTTTAACAGTTATTGAATTTAAAGTACCAACGCATGAATATTATGTATATAATTAATTAGAATAAATAAAACTTCTTTAAAAGAGTAGGAAATGAAGTAAAATCCATCCTTCTCTCAAATTGTAGCCCTTTAGATTATTTAGAATTTAAATGATTGCATTAAAGATAGAGAGAAAAGGCTGAATAATATCCCACATTTACAGGTTTATTTTAATTGAATATTTAATAATATTATTTAAACAGACCGGAGAGTCTCTTACAAACAATGTAAGATCTAATAGTAGGAATTGAGAAAACAAGACATATTTGATAAATTATAATAGAATGTTCCACCTTCATTTAGAATTACAGATAGACCTATGTCCCATTTGTATCCCAATAGTATCAGTTACTTTTTTCTCTAAAGGGGAAGGGAATTTTGGAAGATGTATCCCATTGTCAATTCAGACTGCAAATGAGTTTTTATTTCTTTCTTATGGATGTTGATAATGTGAGATTTCTGCATGGCCCGAGACGGGTGAAGTGTACGTGAGCATCATAGATACGTATATAGTAGTGGCCGCTCGTAGTGAAAGTGGGCTTGTTCTGTTCAGTACAGAATATAGTTGTGTTAATCTAATTGTTGCTTTTTTTAACGTGTTGGTAATATGAGGATCCAAAGTCAGGCCTCTGTCGAGTATGACTCCCAGATATTTTACCTGGTTCCCCCAGTGAATGTCTTCGCCTAATAGTTTTAGTGGTGTGTTGAGTTTGTGTGTTCTACGTTCGGAGCAAAGTAGAGCCTGGCACTTGGCCACGTCCACCCCAACTTTCCAATAGGTCAGCCATGATTCTAGTACTGTAAGGTGGTTCTGTAAGTTTGAGTTTATTAGATGTGGTTCCCATGACTGAGCGGATAACGCGGTGTCATCTGCAAATTTGGCCACTTGTGTGTTGAGTGTTGTCGGTATGTCGTTGATTTAGATGTTGAACAATATGGACGAAAAATCAAGGCATTTAAAGTATTTGTAATCGTCTCATAAACTACACAATGGTCTAACTATACAGAATAGATTGAAAATTTAGGAAAGAAATCGTTGCTATCCTACAAAGGTCTTTTAAAAGAACTACCCAGCAGAGTTCGATTATTTCACATATGTACATCTTTCGCTTTGTAACATTTGAAATATTTGTTGATACCTATACTAATTAATTATATTTCTTATAATATTTTAAAACACTAGTCATTATAGTAGATTAGTATTTCGATATACACTTTTTGAAAGCCTGGATGTGTATAAACTTGAAGTAAGATTCTACTTTTAAAATATTTGTCAAAACTATATTTTTCACTCTTTTATAATTTTCAGTAAGCGATGTTTGTTCGATGCTGCATCATGAAGATAAATTTGTAATATGCATCTTTTCTTGTCAATGACTTATACACACCATGAAACTCTAATGCTGAAATTATTAGCAAACAGTGTTTTTGGTAATTTTTTAAAATTATTAATTTTATTATTTAAAATAACTAAAAAATGGTAATTACCTATTTCCTTATGGAAATGTATATAGTTTTATAATCACACATCCCAATGTCTAAACTAATGTATACCAAACTAATCCGAGACATCAGTAGTTTCCTGCTAACCTGGTGTGTAGTGAGTTGCTAATTAGAAACGTATGTGTAGAAAAGTATGATTATTCATGTTTTTTTTAATAGTCTTGAGGGTAATGGATCGGTCTATAAATACGCCATTACGTTTGAACGCGTGTGTTTTACTAACTTCCCAAAGTTTCATGTCGATCTTATGAACTGTTTGGGAAGCCATAAGAAACTTACATACAAACATTAATTTTTATTTGTATATATTTATTGTACTTTTGACTTGTATATTCAGTATATGTATAAAGAATTAATCAGTGCATCTACGGGAATATGATAAAGAATACATATGTTTAGGACAGATAATTATATTTGTGAATGATTTGTTCACTAGATTTTATTTTGTTTGGATAATTATTAAATTTGCATAGACAGTGTGGGAAGTGGTGGTATTATCGTCTACAAAGGTTTTATACTTTCGGTTTAATGAGAAGCAATATTTATAATTAATTCAATACATAGGCTTCCCCCGTGTAAGAACCGCTCCAAGGTTTTGAAACGAAAATAAAAATTTAAATGATTTTGAAAGCGTCAATACGTCAAGTGAGTGTTTATCTTACTATAGTATTCACCCTGCAAATACTTGTAATAATGACTTTTAACAGAAAGCTGAAAGATTATAAAAATACTCTAGACTGAGAAGCGTTAAATTTTATTACAAATAATGAGTTAGTTATATCGAAATCGTGTTGCTGTTCATGACTTTTACATTACTTATTACACTTTTGCTATTACTTGCGGCCAGACTTTTTGTTAAATAAAGTTGATAAATTGTTAACTTACACTTGGAGGAAACATTTTCCTCTTACGACTTCTTCAGCCGCTAGGAATGCTGCAGTTGTGCTTCCTCGGTACCATTATTTTGAAAGTTCGAACACATCACATCTATTTTATATTACTACTTTGTTTGGGATAAATAAAATGTAATATTTTTAAACACCAGGAATTAAAGAAGCTTTTATTTTAATATATACTTTTTGAAAGCCTGGATGATAATAAACTTGAAGAAAACTTCATCTTTTAAAATATTTGTCAAAACTATATTTTCCATCTCTTGATCATTTTCAGTAACCGATGATTGTTCAATGCTGCTTCATGGAGATAAATTTGTAATATGCTTATTTTTCTTATCGATGACTTATACAAATAATGAAACTCTAATACTAAAATTAATAGCAAAAAAAGTTTTTGATAATTTTTTAAAAAATTTTAATTATTTAGAATAACTAAAAAATGGTAATTATCTATTTCCTTAAGAAATGCATATAGTTTTATAAACAACATATAATCACACATCACAAATAATTACAACCTCCAAGGCTCATAATATTGTGATATAACATTCTTTATTTTGTAGTCGGAATACAGAAGCACTTCTTTAGAAATAAGAAATAATCAACAGTTACTGAGAAGTTATATTTAATACTCTGAATCAACCATATTCTTTAATTATTGTAGCAATTTTAACTTTAAAAAAGCTTTACACATTACAGTATATTTTGAAATAACACAAACAGAAAATAAAATGTGTAAAATTGTGAGGTATATACAATTTTATTATTGGATAATATTTATCCTAAATGTTGTCTTAAATTTACTTTAATAATTTTATAACCAATTGAACAAACCGGATTTCTTGCTTAGAGCGCTATCTCGTAGTGTAAAGTAGAACATTCACAGCATGCTGCGGCCGTACCCTTAACTATTCATTTAATACCCTGATATTAGAGTTTTTAGAAGTTTAATAATTTATACAAACATCAAATGTAATGTATAGTTTATAATATAAAATAAAACTACATTCTAAAATCATATATAGAGGAGTGATTTGTAAATCTAACATAGAATAATGTGAATTTCTCCTATATTAACTATCTTCTCTCGTTTAGGGAAGAACAAACGTGTGTGTGTACAGAGTGTTTATGTCAGACTAGATTCGGATACGTAGTGCTTAAGATAGTTTTGCATGTGCTTACCACCTACCATATTTTCTCTTGTTAAGAAATAATTTTTGCAATGCCCTTCCAAAAGGTTGGGCACATGATTTTACATATCCTTAACTCTGTAGCAGGGATAGCAGAAGTGGACGTTTTTTCTCAACTGATTCGCACGCATCCGTTGCCTCTACACATCTGTAGGTCTAAATATAGGCTGTGAATAATTCTTACATTTCTATTTAAGTGAGTGAATGCTAGGTCAGAAAAGTAGTAACACTTCAATTTTGATTTATGTAATATAAAAACATATATAATACATACGAAATGTGTCCTATGTAGATATTAGACATAAATATATATATATATATATATATATATATATATATATATATATATATATATATAATTTCTACATAAGAAATACTTTTAAAATAAGAAAAGTATATAAATACAAATAAATTAAACCTTATTTAACTTATAACTTATTGTAGCGCCCAAGTGAAGCAGATATATTTCTTAAATTTGATTTAAACCTTTTTCATTTATTCTGTATACGTTAAATATTTTCGAAGTAAAATAAATTTTATATATTTTTAAATGTTAAAATGATAAATTATCCTCTAACATTTTAAATGTAAACCTTGGCCTTTTTCCAGAAAATTATTGATAATATTGGTAAATTGTAGGACGTGACTTACGAATAAATTTTGTATATACAACAAATTTTGTTTTCCTGCAATACTTACATATTATTATTTTAGTATTACATATTAATAAAATTAATTAAAGCAATAAAACGTTTCCTCTGCTAGTTTCTATATATCTCATAGTTTCAATAAAAAGTACGAGTAATTACATTAATGTGTTAATTTTCTCTCTTAAGATGTTTAATAAATCACCTATATCCATAAAATAAGTGTTATTTGTCATAATATTTGTCATGTTTAGAATGTAAATATGAGTCCAAGTACAAAAAGTCTGTAAAAAATAAACTAATGGTAAATTGTGGGTTTCGTTATTCAAAAATTATTTTTTACTTTTTAGTAAGTAATAAATTATATATTACGTGTTCTTTTCTTTGGAGCCGGTTCTGTTTTTTTTACATTATTTATTATATTTGTATGTTGCAATGAAGAAATTTTAATGCATCGAAATCAGTTTCCGACACATCTTGCCGGCTGCAATAATCCGGACAATACCCGTAAAAATTATTATAGACTGACATTAGTGATAACATATTAGGGATTATACTTGAGGCCGGTAACGCCCCTGTTGCAGAGTTAATAGACATTAAGAACTCACCACACATCAGGTTGCTCAAACTGTTGAATCGCATTAGTTTGCTACACATTAGGTTAGCAGAAAACAGCTGATGTCTCTTATTAGTTTGCTACACATTAGGTTAGCAGAAAACAGCTGATGTCTCTTATTAGTTAGCTACACATTAGGTTAGCTGAAAACAGCTGATGTCTCTTATTAGTTTGCTACACATTAGGTTAGCAGAAAACAGCTGATGTCTCTTATTAGTTAGCTACACATTAGGTTAGCTGAAAACAGCTGATGTCTCTTATTAGTTTGCTACACATTAGGTTAGCAGAAAACAGCTGATGTCTCTTATTAGTTAGCTACACATTAGGTTAGCTGAAAACAGCTGATGTCTCTTATTAGTTTGCTACACGTTAGGTTAGCAGAAAACAGCTGATGTCTCTTATTAGTTAGCTACACACTAGGTTAGCTGAAAACAGCTGATGTCTCTTATTAGTTTGCTACACATTAGGTTAGCAGAAAACAGCTGATGTCTCTTATTAGTTTGCTACACATTAGGTTAGCAGAAAACAGCTGATGTCTCTTATTAGTTAGCTACACATTAGGTTAGCAGAAAACAGCTGTCTCGCATTTGTGGAATTTTCCTCTTTCTCGAATTTCTTTTTTGCTAATTCTAACAATTTTAAAGCTGAGATTATGTTTTATTGAGAAAAATTCATATTTATTTTTTTCTAACTAGTTGATAAAACGTTATTTGATTGTGTTATTTAGGTTTTCGCTAGGCCTATAGATATTATAATATGTATTACCGAGTATACAGTGTGCTGTGTATATCTCATATACGCTGAGCAAATGATTTCACCAGTTGTAGTCACTATTCTCTGAAGTTTTCAAGCTTTAAAGTTAACTTACTCAAACACAAAATCTAAATAAATTCAGTTTTAAAAAGTGTCCTATTTATAATAATATTTCAATTCCTTCTCTTACGTCACACTCTCATCATTAATATATTGTTCACATATTCAATCTTTAATACCTTTTTATACATCCACTTAAGTTGAAATACATTAACAAAAATATGTAGGAGATGACAATTGTTGTATACACAGTTTTATTTACATATTTACTAGAATTTAAATAATTAATAAATAAATTATAGTTATACAGAATGGGGAAAACGTTTCTAAAAATTTTTTAGCAATGCAATATAAATATTTCGTCCCCTTTGGATGCAAATTAGTGTTAACATATGATTTCATAAAATGGCCGATTGTATCTTAATTAACCTGAAATAGTTATAATTAGGCTTACTAAATCTGTGGGTAAGCTATGGGAGCCTGGCCATTTATTACCCCTATACATAGTAGATACATTTTTTAAATTGTATTCATACTTTTTAATTTATTTTGTTTACTTTAAATATTTTCCAAGTAAAATAAAATGATTCAAAAAGAAATCAAGAAAAATCATACTTTTCTGACCTTGCATTTAGTCGCTAATATATAAATTAAGATATACTACTATAGATGCAACTAATAATCAATCGATGGCGGTAATCGCTCTATGACGTAGATTACAGATGATAATTAAATTACGTGATAAATGAGATTTCATACATCAATTTTTATACGTGGTTTAGGTTAGTTTGCATAACAGCTATTTTAACGCATAAGTTACAATACTTTATTTACTGTACAGTATTAAAATAAAACGGTATTGAATTGAAAACTTCTTTAATTTGAGTTACTAAATATAACAAGTTATAAAATAAATATTTTAAGTAATCATGAAACAATGAATACGAATTCTATTGTTTGTATGTCAACGTATCATTTGAATGTAATCATAATCACAAGATAAATGTGAGATATCATTTAGCCTTTTAATATCTCTATTTTTCTTGTAAATTTTTATATTCTAAATAACTAAGAAACACACATTTAAAGAGAAGGAAGGAGTTTACTTCCTTTCCTACCGTTTTAAAGAAGTTTCAATTTATTCTACTTGTTTTTGTAAATGTAATTGTTGCGTTGCTACTTTAAATTTATTAAGTGTTGTAAAATATAAAGCAAACACTTGAATTTACCAAATAAAACAATGAAACAAGATAAAGTACTTTATTAGTTTTAGTATAGATTAATGATATACAATCAATGGAATAATATCTTCGATGCTCTTTTCATTCTTCACTTAGGAATGACCGATAACAACGCCATTAGCTGTTTGGCATCAGTTGCCTCTGCATAACCTAATGCGTGCGCATCTGATGTGAAGATATTCCTAATGTCTAAACTAATGTGTAGCAAACTAATGCGAGACAGCTGTTTTCTGCTAACCTAATGTGTAGCTAACTAATAAGAGACATCAGCTGTTTTCTGCTAACCTAATGTGTAGCAAACTAATAAGAGACATCAGCTGTTTTCTGCTAACCTAATGTGTAGCAAACTAATAAGAGACATCAGCTGTTTTCTGCTAACCTAATGTGTAGCAAACTAATAAGAGACATCAGCTGTTTTCAGCTAACCTAATGTGTAGCTAACTAATAAGAGACATCAGCTGTTTTCTGCTAACCTAATGTGTAGCAAACTAATAAGAGACATCAGCTGTTTTCAGCTAACCTAATGTGTAGCTAACTAATAAGAGACATCAGCTGTTTTCTGCTAACCTAATGTGTAGCAAACTAATAAGAGACATCAGCTGTTTTCAGCTAACCTAATGTGTAGCTAACTAATAAGAGACATCAGCTGTTTTCTGCTAACCTAATGTGTAGCAAACTAATAAGAGACATCAGCTGTTTTCTGCTAAACTAATGTGTAGCAAACTAATGCGATTCAACAGTTTGAGCAACCTGATGTGTGGTGAGTTCTTAATGTCTATTAACTCTGCAACAGGGGCGTTACCGGCCTCAAGTATAATCCCTAATATGTTATCACTAATGTCAGTCTATAATAATTTTTACGGGTATTGTCCGGATTATTGCAGCCGGCAAGATGTGTCGGAAACTGATTTCGATGCATTAAAATTTCTTCATTGCAACATACAAATATAATAAATAATGTAAAAAAAACAGAACCGGCTCCAAAGAAAAGAACACGTAATATATAATTTATTACTTACTAAAAAGTAAAAAATAATTTTTGAATAACGAAACCCACAATTTACCATTAGTTTATTTTTTACAGACTTTTTGTACTTGGACTCATATTTACATTCTAAACATGACAAATATTATGACAAATAACACTTATTTTATGGATATAGGTGATTTATTAAACACCTTAAGAGAGAAAATTAACACATTAATGTAATTACTCGTACTTTTTATTGAAACTATGAGATATATAGAAACTAGCAGAGGAAACGTTTTATTGCTTTAATTAATTTTATTAATATGTAATACTAAAATAATAATATGTAAGTATTGCAGGAAAACAAAATTTGTTGTATATACAAAATTTATTCGTAAGTCACGTCCTACAATTTACCAATATTATCAATAATTTTCTGGAAAAAGGCCAAGGTTTACATTTAAAATGTTAGAGGATAATTTATCATTTTAACATTTAAAAATATATAAAATTTATTTTACTTCGAAAATATTTAACGTATACAGAATAAATGAAAAAGGTTTAAATCAAATTTAAGAAATATATCTGCTTCACTTGGGCGCTACAATAAGTTATAAGTTAAATAAGGTTTAATTTATTTGTATTTATATACTTTTCTTATTTTAAAAGTATTTCTTATGTAGAAATTATATATATATATATATATATATATATATATATATATATATATATATATATATATATATATTTATGTCTAATATCTACATAGGACACATTTCGTATGTATTATATATGTTTTTATATTACATAAATCAAAATTGAAGTGTTACTACTTTTCTGACCTAGCATTCACTCACTTAAATAGAAATGTAAGAATTATTCACAGCCTATATTTAGACCTACAGATGTGTAGAGGCAACGGATGCGTGCGAATCAGTTGAGAAAAAACGTCCACTTCTGCTATCCCTGCTACAGAGTTAAGGATATGTAAAATCATGTGCCCAACCTTTTGGAAGGGCATTGCAAAAATTATTTCTCAACAAGAGAAAATATGGTAGGTGGTAAGCACGTGCAAAACTATCTTAAGCACTACGTATCCGAATCTAGTCTGACATAAACACTCTGTACACACACACGTTTGTTCTTCCCTAAACGAGAGAAGATAGTTAATATAAGAGAAATTCACATTATTCTATGTTAGATTTACAAATCACTCCTCTATATATGATTTTAGAATGTAGTTTTATTTTATATTATAAACTATACATTACATTTGATGTTTGTATAAATTATTAAACTTCTAAAAACTCTAATATCAGGGTATTAAATGAATAGTTAAGGGTACGGCCGCAGCATGCTGTGAATGTTCTACTTTACACTACGAGATAGCGCTCTAAGCAAGAAATCCGGTTTGTTCAATTGGTTATAAAATTATTAAAGTATATTTGAGACAACATTTAGGATAAATATTATCCAATAATAAAATTGTATATACCTCACAATTTTACACATTTTATTTTCTGTTTGTGTTATTTCAAAATATACTGTAATGTGTAAAGCTTTTTTAAAGTTAAAATTGCTACAATAATTAAAGAATATGGTTGATTCAGAGTATTAAATATAACTTCTCAGTAACTGTTGATTATTTCTTATTTCTAAAGAAGTGCTTCTGTATTCCGACTACAAAATAAAGAATGTTATATCACAATATTATGAGCCTTGGAGGTTGTAATTATTTGTGATGTGTGATTATATGTTGTTTATAAAACTATATGCATTTCTTAAGGAAATAGATAATTACCATTTTTTAGTTATTCTAAATAATTAAAATTTTTTAAAAAATTATCAAAAACTTTTTTTGCTATTAATTTTAGTATTAGAGTTTCACTATTTGTATAAGTCATCGATAAGAAAAATAAGCATATTACAAATTTATCTCCATGAAGCAGCATTGAACAATCATCGGTTACTGAAAATGATCAAGAGATGGAAAATATAGTTTTGACAAATATTTTAAAAGATGAAGTTTTCTTCAAGTTTATTATCATCCAGGCTTTCAAAAAGTATATATTAAAATAAAAGCTTCTTTCATTCCTGGTGTTTTAAAATATTACATTTTATTTATCCCAAACAAAGTAGTAATATAAAATAGATGTGATGTGTTCGAACTTTCAAAATAATGGTACCGAGGAAGCACAACTGCAGCATTCCTAGCGGCTGAAGAAGTCGTAAGAGGAAAATGTTTCCTCCAAGTGTAAGTTAACAATTTATCAACTTTATTTAACAAAAAGTCTGGCCGCAAGTAATAGCAAAAGTGTAATAAGTAATGTAAAAGTCATGAACAGCAACACGATTTCGATATAACTAACTCATTATTTGTAATAAAATTTAACGCTTCTCAGTCTAGAGTATTTTTATAATCTTTCAGCTTTCTGTTAAAAGTCATTATTACAAGTATTTGCAGGGTGAATACTATAGTAAGATAAACACTCACTTGACGTATTGACGCTTTCAAAATCATTGAAATTTTTATTTTCGTTTCAAAACCTTGGAGTGGTTCTTACACGGGGGAAGCCTATGTATTGAATTAATTATAAATATTGCTTCTCATTAAACCGAAAGTATAAAACCTTTGTAGACGATAATACCACCACTTCCCACACTGTCTATGCAAATTTAATAATTATCCAAACAAAATAAAATCTAGTGAACAAATCATTCACAAATATAATTATCTGTCCTAAACATATGTATTCTTTATCATATTCCCGTAGATGCACTGATTAATTCTTTATACATATACTGAATATACAAGTCAAAAGTACAATAAATATATACAAATAAAAATTAATGTTTGTATGTAAGTTTCTTATGGCTTCCCAAACAGTTCATAAGATCGACATGAAACTTTGGGAAGTTAGTAAAACACACGCGTTCAAACGTAATGGCGTATTTATAGACCGATCCATTACCCTCAAGACTATTAAAAAAAACATGAATAATCATACTTTTCTACACATACTTTTCTAATTAGCAACTCACTACACACCAGGTTAGCAGGAAACTACTGATGTCTCGGATTAGTTTGGTATACATTAGTTTAGACATTGGGATGTGTGATTATAAAACTATATACATTTCCATAAGGAAATAGGTAATTACCATTTTTTAGTTATTTTAAATAATAAAATTAATAATTTTAAAAAATTACCAAAAACACTGTTTGCTAAGAATTTCAGCATTAGAGTTTCATGGTGTGTATAAGTCATTGACAAGAAAAGATGCATATTACAAATTTATCTTCATGATGCAGCATCGAACAAACATCGCTTACTGAAAATTATAAAAGAGTGAAAAATATAGTTTTGACAAATATTTTAAAAGTAGAATCTTACTTCAAGTTTATACACATCCAGGCTTTCAAAAAGTGTATATCGAAATACTAATCTACTATAATGACTAGTGTTTTAAAATATTATAAGAAATATAATTAATTAGTATAGGTATCAACAAATATTTCAAATGTTACAAAGCGAAAGATGTACATATGTGAAATAATCGAACTCTGCTGGGTAGTTCTTTTAAAAGACCTTTGTAGGATAGCAACGATTTCTTTCCTAAATTTTCAATCTATTCTGTATAGTTAGACCATTGTGTAGTTTATGAGACGATTACAAATACTTTAAATGCCTTGATTTTTCGTCCATATTGTTCAACATCTAAATCAACGACATACCGACAACACTCAACACACAAGTGGCCAAATTTGCAGATGACACCGCGTTATCCGCTCAGTCATGGGAACCACATCTAATAAACTCAAACTTACAGAACCACCTTACAGTACTAGAATCATGGCTGACCTATTGGAAAGTTGGGGTGGACGTGGCCAAGTGCCAGGCTCTACTTTGCTCCGAACGTAGAACACACAAACTCAACACACCACTAAAACTATTAGGCGAAGACATTCACTGGGGGAACCAGGTAAAATATCTGGGAGTCATACTCGACAGAGGCCTGACTTTGGACCCTCATATTACCAACACGTTAAAAAAAGCAACAATTAGATTAACACAACTATATTCTGTACTGAACAGAACAAGCCCACTTTCACTACGAGCGGCCACTACTATATACGTATCTATGATGCTCACGTACACTTCACCCGTCTCGGGCCATGCAGAAATCTCACATTATCAACATCCATAAGAAAGAAATAAAAACTCATTTGCAGTCTGAATTGACAATGGGATACATCTTCCAAAATTCCCTTCCCCTTTAGAGAAAAAAGTAACTGATACTATTGGGATACAAATGGGACATAGGTCTATCTGTAATTCTAAATGAAGGTGGAACATTCTATTATAATTTATCAAATATGTCTTGTTTTCTCAATTCCTACTATTAGATCTTACATTGTTTGTAAGAGACTCTCCGGTCTGTTTAAATAATATTATTAAATATTCAATTAAAATAAACCTGTAAATGTGGGATATTATTCAGCCTTTTCTCTCTATCTTTAATGTAATCATTTAAATTCTAAATAATCTAAAGGGCTACAATTTGAGAGAAGGATGGATTTTACTTCATTTCCTACTCTTTTAAAGAAGTTTTATTTATTCTAATTAATTATATACATAATATTCATGCGTTGGTACTTTAAATTCAATAACTGTTAAAGCAAACTCCAGTAAATTATTTAAAGGTACAATATTCCTAAATACCGATGAATTAAATTAGGGTGGCAGAAGTGAAAGTTTCTACTCAACTGATGTACATGCATCTGTTGAATGAAAAAATCAGTTTTAGTCGTCCGTACTAATGAAGGCCATTACAAACTAATGCATTGATTATAGGTCTAAATGTAGGCTGTGAATAATTCTTAGATTTCTAATTAGGTGACTAAATGATTTCGGTCTTCCCTAAAATAAATAAAACAAAATGAATTTCTTCATTAATTTTTAGTGAAGAATAGAGATATATAATCAATGCTCCAATATCTTGGATATTTTCAACACATTCATCACTACTTTAAAGTTGAGGTATTAGAACTTATATATGCCCGTCCTTCGGAGGGCATTTCAAAAATTAGCTTCAAGACTATTGCTTCAAGGAATCCAGAGTCCTCCTTTGTGC
This sequence comes from Prosapia bicincta, assembly GCA_036971475.1. Taxonomy (NCBI): domain Eukaryota; kingdom Metazoa; phylum Arthropoda; class Insecta; order Hemiptera; family Cercopidae; genus Prosapia; species Prosapia bicincta. The sequence goes on along the minus strand of JBAIZL010000001.1, from coordinate 120,064,127 downwards.
GACGGCCACTGCTATGACTGCAACAGGTAAATATTAAAAATTTTGTACCCACTCATCTTTGTTCTTTCCCAAACGAGAGAAGATTGTTAATATAAGATTATCTTTTATTATTTTATCATTAATTTATAAATCAAATCTCTATATATAATTTTTAATTGTAGTTTCAATTGATTTTATAAAGTATACATTACATTTGATACTTATATAAAAATGATAAATGGCTAAAAACTGATATATCAGGGTATTAAAGGAATAGTTAGTTGTACGTCCGCAGAACGCTGTGAATATTCTACCTTTAGCTAAGAGATAGCGCTCTAAGCAGGAAATCCCTTTATGTTTAGTTCGTTCATACCTTTTAACAAAAGGGGCTTGACGAGGTGAACCTATCAACAGTTGAAGATCGAGTGAAGAGAGCAGACAACTCTACTCCTATAGCACTTTCTATAGCAAGTTTTGTGCACTTCAGAATTAACGGATGTACTCCAGATAATACTCTTTATCATATTTATCCATCCGTGAAGGAATACATATCAGCATATATATATATATATATATATATATATATATATATATATATATATATATATATGTGTGTGTGTGTGTGTGTGTGTGTGTGTGTGTGTGTGTGCGTGTGTGTGTGTGTGTGTTGAGATGTGGTATTTTTTTGTTGATGTGTAGGATATCTATTTTATGGGAAATGTCTGTGTATTTGTGTCCTGTTTCTTTCATGTATTTTTTCTTAATTGGGTTTCTAGGATGTTGAGCGTTTCAGGTAGCCTATTGGTATGTTAGTGTACATATTTGTTATGCCGAGTGATAGTAGTGTTGTGTGGTATGTCTATGTCTTTTATTTTATTTATGAGGTTTTTTCTGTTGTTATGTTTATGGATTGTCTGATTATTTTGTCCATGTATTTTGCTAATTTATGTGCAGGGGCGTTCTGGTAGTTGATGATGGCTCGGCTGGGGACATTTGTCTTGTGAATTTTAGGAAGAGCGCGGAGGGTATGTTCTTTAGGGTGGATTTGTTTTAGGTGGGATTTTTTGTTTCTGTTGATAATGTATTTAAATGTATTAATTAGTTGTTTGATGGTTCTGTGATATTTCTCTGTTGGATCTGTATGTAGTTGTACTATATAATTATTTGTTATGTAATCATTGATTTTGTCATTTAGGCTGTTTATATTAATAACTACTGTGGTGTTTCCTTTATCTGCTGTGCTGAGTGTGATGTTTAGTTAGGATTTTTGTTTTATGTTTGCAGCGATTTTAATTTCATTGTTCATACTTTTGTTCGTTATATTTTTCTGTTAGGTTAGGTTTTATATGTCATGTCAAAGTGAGTATTGGTCTTTGGTGTCGGTTTTTTGTATGGCAGTTTGTAGTATATTTCTGTTTGTTATATTATTTGATGTATAATGTATGTTGTATTTTAGGCCTTTTTTAATTAATTCATTTCATATTGTGTGAGTTTGGTATTAGTAAGGTTATTTTTATACGTGGTTCAGGTTAAATTGCATAACAGCTATTTTAACGCATAAGTTATGATCCCATATTTACTGTACATTAATAAGATAAAATGGTATTGAATTCAAAACTTCTTTAATTTATAAGACATTAAATATAATGATTTATAAAGTAAAAATTACAAAATTATTTTAAAATAAAAAATATGAATTAATTTTTGTTGTACGTGACGTACTTTGAATGTAATAATAGTACGTTATTAGTTTCCAGCTACACCCAACACACATACTCAACAACCAATTAGGCCTACATTTTAATTTATACATTGTTTTTGCCAACATGACCACCAGAATTTCCATAAGAAGTCATTTTACATTTCTTTCAGCGTCTATAAGAAAGAAATAAAAACGCAGTTACAGTCTGACAATAGGACACATCCTCCAAAATTCCATAAGTTATACTATTGGCAAATGACACATATCTATAATTCTAAATGATGGTGACAAAATATTATTATAATTTATCAAATATTTCTTTTTTCAATTCCTACTAATAATACACATCCTCCAAAGATATAAATATGTATATATTATATATGTATATATGTATAGGTATATATATATATATATATATATATATATATATATATATATATATATATATATATATGCCTATTTAATGTTTAAAAGTACAATTATTAATAAAATATTTTTTATTCATCTATTCAGTTCAAATACATTTTTTTAAAACCTTGTAGTGGTTGACATTTCATGTTAATAGATTTAACAAGAAAATAAAGATACTATCTTTTCTGTTTGAACAATATTTGAATATCCCTATAAGATACATAAATGTGGGATATTATTAGGCCTTTTTTCTCTATCTCTCTTGAAACTTTTGAATTCTAAGTAACTAAGATATCCACATTTAAACAGAAGGAAGGATTTTTATTTGAATCCCCGCCGTTTTATCATCTTCAACTTATTTATAAAGCAAATGATGCGTAGCTATTTTAAATTTCAATAAATGTTGCAAAATGTGTTAAGTGTTAAGCACACCTACAAAGTTACCAAATAATTAAATTATAGTTATGAACAATGTTATATAAATGTTATGTAATGATAGTAAATTAAACCCAGTCAGGTTATTTAAATATTAAAGTGCCATGTCCTTTCGGAAGGGCTTTTCAAAAATTATTTCATTAACACAATGAGAAATTGACTATTGATTACAGACCTAATTAATAATTCCTTATATGTTATCATTTATGTCAGTCTATAATTGATTTTTACGAGTATAATGTCCGTATTATTTTAGGCGGTAAAATGCTTCAGAAACTGATCCATTATTTTGTATAGGTACTTTAAATATTTTCAAATTAAAATATATTTTATATATTTTTAAATGTTAAAATGGAATTCCTAACTATGTAAGTCTAATTATAAATATTTAAGGGTAATTGCTTTTACCTTAAGTAAATTAGTAAGCCTTGAATAAAATGAGTGTTATTTTATATGTATTTATATATATTTGTTTTAATGGTAAAAGGATTTCTTATGTAGAGCTAATATAAATATATTTCAGGGTAATTGCTTTTACCTTAAGTAAATTAGTAAATCTTAAATAAAATGAGTTTGATTTTATATGTATTCATGCATATTGTTTTAATAGAAATCTAAGTGTTATTATTAGCCTATATTTACACCAAATAATCAATACTAGGGATGGCCGAAAACAACGGCATCAGTTGTTTGGCAACAGTTGCCTTTAGGCAACCTAATGCGCGCGCAACTGATGTGGAGAAAGTCCTAATGTCTAACCTAATGCGTAGCAAACTAATGCCTGGCAACAGTTGTTTTCTGCTAACCTAATGCGTAGCAGACTAATGCCTACCAACAGTTGTTTTATGCTAACCTAATGTGTAGCAGACTAATGCGTGCCAACAGTTGTTTTATGCTAACCTAATGTGTAGCAGACTAATGCGTGCGCATCGGTTGTTTCCTGCTAACCTGGTGTGTAGTGTGTAACAGACTAATGTGATTCAACAGTTGCTTTCGGCCAACCTGATGTGTAGGAAGTCCCTAATGTCTAATAACTCTGCAAGAGGGACGTTGCTATTGATTACAGACCTAATTAATAATTAATTATATGTTATCATTTATGTCAGTCTATAATTGATTTTTACGAGTATAATGTCCGTATTATTTTAGGCGGTAAAATGCTTCAGAAACTGATCCATTAAAATTGTTTCATTGCAACATAAAAATATATTAAATAATTTTAAAAAATACAACCAACATCAAAGAAAAGAACCCGTAATATATATGTTTACTTACTAAAAAAAGAAATAATTTTCCAATAACGAAAAAAATGCTGTTATTACAAAAAATGTTGCTTATTACTTACAAAAATGTACTTAAACTCATATTTACAATCTGAACGTGAAAAATATTATGACAAAACTTATTTTATAATTAGGGAGATATATGTTATATTTTTAAGCACTACCATAATCACATTCCATCTCGCGTAAATCATTCAAAGAGGGTTGAATTGTTGACAAGCTGTATATCTGAACAATATGTACGAAACGTATGCAATCACATATTTTTTATCGGAAAAAATCTAATACTGTATGGTGTTTTTCGAGAACTATTGTCCCGCATACTATCATAATGTCGAACTCATGATATTTTTGTTTCCTGAGATGACGCTATGGTTAACTATAACTAACCATGGGAAATCAAGTAATAAAAAAGGTGATTGTTTCCGAAATGTCTAGAATAAATTTAATGGATTAGCAAATACAAGGTATGATTGCGGTACCGGCTTCAAATGTAATTACTTGTACTTTTTATTGAAACTAAGTTTTCAATAGTTAAATAGAAGCTAGCAGGGGAAACGAATTTTTTGTTTTAATTATTATTAATAATAATATGTAATAGAATAATATGTAAATAATTAAGGGAAACACGTATTATTTATGTATAAATATTTAAGTTTTAAGTCACGTTTTACAATTTACCAACTTTTAAAATAATTTTCTCGAAAAAATACCCTGGTCTACATATTTATTTTGTATAGGTACTTTAAATATTTTCAAATTAAAATATATTTTACATATTTTTAAATGTTAAAATGGAATACCTAACTATGTAAGTCTAATTATAAATATTTCAGGGTAATTGTTTTTACCTTAAGTAAATAAGTAAATCTTAAATAAAATGAGTGTTGTTTTATATGTATTTATATATATTTGTTTTAATGGTAAAAGGATTTCTTATGTAGAGCTAATAAAAATATATTTCAGGGTAATTGCTTTTACCTTAAGTAAATTAGTAAGCCTTGAGTAAAACGAGTTTTATTTTATATGTATTTATATATATTTGTTTTAATGGTAAAAGGATTTCTTATGTAGGGCTAATATAAATATATTTCAGGGTAATTGTTTGTACCTTAAGTAAATTAGTAAGCCTTGAGTAAAACAAGTTTTATTTTATATGTATTTATATATATTTGTTTTAATGGTAAAAGGATTTCTTATGTAGAGCTAATATAAATATATTTCAGGGTAATTGCTTTACCTTAAGTAAATAAGTAAGCCTTGAATAAAATGAGTTTTATTTTATATGTATTTATGCATATTTTTTAAATAGAAATCTAAGTATTATTATTAGCCTATATTTACACCTAATAATCAATACATTAGTTAGCTGTAGCCCGCATTAGTTGAGACTGCCGAAGCTGATGTTTTCATTCAACTAATGTGCTCGCATTTGTTCAAGCAACAGTCACTTGCAACCTAATGTTTGACATCAGTTGTTTTAAACTGATGTGTACCGGCAACTGTTGCGTGCGCAACAGTTGAGTAAAATCGTCAACTTCGGCCATCCCTAATCAATACATTAGTTAGCTGTAGCCTGCATTAGTTGGGACGGCCGAAGCTGATGTTTTCATTCAACTATTGTGCTCGCATTAGTTCAAGCAACAGTCACTTGCAACCTAATGTTTGACATCAGTTTTTTTAAACTGATAAGGACCGGCAACTGTTGCGTGCGCAACAGTTGAGTAAAATCGTCAACTTCGGTCATCCCTAGGGATGGCCGAAAACAACGGCATCAGTTGTTTGGCAACAGTTGCCTCTACGCAACCTAATGCGCGCGCAACTGATGTGGAGAAAGTCCTAATGCGTAGCAAACTAATGCCTGGCAACAGTTGTTTTCTGCTAACCTAATGCGTAGCAAACTAATGCCTGCCAACAGTTGGTTTTTGCTAACCTAATGTGTAGCAGACTAATGCGTGCCAACAGTTGTTTTATGCTAACCTAATGTGTAGCAGACTAATGCGTGCGCATCGGTTGTTTCCTGCTAACCTGGTGTGTAGTGTGTAACAGACTAATGTGATTCAACAGTTGCTTTCGGCCAACCTGATGTGTAGGAAGTCCCTAATGTCTAATAACTCTGCAAGAGGAACATTGCTATTGATTACAGACCTAATTAATAATTCCTTATATGTTATCATTTATGTCAGTCTATAATTGATTTTTACGAGTATAATTTTCCGTATTATTTTAGGCGGTAAAATGCTTCAGAAACTGATCCATTAAAATTGTTTCATTGCAACATAAAAATATATTAAACAATTTTAAAAAATACAACCAACTTCAAAGAAAAGAACCCGTAATATATATGTTTACTTACTAAAAAAAAGAAATAATTTTCCAATAACGAAAACATAATTTATCATAAGCTTATTACTTACAAAAATGTTGTACTTAAACTCATATTTACAATCTGAACGTGAAAAATACTATGGCAAAACTTATTTTATAATTAGGGAGATACCTGTTATATTTTTAAGCACTACCATAATCACATTCCATCTCGCGTAAATCATTCAAAGAGGATTGAATTGTTGACAAGCTGTATATCTGAACAATATGTACGAAACGTATGCAATCACATATATTTTATCGGACAAAATCTAATACTGTATGGTATTTTTCGAGAATTATTGTCCCGCATACTATCATAATGTTGAACTCATGAAATTTTTGTTTCCTAAGATGACGCTATGGTTAACTATAACTAACCATGGGAAATCAAGTAATATAAAAGGTGATTGTTTCCGAAATGTCTAGAATAAATTTGATGGATTAGCAAATACAAGGTATGATTGCGGTACCGGCTTCAAATGTAATAACTTGTACTTTTTATTGAAACTAAGTTTTGAATAGTTAAATAGAAGCTAGCAGGGGAAACGGATTTTTTGTTTTAATTATTATTAATAATAATATATAATAGAATAATATGTAAATAATTAAGGGAAACACGCATTTTTTATATATAAATATTTAAGTTCTAAGTCACGTTTTACAATTTACCAATTTTTAAAATAATTTTCTCGAAAAAATACCCTGGTCTACATATTTATTTTGTATAGGTACTTTAAATATTTTCAAATTAAAATATATTTTACATATTTTTAAATGTTAAAATGGAATACCTAACTATGTAAGTCTAATTATAAATATTTCAGGGTAATTGTTTTTAACTTAAGTAAATTAGTAAGCCTTGAATAAAATGAGTTTTATTTTATATGTATTTATGCATATTTTTTTAATAGAAATCTAAGTGTTATTATTAGCCTATATTTACACCTAATAATCAATACATTAGTTAGCTGTAGCCCGCATTAGTTGGGACGGCCGAAGCTGATGTTTTCATTCAACTAATGTGCTCGCATTAGTTCAAGCAACAATCACTTGCAACCTAATGTTTGGCATCAGTTGTTTTAAACTGATGTGTACCGGCAACTGTTGCGTGCGCAACAGTTGAGTAAAATCGTCAACTTCGGCCATCCCTAGTCATCCCTATAGTAAACCCAGTCAGGTTATATAAATATTAAATGTGCCCGGTCCTTTCGGAAGGGCATTTCAAAAATTATTTCATTAACACAAAAGAAAAAATTGTGTGACGCGATGGATATGACTTGGAGTAGCTTCCCTAGTTGGTTTTGAGGGTAAACACTTTGTACTTAAACATCTTTGTTCTTAACAAAACAAGAGAAGATTGTTTTTATAAGTAAATTTTTTATTATTTTATGTTTGGTTTTCAAATCACTCCTATATACATCATTTTAAAACATAGTTTTAATTTATTTTATAAAGTATACATTACATTTATTGTTTCAATAAATTAATAAATCGCTAAAAACTCTAATATCAGGGTAATAAAAGCATAGTTAGTGGTACGTCCGCAGCATGCTGTGAATGTTCTACTTTGCTCTACTAGATAGCGCTCGAAGCGAGAATTCCCGTTTGTTCACTTATTATTGCAAAGGAATGAGTAATACAGGATTTCCATACATTACTGGGAATTTATAAATGACAATAAAATAATTAACTTAAATTTAAGACAACATTTTTATGTATATTATACAATTGTATATACCATAAATGAATTTGCTTTCTTGTGTTATTCTCAAATATACTGTAATGTGTAAAGCAGTATTTTAGGTTAAAAATTGATACAATAATTGAAGAATATGGTTGATTCAGAATATTAAATATAACTTCTTATTAACTTTTGATTATTTCGTATTTGTAAAGAAGTGCTTCTGTATTCCGACTCAAAATAAAGAATGTTATATCACAAAATAATGAACCTTGGAGGTTGTAATTATTTGTGGTGTGTGATTATATGTTGTTTTTAAAAATATATGCATTTCTTAAAAGAAATAGCTAATTTCCATTTTTTTGTTATTCTAAATATTAGTTTTTTTTAAAAATTACCAAAAACTCTCTGCTATTAATTTCAGCAATAGAGTTTCATGGTGTGTATAAGTCATTGATAAGAAAAATAGGCATATTACAAATTTATCTCCATGATGGAGCATTAAACATCAATCGCTTACTAAAAATGATCAAAAAAAATTAAATTTTGACCAATATTTTAAAAGATGAAGCTTTATTTAAGTTTATTATCATCCAGGCTTTCAAAAAGTTTATATCAGAATAAGAAGCTACTGTAATGTCTGGTGTTTTAAAATATTACATTTTACTTATCATCAACAAGGAAATAATATGAATGGGTAATATAAGTATCGACAAATATTTTAAATGATACAAAGCGAAAGAGGTGCATAAGTGAAATAATCGCTCGCTACTGGGTAGTTCTTTTAGAAGGCTTTTGTGTTAGGATAGGAAAGACTTCTATCTATCTGTTGTAACTCATATGAATATTCATTAATCTCGTTGTCCCTCTCTCTCAATTTTATTTAAGATAAGATTATATTTTAATTAGATGTTATTTAAGATTTACTGTCAGTGACAGTGGCATACAGTAACAATTTATCTTATTTTAATTTTCCCTGCAGCATGAATTATTACTTTCCTAAATTACAATTTATTCTATATTCTAAGAAGTGCATAAGTGAAGTAATCGCTCTCTACTGGGTAGTTCTTTTTAAAGAACTTTGTGTTAGGATAGGAAAGACATCTACCAATTAGACAATTTATCTAATTTTAATTTTCCCTGCAGCATGAATGATTGAGTTAGGTACAAAATTTCTATTTGATGTATCATGTTTAAAGTAGAGTTAATAACTTCTGTTTTGACAAGTGGGCGTGGCAACGCGTACAGTATAAATACGGAAGTGTAACCTTACTTTCACCCATCAACCTGACAGTTACCGCCATATCTCCCTTCTCCCAATCATATCCAAGTTATTTGAACGACTACTTCATTCTCACATCTTCCCCATTCTGGATGGAGTTATCAGACAGGAGCAATTCTGTTTCCGGAGAGAGCACTCCACTACACAGCAACTGATGCGAGTCACGAATGCTGTAGTGGATGCCTTCAATAAGAGAAAGTCCACCACTGCAGTCTTCCTTGATGTCAGCAAGGCGTTCGACCGCGTCTGGCACCCCGGACTCCTATATAAATTGGCCACCAGTCCCCTTCCTCCTCCCATCGTCTTCCTCCTCAGATCCTACCTCTCCGGCAGGAACTTTACGGTTTCTGTCGAAGGCTGTCTTTCCTCCTTTAGGCCGATCTCTGCTGGAGTGCCACAGGGATCTGTCTTAGGTCATCTCCTCTACCTCCTGTACACTAACGACATTCCTCTCCTTCCAGACGTATCCCTATCATTGTACGCGGATGACGCCATGTTCTTTACTAGTTCCTGGAGCATTCCTAAAACATGCAAGACCATCCAAATGCAACTAGACCTCCTGTCGCCCTGGCTTCGTAAATGGAAAACTGCGGTCAACACTGACAAGTCTGAAGCTATATGCTTCACCCGTAAACGTCAACCGCAGACCAAAGCCATCACTCTTGACGGGAGGTCTATTGCTTGGAGGTCTTCAGTCAAATACCATGGCGTCATCCTCGACAAGCGTCTTTCCTTCTCCAAACACGCTAACATTGTCCGTTCAAAAGGTTCAGCCATCCGCTTCAAGCTCTTCCCCCTCCTCTCCCGTCACAGTCCTATCCCCCTAAAAGTCAAATACCTCCTTTACCTAATGCTCATTCGTCCCGTCCTCACCTATGCCGCACCTGTCTGGTGGCCACTTATCACCAAAACCTCAAAAAACCGTCTCGAGGCAGTCCAGTCCCGAGCTCTAAGATTCATATCAAACTCTCCTCTCTTCCTCTCAAACTTCAACATACGCCAATCCTTTCACGCTCCCACCCTGTCCGAATTCACACGTGCCTTGTCCGCTAAGCTTTTCGGCACCGCCGAAAGCTCAAAATACTCACATATCCGAGCCCTAAGCGATACGACCGGTCCTCCTCCCATCCTCCGCCCCCGTCCTAAAATCCTACTGGACCCCCCATAACAACAGCCTTTAACGCCTTTTCCTCTCTTTATCTAACTCCATTTCATCAAGTATTATACACATTTCTACACTCATATGTCACTACACCTACACTACACACATGCTATCACATGTGAAAAATTATTATGTCATATAAAAAAAAAAAAAAAAAAAAAAAAAAAAGAAGTCAGTCAGCCAGTCCCACATGAATTAAATAAACGTTGTCCCCCAGCATAAAATCCTGATCCGTCCCACCCACTAAAACGTCCTGCCTTGCAGAAACCTCTCCTCAGATCCAGCCCAAACCAAAAAGCCCAGTTCCCATATTCTTACCTGCAGCCAGTGTCGCGTGACAGACGCTGCATAACCTCGGGGGCCACCAAACCCCCTCCTTCTCAGACTGACTGACTGACTTTCACCCTAGTTGTAAGTTAGAGTTTGTAGTAGTAACACTCACTGATGATGACTTGGTCATTGAAACGCGTATGAGTAAATAAATTTGTGAGTTTTGAGTATGTTTTTGTTTGTATTTAAATTATGTTTAAACTTTGTCATTTTACGACTTACACTGAGTTAGTTAGATAAACACTCACTTGCTCCACCTTAGCGCTGGTATATTATAAGTATATCGGTGGTTGTAACAGTTCTATACTTGGTTAAGAGAGTGCAGCAAATGCCACTTTCTGCACAAATCCAGGGCCACAGGAAATAGCTATTGCGAAAGGTCTGCTAGTGTCACCGCAACTTCACGTCGATGGAGATCTGAATTCAGATCACTATCCCGTGATAATGGCGGTTTCTGGAAGCCCTGCTCGAAACGAGCTACGGAAGGTGCTGAACTACAGACTAGCTGACTGGGAGTTATTCCAGTCCCAGCTGGACAGCTCTCTACCTGCCATCCTAAATGTCGACTCACAACTGGATATAGACAAAGCCGTCGGTAGCCTTACGACGCCAATACGTATTGCGATTACTAACGCGGTACCAGTTAAATGTCAGCGCAGACACTATGTACACATACCAAGGCACATACTACAGCTAATCACCCGGCGGGCATTGCAACACGGGGTAAACAGATGCGTTCCACACACAACACCTAATCGCCTTAAGAGCAAATTAGGCGGGAACTAATTCAGTACAAAGTCGATGGTTTCCAAGCGGAATTGGAGACCTTAAACACAACAGATACACCCATCTGGCCGATGGTCAAACACTTCACGCAAGAACCGCTCCGTTATCCCCCACTCATCGGCCCGAATGGGCAGGTGAGCGACCCTGTAACTTGTTTGTTGACACGCTTGAGAGCACGTTCCAACCAAACGACCAACCAGCTGATGCAGCCGTTACAGCTAAAGTAGTCTTAGAAACAGCACAGTTTGCCTACTGCTCTACATTAGAGCCAAACACTGACACTACAATCACAGGGATAAAGTGGGCAATCTTACAAACAAACTCCAGGAAAGCTTCTAGACCAAAATCCATCACCAACACAACGCTGAAAAACCTCACGGAGAAAGCGATAATTTATCTGTCAAACATCTACAATGCTCTACTCCGGACACAACCATTCCTGGACGCTTGCAAGGTAGCCAAGAACTTGGTCTTCCCCAAACCCTGAAAACACCACAGCAAACCAGATTCATACAGACCGATAAGCTTGTTGAATACGATGGGCAAGGTATTTTAAAAAATTTTGCTCAAACGTATGAACAAGCATATCCACACACCCATCATACTGAGGCCAGTGCAATTTGGCTTTAGGACAAAACAGCTACGCATCAGCAGATGAGAGTGTTGGAACACGCAACTAAAGGTCTCAACAATTACTGCTCGACTGGGGTAGTCTTCCTGGACAGTGAAAAGTGGATTTGCCGAAGGGCTTATACACCTAGTTAGCTCATACTTGTCCAAACGTAAGTTTAGGGTTGATGTAGACACTACGGACTATACTTGCCAGAGTCCCTCAGGGTCGATTATTGGGCCCGTATTGTTCAACATCTACATAAACGACATACCGACAACACTCAACACACAAGTGGCCATATTTACAGATGGCATCGCGTTATCCGCTCAGTCATGGGTACATCTAACACACTTATATTTACAGGACCATCTTATAGTACTAGAATCATGGTTGAGCTACTGGAGAGTTAGGGTGAACGTGGCCAAGTGCCAGGCTTTGCTTCTCTCCAAACACCAGCCAACTACTAGTAGGACACAACAACACAACACACCACTAAAACTATTAGGTGAGGATATTCACTGGGGGAACCAGGTCAAATATCTGGGAGTCATACTCGACAGAGGCCTGACTTGGAACCCTCACATTACAAACACGTTAAAAAAAGCAACAATTAGATTAACACAACTATATCCTATGCTTAACAGAACAAGCCCACTTTCACTACGGGCGGCCACTGCTATATACGTATCTATGTTGCGCATCATACACACTTACGCCTCACACGTCTGGGGCCATGCAGGCAGCTCACGCACACGCAGACTACAGTTATTCCAAAACAAGGTTATGTGTATAATCACGAAGGCACCTAGAAGTAGAAGATTAACACTGTTTCACGCTGACTTGAAAGTGCCTTTCTTCAAACAAAACCTCTGACACTTAGCAACAAAGTTCTACAAACAGGGTCACGCACATACAACTTACACACTCATTACCTCACTGGGCTAGATATGACCCCACCCACGATACACACAGACGGCCGCTATCCTTACTGACCGAAGATTAAACAGCACTGCTATATATCGGTCGTTCTATACTTGGTTAAGAGATTGCAGCAAATGCTACTTTCTGCACAAATTGCTGAATAAATAAAGAGATACATAAATAGTTTTTTTTTTGCAGATGTTATCAGGCAAAATGTTTCGTTTTCAAAATTCCTCTAATACATTCTCTATAGCTACTTGTCAAAATTTTCTCAGTAATCATGTTATGTAATCAGGGACATAGAAATACATATTATTTGAGGGGCCTGCCAGAGTCGTAGGGCCAATAAATAAGGGGGATTGACACTTTGGTAATATTTTGTATTCATCTATTCAAGTTCAAATACATATTTTCAAACTTGCAGTGAATGCCCTTTGATGTTAATAATTTGTTTCTAATAGTATTTAATTAATTAAATTTAACGAATTAATTTTAGGGTTATATGGGAAAAAAAACTTTCACAAATGGGCAAACGGGGATGTAATATAGTCATTTAGACCCTTTCGGTTTAAAATCAGTGATAACATATGATTTCATGAAACAGCTGATTTTGTGTTATAGGTTACATGGTAGGAAAGCTGTTTTTTAATGGTTGTTACTCTATTTATAATAATTGCAATTATTTAATTAAAAGTAACTAAAACAATTGTTGTTTTTGTAGACCCAAGGCCTTCACAACGGTCACTCAATGGAACCTTCATAACACTCATTCAACCAACATTTCACAACGCGTACTCGACTAACCCTTAATTACACTCACTCAAACAACTCTTCACAACACTCACTCAACCGTACCTTCATAACACTCACTCAATAAACCCTTCATAACACTCACTCAATCAACCTTTCATAACACTCACTCAACCAACTCTTCACAACACTCACTCAACCGTACCTTCATAACACTCACTCAATAAACCCTTCATAACATTCGCTCAATAAACCCTTCATAACACTCACTCTAGAAAATCTTCATAATACACTCTACCAACGCTTCATTACACTCACTCAATCAACCTTTCACAACACTCACTCAACCGAACTTCGAGCACACTTTATTGTTCTAAAGATAAACACAATACAGACAAGAACAACGCTTAATCAATGCTTTTATGATAACCAGGGTATATTAGGCATCATTAATGAATGTATGAACTCATAATTTACAAATTTATGTTTAAATTCCTTCTATTAGTAAACACTCTCCTTATTTATATAGTACAAATTTTCAGTCGTTAATGAAATACTGTTTATTCATCCTCTAAGATTGAAATACATTTATTAAAAATGTTTTTGGGTGATATAGTTTTGTCAACAAAGTTTTTTTCAAATAACAATCCATTATTTAAATTTAATGAACTAGTTTTAGTTTTATATGGGAGACAAACATAGGGCAAACTTTATGGAAAAACCATAAAAGAAAGAAGGTAAGCCGTACAGTTATTACATACCATTTGGCATAGAGTAACAGATAACATATGATTTCATAAAACAGCAGATTTTGTACAGGGTATATAGAAGAAAAGCTGTTTTAAAAATATAGATTAGTTTAAAAAATTGTGGTGACAAGATATAAGCAAAAACTAATATCTGCTTTCATAGATAAACAAAATGAATATTTCGGTATTTACAATGATATTTTAATCTGCATATACAGTTAACTTTTCTGAGAAATTTATGTGTGTGAAACTTTGTTTCTGCTTGGTTTATCAAATTAAAAATAAAAAAAACTTAAATCATGAATTGTTTTAAAAATATTTTTTTAGTTGTAAAAAACTCTTTTCACTTAAAATGGTTAATATATGTATATATATATATAAAGGGTGTCAACCCTCACGTAACCAAACAGACAGGTAGGCGGATTTATCGAGCTACGACCCTTCAAATTTCAAACAGTGAATCTATTCACTTATCTAGGGTCTATCGTTAGCTCCAATAATAAGGTCTCCATTGAGGTAAATTAAAGGATAGCCAATGCCAATACAGTCTACTTTGGATTACGCAATCACCTAAGCAGCCAGTACTTAAGTAGGAAAGAAATGATGCTCTATAAGTCGTTGATCCATCCCGTACTAACTTATACCTCTGAAGCTCGGGTATTTAAGAGGAATGAGGAAAACAGCCACGCTATCTTCGAGAGGAAGATCCTTAGGAGGATTGTTGGCCTGAGAATGTTGGTGGGCAGCGGATGAGGAGAAGAATTTGTGAGCGTTACGTGCTATTGGGGGGGGGGGACAATATATATGTAAAATATTGGAAGATTGCGCTGGGCAGGGCATTTGGCCCAGATGGATGCGAG
Organism: Prosapia bicincta; assembly: GCA_036971475.1. Classification (NCBI taxonomy): domain Eukaryota; kingdom Metazoa; phylum Arthropoda; class Insecta; order Hemiptera; family Cercopidae; genus Prosapia; species Prosapia bicincta. The sequence goes on along the minus strand of JBAIZL010000001.1, from coordinate 120,048,813 downwards.
TGATGTAACCAGAAGCCTTGTAGATGGAAATATTTACAAAATGAGAGCAAAAGGACGTTCTAGGCTTAGATGGATGGATTGCGTCGCTCAGGTTGAAGAACCCTGCTGAATGTGAGGAACTGGAAAGCAGCAGAACAGTCTCGCGCTACCGGGGTAAGATTCTTTGAGGAGGCCAAGGTCAACAATCGGACTCTAGAGTCATTTTAGAAGATATAGAATATATATATATATATATATATATATATATATATATATATATATATATATATATATATACATAAAATCCATCTGTTTACAAATATGACGTAATGTTTTAACACACATTTTAATTACAGATGTGATTTTTGCCCTAACAACATAGACAAAAACAATTAATGCTGTACTTATTGTGGGAAAAGAGACCATTTAGTTGAAGTATATGAAGAGTGTTTTGACGTATGAAGAAGGAAATAATATTGCATGAGTTTGTACATATGTTTTATAGTATAACAAAATATGTTTAAATAATTATTACTAAGAGTGCCACAATTAAACAGAAGAAGGACGGATTATACTTTTATCCCCACCGTTTTAATATTTACAACTTATTTATAAAAGAAATGATGCGAAGGTATTTTAAATTCATTAAATGTTGCAAATGTATAAAGTACAACCTTAAAATTACTAAAGAATTAAATGCCCTTAATTGAATTTCAGTGAAGAACTATGTTATATAATCGATAGATACACAACGGACAGGAGTTTTTAAAAATCATATGTAGCCAGTCCTCTCGGGAGGGCTTTACGAAAATTACTTAATCTAGAGCTGAACAGGAGACCTAACTTGAGCCCGATGCTCGCACGATGGGTAGGGCATCGGACCGAGCCCCCAAGATAGGGCTCCTGCTACCAAATTCCGTGTAAACACTTTGTACTTATACATCTTTGTTCTTCAACAAACGAGAGAAGATTGTTTTGGTAAGACAATTTTTAATTATTTTATGTTTGATTTACAAATCATTCCTCTATATATCATTTTAAAATGTAGTTTTAAATAATTTTATAATGTATACATTACATTTGATGTTTATAAAAATTAATAAATCGCTAAAAACTGTAATATATGGGTAATAAACGCATAGTTAGTGGTACGTCCGCAGCCTGCTGTGAATGTTCTACTTTACACTACAAGATAGCGCTCTAAGTAGACATCCCGTTTGTTTAGTTAGTATTACAGAGAAAAGAGTAATACAGGATATCCGTATATTACTGCCAACAATTTATATATATATATATATATATATATATATATATATATATATATATAGGTTACAATCGCCTATTAAAGTTCAAATAATTTAGGAAGTTTGTTAGGGAATCCGAAAGATAAAATTCCTATGCTAGAAAAATCGGGTATATATCAAATATATTGTGAATATTGTAATCGAATTTATATAGGGCAGTCTAGGAGAAAAATTGTCACTAGATTTAAATATTAACATATTTCCCATATTAAGCACCTCCGACCAGAAAAATCTAGTGTAGCAGAACATATAATAGACACAAACCATAGTTTAGATGTCAATAATAGTAAGGTAATGAAAAATGTTAATAACATATGTTTATTAAATGTTTTTCAAAGTATTTATATATATAAATGTAGACACAATAATTTAATGAATTGTGACAAAGGGCCTATTCTTAATTCAGTTTTATATTCCTTGATTGAACAAATTAAAAATCAGCTGATTTTAAGTGACAATGTTTAAGACAAAATAAGTATTAAATTTATAACCTCAATATTTTTTTTTGCTATAAATGATACGTTTTAAATTAAATTAATTTTTTGTTCAGTACTTCTGAAGATGGTTACCTTGTAACTGAAGTATACATCAAGTGAATAAATAAACTTATTTTGCGGTCATTTGGTTTATATTTAAAGTATTATAACATTTTCGATGCATATTATACAATATTAAAATTGTATATACCATAAATGAATTTGCATTATTTTGTGATATTTCCAAATATACTGTAATGTGTAAAGCGGTATTTAAAGTTAAAAATTGCTACAATAATTGAAGAATATGGTTGATTCAGAGTATTAAATATAACTTCTTAGTAACTTTTGATTATTTCTTATTTATAAAGAAGTGCTGCTATAATCTGACTACAAAATAAAGAATGATATATCACAATATAATGAGCCATGAAGGTTGTAATTATTTGTGATGTGTGATTATATGTTGTTTATACAACTATATACATTTCTTAAAGGAAATAGATAATTACCAGTTTTTAGTTATGGTAAACATTAATTTTTTTAAAAATATTACCAAAAACTGTGTTATTAATTTTAACATTACAGTTTCATAGTGTGTATAAGTCATCGATAAAAAAATAAGCATATTATAAATTTATCTCCATGATGCAGCATTGAACAAACATCGCTTATTAAAAATGATAACGAAAGGAGAGAACTATAGTTTTAAAATATTACATTTTACTTACTGATACCTAATAATTTAATTTGTTTGTCTTATGTGTTTGTTTCTTATCTGATTATTCACCTTTATATGTAATACCTTTTATTCCATTGTAGACTGGGTTTTGGAAAGTTTAATTTTTTACTTTTGCTTTTGAGATTAAGTATGTGAGTTACGTTTTATATTAAGCACGAAAGGTTTTTAAAAATGATTTTTATTTTTACAAACCTTTGAATTTAATAAACAATTAATTTGGAAAACTGTTACATAAATTTTACTTAATAAAACAATACAATTGATATGCACTCAATCGGAGTGGAAAACGTCTGTGCGACACAGAGGCGACTTACACACTGCCGGGGCTCTATTCTCACCACCTATATAATACAAAAGCTGCGTAAGCAGGAATTTTCCTAGCACGCATTTAATTATGAAATGTTCACATAAAATGTCCATATAACTCATCCATCCCTAAAGAAAACTTCGGGGGTTGGCGAAGTTTCGGCATCGGTTGAGGTCCTCTTCATCTTCTTGATGAGGGCGAAGTATATAAGCTGCTGAATAGGCCTCCGTAAAGGGCAATTTTCGGCATGGGTTGAAGTCCTCTTCACTGGAGAAAGTCACCAGGCAAAGGTTGATTTCCAAGATCCAGTTAAATGGGTTATCTGCGATTTCCAACGCAGTATCCTCGTAGTTTGTAGGCGTTATTGTTTTTGATGATGGGCATTTTACAGTCTAATTTTCTGTTCATTATAATTCAACTGAGCAAAAGTATTTGGAATTGATTAATACAATTTATAATGAGTCTTTTCTATCATAGGATAGATACAAAATGTTTATAACATATACAATTGTTATCAGAATCTAATTTTTGTTCTACAAAATTTACATTGATTACAATAAAAGTTTTATATAATTTTTCATAATTTTTACCATCATTTACGTTCAAATTGCCTGCTATAGATTTGATAAAGGATTCTAGTCAGTTTATAAGAATTCTTTTTGTTTTGTTATCTCTTTAAGAGTATAGTTTCTAATTTTCTTCAATTACAATTTTTTTTTGTGATTAACATATTTCAAATAATTAACAATATTTATTACCATAATTAGTTACATATTCTTTAATAAATTACAAAGTTTGTAACACATACAATTAATGAAACAATGTTGTTTAAAGTTTAATAAATTTTCTTGCATAGAATTAGTGGACTAAGGTATGGTAGGGATTTTAATTTGATTGTGTTGAATATGAACAAGAAGGATTTTGGTCATTAATTACATTTTTTATCTTCTTAGGCCTTTTAATTTTCGACAAATGTATTTTGTCTTTTGTGTTATGATGTCTAGGCTTTATTTTACCAGTTTTTCTTTCCTTGTTTATTGAAGCTATCTCTTCCTTGTTATATCTGTTTTTCGTTTTGCTTTGCTTCTGAACTGACTTTATATAAACTTCAGATGGTATTTCTGGAAGTGGTTCTTTGTTTACATTCCTTTTTTCTAAAACCTTTTCTTTAATTCTTTGGTTGCTATCCCTAATGTTTTCGTAAAGTATTTTTGTTTTTTCTTTATGGTTTAAAACGTAGTCATTTACAATTTGTTTTTCTAAATCTATATCTAATAAAGAGTTTGAATTTATGTGTCCAAATAAGACTTCGCACGGCGTTAATTTTGTGACTGAATGTATGCTATTATTATAGGCTACTATAGCATATTTAACTTTCTTAATTATACTGTCTTTTTTAAATTCGATTTGATTATTTAACAGCCTTATGTGTTCTATTAAGGTGGAATGAAATCTTTCACATAATCCGTTTGATTGGGGGTTTTGTGTGCTGATAAAGTGAATTTTGATTTTATGCAGGTCTAGTATCTCCTTTACAATTATGTTATTAAACTCCGTTCCATTGTCTGAGATAATAACTGTTGGTAAGCAGAAATGCATGAAGTAATCTAATAGCTTGTCTGCAATCTCTGTAGCTTGAGAGCTTCCCAGGCGATAAACTTGAGAATATCTAGTGAAACTGTCGACAATGCTGATAAACGAATTCTTCTCCAAGGAGATAGTGTCAATGTGAATTATCTCGAATGGCCTTGCAGCTGTTGGTGTCAAGTTCATTTCTAGCTGTAAGGGAATTCTGTCGTATTTGGTTCTTTGACATATGTCACATTGATTTATGAAATTTTGGATTAGTGATTTTAAATTAGGCCAATAATATCTTCGCTTAATTTGTTCGTATGTTTCCTGTATCCCACGGTGATTGGTTTTGCTAACATGATAATTACTTATCGTTTCTAAGGTATCTTCTTCCGAAGTTAGGTCTAAGAGTTTGTTATTACACTTGACTAAATTTAGTTAAGTTTGTTTGAAATTTTTGGCTATGCATGATGCAAATTTCTCATAAAAATCGTCTTCAAAATATAGATTATATTTTATTTTGGGTACCAAATATGATTTTACAAAATTAACTATGTCTTCTTTAAAATTATTTTCTGATATTTCGACCATTAAACGAATTTTTGAAGTTCCGAATAGTTTTATAATTTTTACTTTCTTTGGCTCATATCTTACTAATGATAAATATATTTGGTTTTTTCCAAAGTTTACAGGCTCGTCGGAAATTGGTATTTCAATTTGGGTGTTCCCTTCAAAGTTGGAATGCACGGTTTGACTGTCACTTTCTTGATCGTACTCTAAGTTGGCATTATCTGTTGCATCGTGTTGTACGACCATAGATTCGTTATCTCTATCGTTCAGTTCCGGGAAGTAACGTTGAAGTAAGCCGGCTGGAGATAATTCAAGTTCTGGTTCTACAGTGTGTTGGGTGTTTGTTGACCTTTTATCAGTAACATTCAATTGTATTCTAGACAAAGCGTCTGCGTTTTGGTTTAATTTGCCCTTTTTGTATCTTATGTCATAATCATATTCTTCTAATTTTAATCTCCATCTTAAAAGCTTGGAATTTGGTTCTTTAACTGAAAATAACCATTGTAAAGGTTTATGGTCTGTATAAATTTTAAATTTTCTTCCAAATAAATAAGGCCTGAAGTGTTTAGTGGCCCATACGATTGCTAGTAATTCCTTTTCAATCGCGGAGTAATTAGTTTCGCTGTCGTTTAAAGTTCTGCTGGCATACGCTATAGGAAGGTCCTTTCCATTTTTGTCCTGGCTTAAAATTGCTCCTAGTGCAAAATTACTAGCGTCTGTTGTTAGAGTAAACTCCTTTTCAAAATCTGGGTATTGTAGAAGGGGCTCATTAGTCAGTATATTTTTACATGTTTCAAAACATTCTATGAAATCTGGATTTTCTATGTTTATTTTTGCATTTTTCTTTAAACAGTTAGTAAAGGGTTTTGTTATCTTGGCGAAGTTTTTAATAAATTTTCGATAATAGCCTATTAGTCCTAAAAATCCTTTAATTTGTTTGGTGGTTTTGGGTATTGGATAGTTTTTGATTGCCAAAATCTTTGCTGGGTTAGGTTTTACGCCTTCCGGTGTAACAACATGCCCTAGATACGCTACTTCTTTTCTTAAAAATTCTGTTTTATCCAGCTGTACTTTAAAGTTGGCTTTGCGTAATCTGTCGAATACTTCTTTAAGTCTTTGTATATGTTCTTGGAGGCTAGTGGAGTAAATTATAATGTCGTCTAAATAAACTAAACATGTTTCATTTTGGATGCCTTTCAGAATATTATTCATAATTCTTTGAAATGTAGGGGGGCTATTCTTTAGTCCAAAGGGCATTCTTAAAAATTCGTAGTGTCCCGTTTCTGTTGAAAACGCTGTTTTTTCTATGCTATTTTTATCCATTTCTACTTGGTGAAATCCTGAGGCTAAATCTAAAGTTGTAAAATACTGAGATCGTCCTAATTTATCTAATATGTCGGTAATGTTTGGCAAGGGAAATTTATCGTCAATTGTTTTCTTGTTTAATCCTCTAAAATCTATTACTAATCGAAATTTTCTTTTGCCAGAAGCGTCTTGTTTTTTGGGTACAATCCAGACAGGAGAGTTCCATGGGGAATTTGAAGGTCTAATAATTCCTTGTTCAAGCATGTCCTCAGTTTGTTTATTAATTTCGTTCTTGTAAATCTCTGGATATCTATAATTTCTGGAGTATACGGGAATTTCATCAGTAGTCCTAATAACATGTTTTATTTGGTTGGTAAAAGTTAAATCGTTTCCCTCAATATGGAATAAATCTGCATAATCATTTATTAAACTTGTTATAGCGGATTTTTCTTCCGAGTTCATATGTTCCATTCTAAATTTTGATAAATCTAAATTTTTTCTTCTCGAATTTTTTTGTTTATAATCTAATAAATTGAAATTAGCGTTCATTTGCATTGCATCAGGTCTAAGGATATTGTATTCTTCTAAAGATTTTAATTCTAATGGTTCATTTACTGTTAATTCCACATTTACTTCTGTGTTGTTTATTATAGGGCAGTAGGCTTCTCCCTTGTGTACTGAGACTATACACTGCGGAATTTCTAATCCATTTAAGTTTTTGTATGGTAAGAGTCCTTCTCCATCTTGAATATTTTGTATTCTAAATTTAATCGTTTGGCTAGCGCGGGCTTGTATAACATAACTTGTTCCCTTTTTTGCTTTCTGTTCCTGACATTCGCTTATATTATTATTATTATTGTTATTATTATTATTTTGTTCTTCTGTGTTAAAATATTTGATCGGCATTTGCTTATTGCGAAATATTAATTTATCATTCACAAAATTTAAATTAATTTTTAATTCTTTTATGTTATCTAATCCAAGGAGTAAGTCAAAATCTTTATGGAAATAAAATAAATAGAATTTTGTTGTTTCTTTTCCTAAAAGTGGTAGCGTACAACTGTATTTTTCTTTTGATACTCCATGAGCTGTACTCACTTCAAATGGTTCTTGTTGTAATTGTGTTCCCTGTTTGACGTGTGGAAATGCTCATTGGTTCTGGTTCAAATTTTTGATGAACTTTTAATGGTGTGTAGTTGTTAGACTGTCTCGGTTGTTGATTTTGCTGTACGTATGAGTTAGGTTTAGTAAATTGGTTAGGATTATTTTGGTAGTTGGGCCTATAATTTTGGAAGGTTTGTTTGTTAGGAAGGGGTTTGCGAATAGGCGGGTATTGTGGGGCCCTAGGTGGAATGTTCTGTTTAATATTTTGAAATAATTTGTTATTTTTAAATTGAAAGTCATTAGTAAGCATGTTGAGTGCTTCGCTAAGAGAATCTGGATTTTTTGTTCGCATTAGCGATCCTACGGGTTCATGTAAACCTCTAAGGAGAACTCTTAACCCTAATTTCTGTACACATTCTATTAAAACATCTTTGGCCAATTGTCTTTGTGGCTCTTTATTAACAAAAAATGAAATCTGTAAATTTAATAGTTTTTGAATTCTCTCATAAAATTTAAAAGGTGATTCGTTATTCTCTTGTTTTAACTAAGCCATTTCTAAATTTAAAGTAAAACAATCTCTTTTGTCTGAATAGCTGGTTAATAATACTGTTTTAATCTCATACCAATTATATGAATTTGAGTTTACTACGATTTCTAATGTTTGGCCTTTTAACTTAGCTAGTATAGAAGAAAATAGATATTCATTTTGAAAATCCTCTGGATTTTCGCTTACATAAAATTTATTTACTACTTTATCACATATGGAAATGAATCTGTGGAGCATAGTGGGCTCTCCACTATACTCAGGAATCATATCAAGATATTCCTTCTTTAATGTTGGCGTTGCCATTTTAAAATATTATTTTCTTTAAAATAATAAAATTAAAAATCAATTATATAAAATTAAAAAGTATTTACTCTACTTTTTCTTAATTCTATATCTTAAGATCTACTTACAAGTTGATCCAAAATACTTTGCTCATTTGAACAATTTTCACTTTTCACTTACACGATATTCACTCGTGCTCTTAATAGATATGCGCTCTATTAAGTGGTTGTAGATATTCACTCTACTTAAAGTTTTCTTGATGTCGTTACAGATATGCGCTCTGTAACGAATCGAGTTTTTGCAGTATCTCGGTTAACGATTGAAATCGAAAAAAATTATGTTCATTAATCTTCCCGAGATGTCCTACCGACTGCGCCAGTTACGTTTTATATTAAGCACGAAAGGTTTATAAAAATGATTTTTATTTTTACAAACCTTTGAATTTAATAAACAATTATTTTGGAAAACTGTTACATAAATTTTACTTAATAAAACAATACAATTGATATGCACTCAATCGGAGTGGAAAACGTCTGTGCGATACAGAGGCGACTTACACACTGCCGGGGCTCTGTTCTCACCACCTATATAATACAAAAGCTGCGTAAGCAGGAATTTTCCTAGCACGCATTTAATTATGAAATGTTCACATAAAATGTTCATATAACTTGTATGAACATACAGGATATTACTTGTGCATTGATGAAATTGAGGATTTTAGTATTAGATGCATATTTTTATTCAACAATACTTGTTTCTATTGTCCAAAAGCAACCTATACAAGTTTTGTTCTCAGCCAATCATAGCAGTATGATTATCATTCACAAATTTCACTATCTGTCCTAAATAAATGTATGTATTCCTCCCCGTTTTTCCACAGATACACTGACTAATCCTATATAAATATCCTGAATATTTATACAGTACAAAATTACAATAAATCTGTGTGTACCTTATGGCTTCCTAAATAGTTCATACGATCGACATGAAACTTAGTAAACGTGGTAAGTTAATAAACACACTCGTTCAGAGGTTCTGGCGTATTTATAGACCGATTGATTACCCTCAAGACCTACCTTTATGACCTGGCATTCAGGCACGTATATATAAATTCAGAAATGTTAATATAGATGCAACTAATAATCAATAGATGGCGGTAATCACGCTATGACGTAGATTACAGATGTTAATTAAATTACGGGAGAATAGGATTTCACACAACAATTTTTATACGTGGTTACAGTTAGTTTGCATAACAGCTATTTTAACGCATAAGTTATGATACTTAATTCAATGTACAGTATTAAGTTATAATGGTATTGAATTTAAAACTTCTTTAATTTATAATTTATAAAATGTAATGAGTTATATAATAATTATTACGTAATTTTTTTAAAATAATAAATATGAATTATTTTTTCGTAACGTATCATTTGAATGTAATACTAACACGTTATTGGCTTCCAACTACAACCAACACACATACCCAACAACCAATTAGGCCTACATTATTATTTATACACAGTGTTTAGCCAACATGACCGCCTGAATCTCCTGACAAAAGTCACCTTATACATCTGTCAACGTAAAAAGAAATAAAAACTCAGTTACAGTCTGAATTGACAATAAGATACATCTTCCAAAATACCCTTCCTAATTAAAGATACATAAATGTGGGATATTATTCAGCCTTTGCTGTCAACTTTCTTGTAAACATTTTAATTCTAAATAACTAAGAAAGCCACAATCAAACAGAGGGAAGGATTTTACTTCATTTCCCACCGTTTTAAAGAAGTGTTAATTTCTTCTACTTATTTATATAATTATAATTGATGCGTTGCTACTTTAAAATGATTAATTGTTGTAAATTGTATAGCAAACTCCAATAAATTACTCAAGGTACAATATATTTAGGTACCAATGAAATAAATAAAACGACAGAAGGTTCTTCATTAATTTGTAGTTATGAATGATGTTGTATAATCAATGTAACAATATCTTCAATATTCTTTCCATTCTTCACTGCTTGAGAGTTGAGGAAATTTACAAATTACATTCTTCCCGAAGGGCATTGCAAAAATTACTTTCTGACTTAAATCTTCTGGAAAATGATTCGTACACAGAAGACGTACCACAGACGTGATGGTCCAATGCAATCACTATAAAGAAAAACCATTGTACCCACATCTATCTTCTCTACCAAACGAGAGAAGATTGTTATTATAAGGGAAGTTTTCATTATTTGTGTGGTACGTAACCACTGGAACAATATCCTCTATATTCTTTACATTTATCACTTATTTCGGAACTGAGAAAATTTAGAACTCATATATGCTCGTCCTTGCGGAAGGGCTTTCCAAAAATTATGAATATGATAGGGCGACCAGAAATCCTCCTCAATCCGACTGTAACTGCTGCAACTGCGACACGTATAACATAATTACTTTGTACAGACCTAATTCTGTTCTCTCCCAATCGAGAGAAGATTGTTAATACAAGCAAATTTTTTATTATTTTACTTTTGATTTACAAATCAAATCTCTATATATCAATTTACATGTAGTTTTAATTGATTTTATAAAGTATACGTTACATTTGATGATTGTATAAATTAATAAATTGCTAAACACTGTAATATCAGGGTGATAATGGAATAGTTAGTTGTACGTCCGCAGCATGCTGTGAATATTCTATCTTTAGCTAAGAGATAGCGCTCTAAGCACGAAAACCCTTTTGTTCAGTTAGGTCATAGGGTTTTACAAAAGGGGCTTGTTATGTAATATTGATATTTTGTCTCATTTTGATTAAAAACATGTAAACATAAGATTTGTCAAAAAAACTGATTTTATGATTTAAGTTAAGATTGGGAACAGCTGTTTAGATGCATATGATATGTTACTTTGTTTATAATAATGAAAATTATTTGAAAAAGGCATATTTCGAATGTTTTGAAAATTGCAGTTTACCAAAATTATTAGTTATTAGAATTAACACTTCCTTACGTCAACTGTCATGGTACTTGATCTTTTTCAACAATGCAGATCATCTATTCTATCATCATTTCAACGTTTCTGTATTTTTTATGTCCCCTGTCCAAAGCGAAACCTGTATTAATATCTCTAATCTCTCAAGTGATTTCCTAGTGGCATGTCCAGCCTACTTACATTTTTTCTATGTATTTTTTAAATCCTATTAATTTTTTTGTCTTATGTGTTTGTTTTTTATTTGATTATACATCTTTATATGTAATATCTTTATTGCAATGGTCTCTCAGTTTTGGAAAAGTTTCTTTTGTACTTTTGTATGTAAGAACAGATAGGATAATACTTATGCATTGATGAAATTCAGTGTTTTCTAAAAACAATAAATCTATACAAATAATAATCAATGTTTTTTGTATGTACCTTATACCTCCCTAAACAGTTCATACGATCGACATGAAACTTTGGTAAGTTATTAAACACATTCGTTTAAAAGTTCTAGCGTATTTATAACTAGATTGCAATAACACGCTGTGACGTAGACTACAGCTGATAATTAAATTACGTGAAAAAAAAACTTCATAATGCAATTTTTATACGTGGTTTAGGTTAGTTTGCATAGCAGCTATTTTAACGCATAAGTTATGATACTTTATTTACTGTACAGTTTTAAGTTATTATGGTATTGAATTGAAAACTTCATTAGTTTATAAGTTATTAAATATAATGAGTTATAAAGTAAATATTACAAAATTATATATATATATATATATAGGCCTATATATATATATATATATATATATATATATATATATATATATATATATATATATATATGAATTCTATTCTCCCAACTGTTTTCCCAGAGGCATGTCCATCCTACTTCGACTTTTTCTATGTATTTACGGATACCTTTTAATTTTTTTGTCTTTTGTGTTTGTTTCATATTTTAATATACACCTTTATATGTAATATTTTTTACTAGATTGTCCTCTGGGTTTCGTAAAGTTTTCTTTAGTACTTTCGCTTTTAGGATTAGGTATGTAAGAACAGATAGGATATACTTGTGCATTCATGAAATTCAGTATTTTAGTAATAGAGGCATATTTTTATTCGACAATATTTGTTTCTGTTGTCCAAGGACATCCGCGCGCGCTTCTCGACACTATTTTGTTAGTATTTAGTCTGTTAGACATATAGGCCTATAAATGTTAAGAAATTCATTACTCACAACAAACAAATTATTTTTAAATTTTCTGTCAGCATAGTAGTATAATTATCATTTACAAATATAATTATATGACCTATATGGATGTATTCCTGTCTATATTCCTGAAGACACACTGACTAATCCTTTATAAATATCCTGAATATTTATACATTACAAAATACAATAAAACTATACAAATAAAAATCAATGTTGTTCTGTATGTACCTTTTGCCATGAGACTTTGGTAAGTTAATAAACACACTAGTTCTGGCGAATTTATAACCCGATTGATGAACCTCAGTACTACATTATTCAAAAAGAAAACATGAAAAATCCCACTTTTCTGACCTACCATTCAGTCACGTATATTTAAATTAAGAAATATTAATATAGATGTAACTAATAATCATTAGATAGCAGTAGTCACGCTATGACGTAGATTACAGCTGATAAATAAAATACATGAAAATAAGATTACATAATTCAATTATTATACGTGGTTTAGGTTAGTTTGAATTAACAGCTTTTTTAACGCATAATTTATGATACTTTATTTACTATACAGTATTAAGTTATAATGGTATTGAATTAGCCAACACGGCCATCACAATCTCCATAACAATTCACCTTACATCTCGAACAAACTTTATACGATATAAATAGAAACGCAGTTACAGTCTGAATTAACAATGGACACATTTTCCAAATTACTATTCCTCATTAAAGAAGACATAATACTTCTAAAAATAAATTATAGACTGACGTTAGTGATAACATAATAGCATAGGTTAGTAAACAATAGCAACGTTCCAGTTGCAAGGTTAAGTTTGATTTACAAATCAAATCTTTATATATCATTTTTAAATTAAGTTTTAATTGATTTTATAAAGTTTACATTACATTTGATGCTTGTATAAATTAATAAATCCCTAAAAACTGTAATATCTGTTAATTAAACAAATAGTTAGGTGTGCGTCCGCAGAACGCTGTGAATGTTCGACTCTTAACGAAGAGATAGCGCTAAAAGCACGTAATCCCTTTTGAACACACTGGATTAAAAGCTCAGGCGTATTTATAGCCTGATTGAGGACGCTCGAGACTTTTTCAAAAGGAAAGGGAAAACATGTAAAATGCGATGCCTACTTTTCTGACCTACCATTCAGTTACTTATATTGAAATTAAGAACTAATAATATAGATGCAACTAATAATAAATAGACGGCGGTAATCACGCTATGACGTTGTTTCAGCTGAAATTAAATTAGGTGAAAATAACATTTCATATAAAAATGTGTACACAGGGTTTAGGTTAGATTGCATAACAGCTATTTTAACGCATACGTTCTGATACTATATTTGTCGTACATTATTAAGTTAAAATTATATTGAGTTAAAAACTTCATTAATTTATAAGATGTTAAATATAATGAGTTATAAAGTACACATTACAAAATTAGTTAAAAATAATAAATATAAATTCAATTTTTTGTACGTAACGTACTTTGAATGTAATAATAACACGTTATTGGTTTCCAACTACACCCAACACACATACTCAATAACTAATTAGGCCTACAATATAATTTATACACAGTTTTTGCCAATATAACCACCAGAATCTACATAAGAAATAACATTTCATCCCTATCAACGTCTTAAAGAAATAAATACAAACTTAGTTTCAGTATTACTAAGTAACCACCAGAATTTCCATAGGTAGTCACGTTACATCTCTTTCGACGTCTACAAGAGAGAAATAAAAATGCAGTTACAGTATGAACAGACAATAGGACGCATCTTCCAAAATTCCCTTCTTCAATAGAGAAAAAGGTAGGTGATACTATTGGCTAATACCACTTCTATAAATCTAAATGAAGGCGAGAACATTTTGTTATAATTTATCAAATATTTCTTTTTTCAATTCCTACTATTAATTCACACTCACCAAGTATGTATATGTATATATATAATTATAAATATAATTGTTATATGAGAGCCTATTTTATGTTTTACTAAATATTCAATTAAAAGATACATAAATGTGGGATATTATTAGGCCTTTTCTTTCTATCTTTCTTAAAATATCTAAATCCGAAATAGCTAAGAGAGCCACAATTAAACAGAAGAAGGAAGGATTTTACTTTTAACCCCACCGTTTTAATATTTACAACTTAATTATAAAAGAAATGATGTGAAGCTATTTTAAATTTATTAAATGTTGCAAATGTGTAGAGGACAACCTTAAAATTATTAAAGAAATAAATGTCCTTTATTAAAAATAAGATAAGAACATTTTATCTGATAGTACACCACGGACAGGTAATTTATAAATCAAATGTGGCCCGTCCTCTCGGAAGGGCTTTTCGGAAATTACTTAATCTACAGCTGAACACGAGCCCTAACTTGAGCCCGATGCCCGTCCGATGATAGGGCATCGGACTCAGAGCTCCATGCTAGGGCTCCTGCTACCAAATGCTGTGTAAAGACTTTGTACTAAAACATCTTTGTTCTTTAACAAACGAGAGAAGATTGTTTTGATGAGACAATTTTTAATTATTTTATGTTTGCTTTATAAATCACTCCTCTAGATATCTTTTTAAACTGTAGTTTTAATTAATTTTATCAAGTATTCATTACATTTGATGTTTGTATAAATTAATAAATCGCTGAAAATTGTAATATCAGGGTAATAATAGCATAGTTAGTGGTTCGTCCGCAGCCTGTTTTGAATGTTCTTCTTTACACTACGAGATAGCGCTCTAAGCAAGAAATACCGTTTGTTCAGTTAGTATTGCAGAGAAAAGAGTAATACAGGATTTCCGTATATTACTGCCAATTTATAAGTGACAAAATTATGAACGTACATTTAAGACAACATTTTCGATGCATATTATACGATATTAAAATTGTATATACCATAAATGAATTTGCATTATTTTGTGTTATTTGCAAATATACTGTAATGTGTAGAGCTTTATTTAAAGTTAAAAATTGGTACAATAATTGAGGATAATTGTTGATTTAAAGTATTAAATATAACTTTGCAAAGATATTTGTAAAGAAGTGCTGCTGTAATCTGACTACAAAATAAAGAATGTTATATCACAATATTATGAACTTTGAAGGTTGTAATTATTTGTGATGCGTGATTATATGTTGTTTATAACGGGTTTCTTTCTTGCCAGGTTTTTTCATCCCGCTCTTAGCGCGACACTTACCGTACTGTTTCATTTCACTATCTCCTGATTCTCCATGGAAAGAGCTTATGAGCTTGGTACATGGCAATCAATCCCGTTTCCGTCAATCGCGGTAGGGATACTAACTGCATGCGCATGTGAGACGGAGGTAGCTCGCTTTTGGGAGCTCAAACCCGGGTAATAAAAAAGAAAAAAGAAATATTCAGTTAGTATTGCAGAGGAAAGAGTAATACAGGATTTCTGTATATTACTGCCAATTTATAAGTGACAAAATTATTAACGTAAATTTATACGATGTATATTATACAATATTGTATATACCATAAATGAATTTGCATTCTTTTCGTGTTATTTCCAAACATACTCTAATGTGTAAAGCAGTATTTAAAGTAAAAAATTGATACAATAATTGAAGACAATTGTTGATTTAAAGTACTAAATACAATTTTTTAGTAACTTTTGATTATTTCTTATTTATAAGGAAGTGCTGCTGTAATCTGACTACAAAATAAAGAATGTTTTATCACAATATTATAAACCTTGAAGGTTGTAATTATTTGTGATGTGTGATTATATGTTGTTTATAAAACTATATGCATTTCTTAAAGGAAATAGATAATTACCATTATTTAGTTATGGTAAATATTAAATTTTATAAAACATTACCAAAAACTCTGTTTGTTATTAATTTCAGCAATAGAGTTTCATGGTGTGTATAAGTCATCGATAACAAAAATAAGCATATTATAAATTTATCTCCATGATGCAGCATTGAACAAACATCGCTTATTGAAAATGATCAAAAGAGGAGAAAAATATAGTTTTGTAAATATATTTTAAAAGATGAAGCTTTCTTTAAGTATATTATCATCTAGGCATTCGAGGATAGGCTATATCAAAAGAAGAAGCTACTGTAATGTCTGTGGTTTTAAAATATTACATTTTATCTATCACAAATAAGTAATATGAATGATTAATATAGGTATCGAAAAATATTTTAAATGTTACAAAGCGAAAGAGTTGCATAAGTGAAGTAATCGCACTTTACTGTGTAGTTCTTTTAGAAGACCTTCATGTTAGGATAGAAAAGACTTCTATCTATCTATCTGGTTTATCTCATATGAATATTCAATAATTCTCATTGTCCAATTCTATAAATTGTTTTTTTATAACTAGAAATTATAGTGTCAGTTACGGTGGCATATAATGACAATTTCTCTTATTTTAATTTTCCTTGCATTATGAATTATTATTTTTTGAAATTTGTAATCTATATAGTTAAACCAATGTGTATTCTATAAGACAAATACAAATACGGTATATTCCCTGATATTTCATATACGATTTTCAGTGAAACGTTTAGGTTATGTTTATACGTTCTTATTTTACAGCTTACACTGACTGAATCTAAAGTATATTCAACAAATATATTATATAATTCAATATTTGTAATAAAATTATTACGTTTTATTATATATAAATATTTCATAAACATTATGATAGATACGAGTTGAAAATAATACTTATGAACTCAGACTAGAGTATTTTTATAATCTTTACAGCCTTCTGTTAAAAGTAGTTATTTCACGTATTTAGAGTGTGAATATTATAGTTAGATAAACACTCACTTGCTCCACCTTAGCGCTGGTACATCAGCATTATATCAGTCGTTGTAAAGGTTCTATACTTGGTTAAGAGAGTGCAGCAAATGCCACTTTCTGCAACATACACAAAAATTGCTAAATAAATAGGGAGATACATTGATGGTTAATTTTGCTGGGTTTATCAGGCAAAAGGTTTATTTTTGAAAAATATGTTTAACAAATATTCTATATCTACTTGCCCAAAAGATTTTCTCAGTAATCATGTTATGTAATCAGAGACATAGAAATAAATATTTTTTAGGGCCCTACCAGAGTCTTAGAGCCAGTAAGGGGGGATTGACACTTTGAGAATACTTTTTTTCATCTATTCCAGTTCAAATAAATATTATCAAACTTGCAATGGATGCCATTTGATGGTAACACATTTTTTTCAAATATTATTTCATTGAATTATTTTATGAATTATTTTTATTTTATGTAAGAGAAAATCCTTTCAAAAAAGGGGCAAAAGGGGATGTAGTATAGCTAATTAGACCCATTCGGTTTGAAATAAACGATAACATATGATTTCATAAAACAGCTGATTTTCTGTAATAGGTTAATGTTGAAAGGTTGTTTCTTAACGCTTGTTACTCTATTAATAATAATTATAATTATTTAATAAAAAGTATGTAACACACTTTAGACGGTGTTACATATTAGATTTGCAAATTTCAGAAAATAAACGAGAATAAATTCAAAATTGTAATAATGTATAACTATGTAAAAAAAAATTGTAATGTATGATAAATATTTTTAATGAGATCTCTGGCTGATAGTGACATCTAGCGAGAAAAAATTAAAATAAGTAATCAAGCTATGCATGCGCCCCGCGGATGCGCGATAGGTAGGAAGGCTGCTCGCAATTAATTTATCTCTCTCATTTGGCCAGGAAGTAACGGGGAAAGGACGTCTCCAAATGGCAAGAAGATGTATTTAGTTTCTTTTTATTTTAATTAATATAAAGTATTCTTTTCTTTCAATCATGGCATAGAAGACGGCTTACGATACCAGATACAAGATGGGTTGCAGACTTATTCATGGTTTTCCGACGCTTATTCACGAAAAATGAGGCCAGGCTTTACCGAGATTTACCACGAGGTGGAAGGGAAGTTGCGACAAGTTAACACAGCTAAGTGGGCGATTTAAAACTTTTAAAACTTAATTTCAAAATTTAAGACATTTCGAAGCAGAATTTCTAAATTATGAACATTGAACTTTTTAATTAATAAGCATAATTATAATTACGCATCTTTTGGTGCCAATATGTTCACATTAAATTATTGAATCTGATTATACAAGAAAGGCAAGTAAACTCGAATATATGTTGATTTTCAGCCATTGATTAATTAATTAATTGAAGGATTGCTATCCTTAAAAATTTATAAGTAATATTAAAAATGTTCCATAATGCGTAACTGAGTGTTAAAGAAATTTATGTGTCATGATTTTAATTTAGTTTATCTGTCTATTTTAAATTAAAAGTTTATGATTTGCTTTAATTGAATTTAAAAGTCATTATTTTACCAGCGCACAATCCCTTGCATTTCAGATAAATAAGTTTTAAGAATTAATTCAAGAATATTCTGCTAATTTTAATTGTTTAACTTGGTAATTTAAAACACTTTAACTGTAACGGAGTTATAGCTTCTTTTGCGTTACAGACAGACGTTTCATTACGCCTCAACTGTAAGCTAGAAGTGAATATTAAATGTTTTAAGAGTTATAACTAAATAATGTCCAATTTGTAAAATTATAAACCGTTACACAAATTGCGCGACTCTGCTTGTTTCATAATATAACATCCGTTACAAGTAACTAAAATAATTGTTGCCTTTGTTTACCTAAGTTAGAAGTGGCTATAAAAACCTTTGATTGTATTACAAGTTTACATTGAATTGTAGTATTAGGTATATACTTGATCGTAGTAAGGGATTGGCTATTTCAATAAGGCTTTTAAATATGTAATATTTAATGTTTTGATTTATATTTTGATTTACCTCCTTCACATCAACATTTATTTACAAATTTTGTTACGATGCAGTTTCGTTCTTAACAAATAACTATTTAGCTATTATTGTATCTATAGGTCGTAAAAAATAGTATTTTTATTACCTTAATCAAATTTACAAGAAAAAGTTTGAATGTTAGGCGTTTCATTCCATATTCAATTGCGTAGTTAATGGTGATTGTAACTTTTAAATTGCATTTTCTATAGATTTAAAATTTTGATTGATTTTTGTATTAAGCCTAAATGTCTCTTCCTCGTTATTATCACCATCATATTCTGCTTTTCCCGTTATCGTCCATAGATTATAAGCAACGCTATTTTCTTATAAGTAAAACTTTATAGAATATAAAATACATGAACTTGATATTTTAGTAAATTTATTAGGAACTTTCAGGAATAGAACATTTTCGACAGTAACACGCCACATAAAAAGCAGTGTCTATTACAATCACAAAAGCATGAAATTATTGTCACTTATAAATCTTTCCTGTCAGAACAAATAAGTAAAGGCTCATCTTTCATATAGTTGTCATCTACGTAAACACAGATTGGAAATAAACACATTTTTCAAATTACAAGTGGGTTATATAGGAACTACTTTAAAGCATTTTGTTCTGATTGAATTGATTTTGTGGAAATATTTCATAAGTTCTTCCCATGTATATGCTATAACTTTATATAATCTGATCCTACAGATGAATGTCACTTTCACTTGGAACTGAATGACAGCGTAACTTAACTGCATCTTCAAGGCTCTATATTTAGGCTTGGTTGTAAATTTAGTTTAGATTTGGACAGGATAAAATGTTTACACAGTAATTGACAATTGTCAGATGGGACAGAACTGTCAACACTGGCAAGGTTTTTCTAGAGCAAGGTAGTAGTTTTCCATCTTGTGTTTTTATTAGTTACAAGTTCTTAAGGTACACATACATATATACATACATATAATTTATATTCGCCCTACATAAGATATACTTTTAAAATAAAAAAAACAGTATATAAACACATAAAACTTCAACCTTATTTAACTTAAGACTTAGTCTACATGTTATTTAAGTAGCAACAATTGACCTGAAATAGTTATAATTAGGCTCACTAAAATCTGTGGGTAAGCTATGGGGGCCTGGCCATCCCTTGCCCCTATATATAGTAGATATATTTTTTAAATTTTATTCAAACTTTTTGATTTATTTTGTACACTTTAAATAAATACCAAGTTAAATAAATTGTATATATTTTTAAATGTTTATAGGATCCTCTAACAATTTAAATATCCAATAGTTATTTGTAGACCTGGATATTTTTTCCAGGAAATTATTTTAAAAATTGGTAAATTGTAGGACGTGACATATGACTAAAATATGTTTATACAAAATACGATTGTTTTCCTAGAATATTTACATACTATTGTTTTAATTTTGCTTATAATTAATAATAATAATTAAAACCAAAAAACCTGTTCTCTGCTAGTTTCTGAATAACACACAGTTTCAATAAAAAGTAGGAGTTATTATATTAATGAGTTATTTTATCTGTTAATACATTTAATAAATCTTCTATTACTATAAAATAAGTTTTATTTGTCATAACAATTGTCACTTTTAGAATGTAAATATGAGTCCAAGTACAAACTTTTGTAGGTAATAAGCTCATGATAAATTATGTTTTATTACTGGAAAAATAATTTCCAACAACTGATTTTATGGTATGAGCTATGTGGCGGAACAGTTGTTTTAATGCATAGGTCTTGTTACTTTATTTATATTAATAATAATTATTTCAAAAAAATAATAATTGAAATTTTTTAAAATTGTAATGTATTACAATTGGAAGTTTTTATTATCTTTATTTTAAGTGAAATATATTTTTCTTTCTTAACCTAAGTAGGAATTGTCTATAAGAATTTTGCTTATATTACTTGATCTGATAAAGAAGCTGAGATTTGATGAATTGTCTCTCAAGTTTTAAGTGTATTCAGCTTGAAACACACACGTCATATAATTTCAGTAAGTTATTATTTTAAAGATCATTCACAGTTCTAATGTTTAAAAATTTATGAGTTATTAAATATTAAAAAATTACAAAATTAAAAAATTAAAAAACTAGAAAGTAAATAATCTTTAATTTATTATATATTTTAAAACATTTTATATTTAAAACATGAAACTAAAGGAATGCACTGTAGATTATCCCTGCAACGTAATTTCGATACCTAAACATACTTGTCTAAACAGTCCTTGGTACATCAGGGGCTATATAATGTTACTTATATGATAACTTGATAGGCAATAGTTACAATTAGCAAAGATGGATAAATCTATGTTAAAATTCTGTGAAAGTGAATTTTTACTCAACAATACTTGTTTCTGTTGTCCAAAGAGACATACAATATTAGCTTAGCTCTCTGTCAATTTTTGCAGTATAATTATCTTTCACAAATATAATTACCTGACCTAAATGGATGAATTCCTCAACATATTCCTGTAGATACACTGACTAATCATTTAGAAATACCGTGAATATTTATACAGTACAAAAAAAACAATAAATCTATACATGTCATATATAAGTGTCATGTTGATCGTTTGAATTGTTTAGACGGCATAAGGTACATACATAAAACCATTGATTTTTTTTATAACCATTATATATATATATATATATATATATATATATATATATATATATATATATATATATATATTAAATATATTAAATATGGTGATATGTTTTCTTGTATATATAGTTAATAAATTTAAAATATTTCAAACACAAGAATACGTTTAATGAATATATTTATTCAAAGCTTTTCGCCGATAAAAAAGTATCAGCATCTTCAGGAAAAATAATTATCTAATAATCTTATTAGATTATTAGATAATTATTTTTCCTGAAGATGCTGATACTTTTTTATCGGCGAAAAGCTTTGAATAAATATATTCATTAAACGTATTCTTGTGTTTGAAATATTTTAAATTTATTAAATATATATATATATATATATATATATATATATATATATATATATATATATATATATATATAAGAAACGATACTTACTTTATGAATAGCCCTTGCATTTATTGTATTTTTGTTCTGTATAAATATTCAGGATATTTATAAAGCATTAGTCAGTGTATCTGTGGGAGTATGTGGAGGAATACATTCATTTAGGTCAGATAATTATATTTGTAAATGATAATTATACTACTAAGTTTGACAGAGAACTAAACTGGTGTAGGATGTCTTTGGACAACAGATCACTTTCTCCGTGAGGTTTTCCAGCGTTGTGTTGGTGATGGTGTCAGGTCCAGGTGCTTTCCTGGAGTTTGTTTGTGAGATTGCCCACTTTATCTCTGTGACTCTGTGACTGTAGTGTCAGTGTTTGGCTCTAATGTAGGGAGATAGGCAAACTGTGCTGTTTCTAAGTCTACTTTAGCTGTAACGGCTGCATCAGCTAGTTGGTCGTTTGGTTGGAACGTGCTCTCAAGCGTGTCAGCAAATAAGATAACTAAGTCGACCGGGTAGCCCACCTGCCCGTTCGGGCCGATGAGTGGGGGATAGCGCAACGGTTCTTGCATGAAGTTTTTGACCATCGGTCAGATGAGTGTATCTGTTGTGTTTAACGTCGTAAATTCTTAGAAGCCATCGACTTTGAACTGAATTAGTTCCCGTCTAATTTGCCTTTTAACCTATCCATGGTTGACAGAAGAGACGTACTGGATGAAGAAAGTTAGGAATTCTTAGAAGTATTTGTGCAGAATGCGGCATTTGCTGCACTCTATTAAACAAGTATAAAACTTTTACAACGACCGATATAATGCTAATGTACCAGCGTTAAGGTGGGGCAAGTGAGTCTTTATCTAACTATAATAATCCCTCTGTAAATACGTGCAATAACGACTTTTAACAGAAAACTGTAAAAATTATAAAAATACTCTAGTCTGAGTTCTAGTCTGAAGTATTTTTTTTCAACTCGTACCTGTCATAATGTTTTTGAAATATTTATATATAATAAAGCGTAATAATTTTATTACAAATATTGAATCATATAATATATTTGTTGAATATACTTTGAATTTTCGGTGTAAGCCGTAAAATAACAACGTATAAACATAACCTAAACGTTTCAATGAACATCGTATATGAAATATCAGCGAAGATACCGTATTTGTATTTATGTCATAGAATAGGCTTCACATTGGTCTAACTATATAGAATATATCAAAAATTTAAAAAAATAATAATTCATAATGCAAGGAAAATTAGAATAAGATAAATTGTCATTGTATGCTACTGTCACTGACACTATAATTTTTAGAAAGGGACGATGAGAATTGTTGAATATTCATTAGAGATTCACCAGATAGAAGTCTTTCCTATCCTAACACAAAGGTCTTCTAAAAGAACTACACAGTAGAGAGCGATTACTTCACTTATGCAACTCCTTCGCTTTGTTACATTTAAAATATTTTTCGATACCTATATTAATCATTCATATTAGCCTACTTATTTGTGAAAATAAAATGTAATATTTTAAAACCCCAGACATTACAGTAGCTTCTTATTTTGATATAGCCTATCCTCGAATGCCTGGATAATAATATACTTAAAGAAAGCTTCATCTTTTAAAATATATTTCCAAAACTATATTTCTCTCCTCTCTCGATCATTTTCAATAAGCGATGTTTGTTCAATACTGCATCATGGAGATAAATTTATAATATGCTTATTTTTGTATTCGATCACTTATTCACACGATGAAACTGTAATGTTAAAATTAATAACAAAAAGAGTTTATGGTAATTTAAAAATATTATTATTTCGCATAACTAAAAAATGGTAATTATCTATTTCCTTTAAGAAATTTAGATATATACTTTTATAAATAACATATAATCACACATCACAAATACTTACATTCTTCAAGGTTCATAATATTGTGATATAACATTCTTTATTTTGTAGTCAGATTACAGCAGCACTTCTTTATAAATAAGAAATAATTAAAAGTTACTAAGAAGTTATATTTAATACTCTGAATCAACCATATTCTTATATTATTGCATTAATTTTTTACTTTAAATAAAGCTTTACACATTACAGTATGTTTGGAAATAACACAAAAAGAATGCAAATTCATTTATGGTAATTCAATTTTATTATTGTATAATATACATCGAAAATGTTTTTAAATGTCTTAAATTTACGTTAATAATTTTGTCACTTATAAATTGGCAGTAATATATGGAAATCCTGTATTACTCTTTCCTCTGCAATACTAACTGAACAAACGGGATTTCTTGCTTAAAGCACTATCTCGTAGTGTAAAGTAGAACATTCACAGCAGGCTGCGGACGTACCACTAACTATGCGTTTTTACTCTGATATGATTTATTAATTTATATAACCATCAAATGTAATGTATACATTATAAAATTATTTAAAACTACATTTTAAAATGATATATAAAGGAGTGATTTGTAAATCAATCATAAAATAATTAAAAATTGTCTCATCAAAATAACCTTCTCTCGTTTGTTGAAGGACAAAGATGCATGAGTACAAAGTATTTACACAGCATATGATAGCAGGAGCCCTAACTACTAGGCTCATGAGTCGGATGTTAGCCCGATGCTCTAACTTCGGTCTCATGTTAGGGCTTGTGTTCAGCTTTAGATTAAGTAATTTTCGAAAAGCCCTTCCTAGAGGACGGGCCACATTTGATTTATAAATTACCCGTCCGTAGTTTACTACCAAAGAAAATGTTTCATTGTTATATAACAATGTTCTTAGCTAAAATTTATTAAAGAGCGTTTAATTCTTTAGTAAGTTTAAGGTTGTCCTTTACACATTTGCAACATTTAATGAATTTAAAATAGCTTCGTATCATTTCTTTTATAAATAGGTTGTAAATATTAAAACGGTGGGGATAAAAGTAAAATCCTTTCCTCTTCTGTTTAATTGTGGCACTCTTAGTGGCCTAATAAAATAATACATTATGTATCTTTTAGGGATCTTTTAATTGAATATTTAGTAATATTATTCACACAGAAAAGAGAGTATCTTTATTTTCTTGTTAACTCTATTATCATCAAATGTCAACCACTACAAGGTTTTAAAAATGTATTTGAACTAAGAAGATGAATGAAAAAAAAGGTTATTAAAAATTGAACTTTTAAACATAAAATATGCTCTCATATAACAATAATATTTATAATTATATATATATATATATATATATATATATATATACATACTTGGAGATTGTGAATTAATAGTAGGAATTGAAAAAAGAAATATTTGATAAATTATAACAAAATGTTCTCACCTTCATTTAGATTTATAGATCTGTTATTAGCCAGTAGTATCACTTCCTTTTTTGTCTCTTAAGGAAGGGATTTTTTAAGATGCGTCCTATTGTCTATTCATACTGTAACTGCATTATTATTTCCCTCTTATAGACCTTGAAAGAGATATAAAGTGGCTACTTATGGAAATGCTGGTGGTCATGTTGGCAAAAACTGTGTATAAGTTATATTGTAGGCCTAATTAGTTATTGAGTATGTGTGTAGGTGTAGTTGGAAACCAATAACGTGTTATTATTACATTCAAAATACGATACGTACAAAAAATTGAATTTATATTTATTATTTTTAACTAATTTTGTAATATGTACTTTATAACTCATTATATTTAACATCTAATAAATTAAAGAAGTTTTCAACTCAATATAATTTTAGCTTAATAATGTACGACAAATATAGTATCAGAACGTATGCGTTAAAATAGCTGTTATGTAATCTAACCTAAACACCGTATACACATTTTTTTATGAATTGTTATTTTCACCTAATTTAATTCCAGATGTAATCTACGTCATAGCGTGATTACCGCCGTCTATTGATTATTAGTTGCATCTATATTATTAGTATTAGTTCTTAATTTCAATATAAGTAACTGAATGGTTGGGCAGAAAAATAGGTGTCGCATTTTACATGTTTTTCGTTTCCATTTGAAAAAGTCTAGAGCGTAATCAATCAGACTATAAATACGCCAGAACTTTTAATCCAGTGTGTTCACTAAGTTTTATGTCGATCGTATGAACGGAGTAGGAAGACATGAGACATACAGACAAACATTAATTGTTAATTGTATAGATTTATTGTATTTTTGTACTGTATAAATTATTCAAGATATTCATAAAGATTTAATCTGTGTATTTATGGGAATATAGGGAGGGATACATCCATTTAGTTCAAATAATTATATTTGTGAATGATAATTATACTACTAAGATTGACAGAGAGCTAAACTAGTTTTTGAATGTCTTTGGACACCAGAAACAAGTATTGTTTGGTCAAAATATGTCTCTAATCATAAAATGATGGTATGAACTGTTTACGAAGGCATAAGGTACATAAAAAAAACATTGGTTATTATTTGTATAGATTTATTTTTTTTAGAAAACCCTGAATTTAATCAATGCACAAGTATTATCCTACCTGTTCTGGCATACGTAAAACTAAAAGTACGAAAGAAACTTTTCCAAAACCCAGAGACCAATGGAATAAAAGATATTACATATAAAAACGTATAATCAACTAATTGTAAGTAGGCTGGACATCCCATGGAGAAATCGGTTACGAGATAGGAGAAATTAATACGGGAGTCGCTTTGGATAAGGGAACTATAGGACCCCAAAATCTAAACTTATGATAGAATAGATGATCTGTCATTAATGAAAAAGATCTTCTACCATGAGAGATGAAGTAAAAGAAAGGGTAATCCTATATTCAATAGGAGGGAAAGAAGTAACTGTAAATGAAAAAGTATTATTTTCTTGTAAACATTACGTCATATTTGTAAACAGATGGATTTTATGTAGAACATCTTTACACTGAATTTTAACATAGACTAATACATCTTCGCTTGTGTTAACTATTGTCCATCAAGTTATCATATAAGTAACATTATATGACCCCTCATGTACCAAGTACTGGTTAGACACGTGTGTTTATGTATCGAAATTATGCTGCAGTGTAATCTACAGTGCATTCCTTTAGTTTCATTTTAACATCAAATATGTTTTAAAATATTTAAAAAAATTAAGGGTTTTTTATTTTCAAATTTTTAAATTTTTGGTTTTTAAAAATACATAATTTTTAAACATTAGATCTGTGAATTTTTAATTTACTTGAATAATATGAATACTATGTACTTTATATACACACACATACACACACACACACACACACACACACACACACACACACACACACACACACACACACACACACACACACACACACACACACACACACACACACACACACACACACACACACTATATATATATATATATATATATATATATGAAAATTCGTATATTTATTTCAATTTGAATACAGTGAAATACCTTCTAGAGACTTTTTTTATCAAATTTCAGTTTCTTTATCAGATAAAGTAATATAAACAAACATTTTTAAAGTTAATTCCTACTTAGGGTTACAAAGAAAACATTATTGCAGTATATATAATAATATTAAAACTACTAATTGTAATCTATTATAATTTTCAAACAATTGCAATTATCACATTTGTCAAATAGTTTTAATTAATATAAATAAATAACATAACATATGCATTAAAACAGCTGTTCCGCCACATAGCTTATTACATAATAAAATCATATGCTTATTCATATGCTTAAAATCATTAGCTTATTACATATGTTTTTTATGAAATCATATGTTATCACTTATTTTAAATCAAATGAGAGAAATAATCACGATTGTGGGGCAAGCCCCTTCTCTAAAAAGTTACGTCCTAACTGAACAAAAGGGATTCCGTGCTTTCAGCGCTATCTCTTCGTGAAGAGTCGAACATTCACAGCGTTCTGCGGACGCACACCTAACTATTTGTTTAATTCCCAGATAATACAGTTTTTATCGATTTATTAATTTATACAAGCATCAAATGTAATGTAAACTTTATAAAATCAATTAAAACTTAAATTGAAAATGATATATAAAGATTTGATTTGTAAATCAAACATAAATTAATAAATGATCCTCTTATATTAAAAATTTTCTCTCGTTTGGGAAAGACCAAAGATGTGTAAGTACAAAGTTTTTATTGAAACACCGCAAATTTACAGTCGGATTGATGACTTCATTGATGTCTGTAGTGCAGTTACCACAGATAATTTTTGTAATGCTCTTCCGCAAGGACGGGCATATATTAGTTCCAAATATCTTGACTCTAAAGTAGTGATGATTGATATTTTATACAGAGCATAGTAGCGTAAATATGATAAATTAATAACAATAAATAACCCTTGCTACAAATATTTAAACACCTTTGATGTAAATTTCGCCATCGCAATTAGCATCATCAAAAGGTTACAAACGTTCTGGTACTAAAAAGAAACAGTACACCTAAAATAAACTCCTGATGGGCCTACTACCACTCCTCCACCCAGCGACCAGTTTGGTAACTTATACCAGAGCTGCATGTGGAACAAGACCACACCCACCACTGACTTGTCGTGACAATTCTAAATTAAAACTAATTACAAACTAGTACTTACAGTAATAGTTACAAAAATTTGTAATACTTACAAAAATTAAAATTATAAAAGTAACATAAACAATAATAAACTATCATGTCAACATGAACCAAACTATAAATACAGCTAAAAATCATGTATTTGGTCGTAGCAAAGGGAATAAAGTAGAACCAGGGAATGGGCATTTATCAACGTTCATCAACAAATCTACAATTGTTTTAGCAATTAATATAATTTCACAACTATTAGGCAACCTGTTGGAAAACCCCGTTTTACCCACTTTAACACTATTTATATCCAATTCATGGCCATTATTACGGATATGTTTAGCCACGCTGGACTTATCCTGTCTCCCATATTTAATATGGGCTAGATGTTCTTTAAATCTAGTTATATTCTTTCCCCTTGTCTGGTTTATGATATCAGAGATTTTAAAATGAAATTGAAAATGGAGAAATTGAATAAAAAATTCATGGGTCTTACAAATGTTAAAATTAAGGAAGAGAAATTTGTCAAATCTAGCAACGATTTTTCTTCTTTAGTTAGAAATTAATCTATTCATTCCTTTAATTCTTATGAAATTAGCCTTCTAAGTTAAGGTTTAAAATATTCAGTTAAAAATTGCAACCAAAATAAAATCGATGATGTTGTAGCTCACATTGAGAGTGGCACTTGTTATCTAATAGATTCAGAGAAAAATTATGTTAGAAATGCCTGTAAATTAAAAGTACAAGAGAATTTAGAAAAAGATGTTAATTTTAAGTCTACTATCTCAGAAGCAAAAATTATAAAAAGTTTTAAAAGATAAAGATTGTTACTACCCTAAATCTGACAAAGGTAATACAGTGGTAATACTGGACAAAAATGAGTATAACAATAGAGTATAACGAAATGCTAAAAAAAGGGCCATATGAAAAATTGCCAAAAATCCTTTAAAAAAGTTCATTAGTATTACCAAAGATAGTAAATGAGTTATTTCTAAAGATGATCTTTTTTAGTTTAATGTCAGTAATTCAGTATTACTTAGACTGTATTGTCTGCGTAAAATTCACAAAGAAGGTAAGTCTATGAGGCCTATTGTTTCAGGGATCAACTCACCTACTTACCTTCTTTCAAAAAAATTAGCTGTAGAGTTTAAAAAATTAAAAAAAAGGTATAGACAATTTTCCATGAGAAAAAATTTAGAATTCGTAGATAGATTAAAAGAAGTGGAACTTGGAAGTAACAAAATTTTTGTCTCTTGTTGTTCAATCTTTGTTTTCTAGTATACCAATATTATAAACGCTTAAAATTTTAAAAGAACGTTTATGCTTAATTATTGTGGAACCACAGAAAGTGATGGAATTGTCCACATTTATAGAAAATCTTCCAACAATAATAGATTAATTCCAAATTATTCCAACCATAGCCACGCCCACAAATTAGCGGCATTCATTAGTATAATAGATAGAGAGCTGAGGAATCCCCTTTCGCCTCAGTGTCTCGTTAAAG
Organism: Prosapia bicincta; assembly: GCA_036971475.1. NCBI lineage: Eukaryota > Metazoa > Arthropoda > Insecta > Hemiptera > Cercopidae > Prosapia > Prosapia bicincta. Next base: position 120,018,519 of record JBAIZL010000001.1, on the reverse strand, counting down.
AAATAGAATATGTCAAATCTATAGCTCAATTTAATGCGTTTGATCCTAATATTGTAAATAATATTGTAAGTAAATGTAAATTTAGAAAATTAAGGAGATATTCCTCCACTTTCCAACCGAAAGATAAACCTCAAAAATTTATAAAATTACCATTTGACGATATTATTACCAACGGTTTAGAAAAAATTTTCAGATATTTAATTTAAGAATTGCATATAAAAATCCTAATAGGTTATCCGATTTATTAGGAAATCCCAAGGATAATCTTTCGATGTTGGATACGTCTGGAATCCCCATCATTACTTGCAAAGCTTGTGACATGATGCATATTGGTCAGACAAGGATAAAGACTATAACTAGATTTAAAAACCATCATTTAAACAACGTATAATCACACATCACAAGTAATTACAACCTTCAAAGTTCATTATATTGTGATATACCATTCTTTATTTTGTAGTCAGAATACAGGAGCACTTCTTTACAAATAAGAAATAACAAAAGTTACTAAGAAGTTATATTTAATACGCTGAATCAACCATATTCATCAATTATTGTATCAATTTTTACTTTAATAAAGTTTTACACATTACAGTATATTTGGAAATAACACAAAAAGAAAGCAAATTCATTTATGGTATATACAATTTTAATATTGTATAATATACATCGAAAATGTTGTCTTAGTAATACATTGGTTGGAATTTCTACCCAGTTAGGAAATGAGTGTTGAGGTTGTATGTGCGTGAGCATGTTTGTAATTTTAGCAATTTTTAACTTTAAATACCGCTTTACACATTACAGTATATTTGGAAATATCAGAAAATAATGCAAATTCATTTTTGGTATATACAATTTTAATATTGTATAATATACAATGTATAAGTAAATTTTATAATTCTTTAAATAATAAACCCAATGACCACAAAATAACTTTATTTATTCACTTGATGTATACTTCAGTTACAAGGTAACCATCTTCAGAAGTACTGAACAAAAAATTAATTTAATTTAAAACGTAACATATATAGCAAATAAATATTGAGATTATAAATTTATTCTTATTTTGTCTTAAACATTGTGACTTAAAATCAGCTGATTGTTAATTTATTTAATCAAAAAATATAAAACTGAATTAGGAATAGGCCCTTTGTCACAATTCATTAAATTATTGTGTCTACATTTATATATATAAATACTTTCAAAAACATTTAATAAACTTATTTTATTAACATTTTTCATTACCTTAATATTATTGACATCTAAACTATGGTTTGTGTCTATTATATGTTCGGTTACACTAGATTTTTCTGGTCGGAGGTACTTAATATAGGAAATATGTTAAATATTTAAATCTAGTGACAATTTTTCTCCAAGACTGCCTTATATAAATTTGATTACAATCTTCACAATATATTTGATATATACCCGATTTTTCTAACATAGGAATTTTATCTTTCGGATTCCCTAACAATCTTCCTAATTTGTTTGAACTTTAATACGTGATTGTAAACATTATATATATATATATATATATATATATATATATATATATATATATATATATATATATATCACTTTCACTTATGTACTTTACCAAGTAAGATTCTTGTTTAAGTACATAAGTGAAAGTGATAAGTGTATACAAGAAAAGAGTGTTGCATAATCTACAATATATATATATATATATATATATATATATATATATATATATATATATATATATATATATGTGTGTGTCTTGCTTAGAGCCCTATCTTGTAGTGTAAAGTAGAACATTCACAGCAGGCTGCTGACGTACCACTAACTATGCGTTTATTACCCTGATATTACTGTTTTTAGTGATTTATTAATTTATATAAACATCAAATGTAATGTATACATTATAAAATTATTTAAAACTACATTTTAAAATGATATATAGAGGAGTGATTTGTAAATCAAACATAAAATAATTAAAAATTGTCTGATCAAAACAATCTTCTCTCGTTTGTTGAAGAACAAAAATGTATAAGTACAAAATGTTTACAGGGAATTTGGTAGCAGGAACCCTAACTTTTGGGCTCAGTCCGATGCCCTACCCATCGTGCGGGCATCGGGCTCAAGTTAGGGCTCGTGTTCAGCTCTAGATTAAGTAATTTTCGAAAAGGCCTTCCGAGAGGACGGGCCACAAATGACTTTTAAATTCCTGTCCGTGGTGTACTATCAAAGAAAATGTTCTATTGTTAATATAACATTGTTCTTCACTGAAATTCAATTAAGGGCATTTAATAATTTAGTAAGTTTAAGGTTGTGCTATATACATTTGCAACATTTAATGAATTTAAAATAGCTTCACATCATTTCTTTTATAAATAAGTTGTAAATATTAAAACGGTGGGGATAAATGTAAAATCCTTCCTTCTGTTTAATTGTGGCTCTCTTAGTTATTTAGAATTTAGATATTTTAAGAAAGATAGAGAGAAAAGGCCTAATAAAATCCTCATTATGTATCTTTTAGGGATCTTTTAATTGAATATTTAGTCATATTATTCGCACAGAAAAGAGAGTATCTTTATTTTCTTGTTAACTCTATTAACCCCAGAGGACTCGCGCTAATACCCGTTACACCTGAGCTCGCGTGGGGTAATTGTTTTTACCCCAATTAGTTTTCAGGTCAATATCAGTAAAATATTTAATGTTATAAATCAAACAATTATTTAAACATATTTTGTTATACTACTCATGCAATATTATTTCCTTCTTCATACGTCAAAACACTCTTCACATACTTCAACTAAATGTCCTCTTTTCCCACAATAAGTACAGCATTCATTGTTTTTTGTCTAAATTCTAAGGGCGAAAACCACACCTGTAATTAAAATGTGTGTTTGTAAAATTGTCAAATATAAAGCAATAGCCTAATTGTAAATAAACGTTTTTGTTACAAAATATTTTATAAACAAGAATAGTTTACAAACACAATACATATCTATATAAATCAAAACGTAATACTTGCAAGAGAAAATAGAATCTCTTTCTTGACATTGTACACGTTACTATATGCAAACCAGTTCTGTCTGTTGTCCATGTACCTTTAGAATTTTTGTACGAAAATATCATTGCTTCACAAATATACAATACCCCAAACAATGCTTTAATTCCTTCAAAAGAAGTTTCTTTTGCGTCTCTCTGTCTTGAAAAGTTACAAATATAAAATTTGTGTTCTCTATTATCGCTATGATAAAATATATACGTAGATAATTTAATAAAGTTTATTAATTTATAAATTAAAACGTACTTTCAGTGATAAATTCCTCACAAAATACGAAACAGTAAAATTCACTCACAGCAATCTTGCAAAAAAATGGAAATAAATTTATGTGGTAAAAAAGTTGCAAAACACAATTTGAAATAATCTTCACTTATAAAAACTTAGTAAAGTGTGTATATATATATATACATACTTGGAGAGTGTGAATTAATATTAGAAATTGAAAAAAGAAATATTTGATAAATTATAACAAAATGTTCTCACCTTCATTTAGATTTATAAATCTGTTATTAGCCAATAGTATCACGTCCTTTTTTTTGTATTGAAGAAGAGAATTTTCAAAGATGTGCCCTATTGTCTATTCAGACTGTAACTGCATTTTTATTTCTCTCTTATAGACGTCGAAAGAGATGTAAAGTGACTAGTTATGGAAATTCTGGTGGTCATGTTGGCAAAAACTGTGTATAAATTATATTGTAGGCCTAATTGGTTGTTGAATATGTGTGTTGGGTTTAGTTGGAAACCAATAACGTGTTATTATTACATTCAAAGTACGTTGCGTACAAAAAATTGAATTTATATTTATTATTTTTAACTAATTTTGTAATGTGTACTTTATAACTCATTATATTTACATCTTATAAATTAAAGAAGTTATCAACTCAATACTATTTTAACTTAGTTATGTACGACAAATATAGTATCATAACTTATGCGTTAAAACAGCTTTTATGCAATCTAACAAATTTTTGTATGAAATCTTATTCTCACCTAATTTAATTTCAGCTGTAATCTACGTCATAGCGTGATTACCGCCGTCTATTGTTTATTAGTTGCATCTATATTATTAGTTCTTAATTTCAATATAAGTAACTGAATGGTAGGTCAGAAAAGTAGGCGTCGCATTTTACATGTTTTCCTTTCCATTTGAAAAAGTCTTGAGCGTCCTCAATCAGGCTATAAATACGCCAGAACTTTTAATCCAGTGTGTTCACTAATTTACCTAAGTTTTATGTCGATCGTATGAACGGAGTAGGAAGGCATGAGACATACAGACAAACATGAATTGTTATTTGTATACATTTATTGTATTTTTGTACTGTATAAATTATTCAGCATATTTATAAAGGATTAATCTGTTTATTTACTCGTATGGGAATATCGGGAGGGATACATCCATTCGGATCAAATAATTATATTTGTGAATGATAATTATACTACTAAGATTGACAGAGAGCTAAACTAGTTTTTGAGTGTCTTTGGACAAGAGAAAGAAATATTGTTTTGTAAAAATATGCCTCTAATACTATAACCCTGAATTTAATCAATGCAAAAGTATTATCCTACCTGTTCTGACATACCTAATCCTAAAAGCAAAAGTACAGAAGGAAACTTTTCCAAAACCCAGAGATCAATGGAATAAAAGATTTTACATATAAAAAGGTATAATCAACTAAGTGTAAGTAAGCTGGACATGCCATGGAGAAATCGGTTAAGATATGGGAGAAACTAATACGGGAGTCGCTTTGGATAAGGGAACTAAAGGACCACAAAAACTGAAGTGATGATAGAATAGATGATCTGGCATTAATGAAAAAGATCTAGTACCATGATAGCTGACGGAAGGAAGCGTAAACCTATATCCAACTTGAAGTACAAGAGGGAAAGAAGTAACTGTAAATGAAAAAGTATTATTTTACGGTAAACATTACGTCATATTTGTAAACAGATGGATTTTATGTAGAGCATCTTTACACTGAACTTTCCAAATTTTCTATATGTGGAAATTGGTGCTTATATGAAAATATGAAACTTATAAAAGAAATTAATAAGGGATTAAGAATGAATATAGGCATTCGAAATATATAAACACAATAATAATAACAAATTAACAAAAGAACAAATACAAATAAATTCTAAATTTGATAATATAGTCAATGTCTATAATGTTAGAGCAACAAAATAAATTTGGCAATTTGTATAAATTCTATTTCTAATTTAACATATGTTTTAGGCTTATAGCTTACATTATGGTAATTTTCATTCCTGATGATGTTGGTACTGTTTACCAAGGCTTTGAATATAAATTAATAAATATTCTTATATTTGAATAACCTATGTTATTTTAATATATATATATATATATATATATATATATATATAAACTTTACTAAATAAAATGAGTGCTAAGATAATTCTTGCTTACGCAGCTTTTCTATTGTGCAAGTGGTGAGAACAGTTTAAGGCAGTGTGTAAGTCGCCTCTGTATCGAACAGACGTTTTCCACTCCGATTGAATGTATGTCAATTGTATTTGTCTTTTATTAAGCAAAATTAATGTAACAGTTTCAAAATTAAATTGTCTTTAATTATAGAGGTTTATAAAATTAAAATAATTTTTAAAAACCTTTGACTCATAATAAAACACGTAACTGGCGCAGTCGGAAGGACATCTCGGAAAAATTAGTGAATATAATTTATGTCGATTTTAATCGTTAACCGGGATACGGCAACCACGATAAATTACAGAGTGAATATCTGTAACGGTATCGAAAAAGTTAGTATAGTGAGTATCTACAAAAAGTTAATAGAGTGAATATCTATTAAGAGCCCGAGTGAATATCGTGACGGAAGAAAGAAGATTACAGTGAAAGAGCAAATTGTTCAGTGCAAATGAGCAAAGTATTTGGGACTACCTTGTAAAACGATCCTAAGAAATATTATTAAGAAAATTATAGGGCTAACACTTACTTTTTATATACGGTATTACTGATTTTAATTTTTATTATTAAAAAAAAATATTATAAAATAATGGCAACGCCAACATTAAGGAAAGAGTATCTAGACATGATAACAGAGTATAATGGTGAGCCGACTATGCTTCATAAATTTGTCTCTATTTGTGACAAAGTAGTTAATAAGTTTTATGTAGTGAAAATTAAGAAGATTTTCAAAATGAGTATTTATTTTCATCTATAATGGCTAAATTAAAAGGCCAAGCATTAGGGATAGTTGTAAATTCAAATTCCTGTAATTGGTTTGAAATAAAAAATGTTTTAGTAACTAGTTATTCAGATAAAAGAGATTGTTTCACTTTGAACTTAGAAATGGCAGAGTTAAAGCTAGAAACTAATGAATCACTATTTAATTTTTATGACAGAATTCAGAAACTACTAAACTTGCAAATTTCATTTTTTATCAACAAAGAGCCTCACAAACAAATTGCAAAAGATGTTTTAATTGAGTATGTACAGAAACTAGGTTTAAGAGTTCTCATTAGAGGTCTGCATGAACCCTTAGGATCATTAATGCGAACTAAAAATCGTCACTCACTTAACGAAGCACTTAACATTGTAACTAACGACTTTCAATTTAAAAGCAATAAATTATTTCAAGGTGTTAAACAAAATACCCCACCTAGAGCCTAACAATACCAGCCTATTCGTAATAAACCAGCCTTCCAAAATTATAGACCGAATTACCAATATAACCCTAACCCTAACCAGTTCACCAAACTATACTCCTACGTACAACCAAATCAACCTCAAAGAGGACAAATAACAAATAATAGCAAACCTCATTAACCTCATCGGAATACATATTACCAATTTTTAACTTTAAATACAGCTTTACACATTACAGTATAGGCCTATTTGGAAATAACACAAAAAGAAAGCAAATACATGTATGGTATATAAGATTTTAAATTGTATAATATACATCGCAAATGTTGTCAAATTTATGTTAATAATTTTATTGTCACTTATAAATTGCAGTAATATACGGAAATCCTCTTTCTTCTGCAATACTAACTGAACAAAAAAAATGTCTTGCTTCGAGCGCTATCTCTTAGCGAAAAGTATAATATTCACAGCATGCTTTAATAATTTATACAAGCATTAAATGAAATGTATACTTTATAAAATCAATTAAAACTATATTTATCAATGATATTTAGAGATGCGTCTTGTAAATCAAACATAAAATAATGAAAAGTTCTTCTATAATAATAATCTTCTCTCGTTTGAGGAAGAACAAAAATGTGTTTGTACAAAGTTTTCTATGACTTAAATGCAGCTACGGATCATCGCACTCCTACAGCTTCTCGCTTCTGAGGATCGTCTTCCTACACGACAGATTCTGAAAATAAATGTTTTAATTGCCCGTCTGGAAGGATGGGGCACGTATGATTTCTAAGTTTCCTCAACGCCGAAGTAGTGAAGAATGATTACCGTATATATATATATATACACTTATATATATATATATATATATATATATATATATATATATATATATATATATATACATATATATATATATACATATATATATATATATATAATATTATTCCATTGATTATACACCATTAATCTTAATCAAAAGTTAATGAAGAACCTTCTTATGTTTTATTTATTTCATTGGTATTAAAGTGTATTGCACCTTTTTATATTTTAGTGGAGTTTCCTTTACATTTGACAATTGTTATTGAATTTAAAGTAGCTATGCATCAATTCTATGTATATAAATAAGTAGAATAAATTTAAACTTCTTTATAACGGTGGGAAATGAAGTAAAATCAGCTTCACTTTAAGTGTGGCTTCCTTAGTTATTTATAATTTAACATAGAGGATTTTAATCGAATATTTTTTAATATTATTAACACAGACAGGAGGGTCTCATTATTAACTGTCAACCACTACAAACTTTAAAAAAATATATATGTTTTGAGAGGATGAATGAAGAGTCTTTTATTAGCAATTGTAATTTTAAAAATAATATAGGCTCATATATATATATATATATATATATATATATATATATATATAATTAACTAATATAAATATGATATAATAATAAAAATATATTTGGAGAGTGTAAACGTATTATAACAATAATATTTATAATTATATATATATATATATATATATATATATATATATATATATATATATACATACTTGGAGATTGTGAATTAATAGTAGGAATTGAAAAAAGAAATATTTGATAAATTATAATAAAATGTTCTCACCTTCATTTAGAATTATAGATATGTGGTAGTATTTGCCAATTGTATAACTTACTTTTTTCTTTAATCAAGAAGGTTTCTTTGGAAGGAGTGTCCTATTCTCAATTCAGACTGTAACTGAGTTTATATTTCTTTCTTAAGGACGTTGATAGATGTGTATGATTTTTTATGGAGCTTCTGGAGGGTCATGTTGGAAAAAACTGTGTATTAATAATATTGTAGGCCTAATTGGTTGTTGGATATGTGTGTTGGGTGGAGTTTGAAACCAATAACGTATTATTATTACAATCAGAGTAAGTTACGTACAAAAAATGAAGTTCACATTTAATATATTAAAATAATTTTGTAATATTTACTGTGTAACATATTATTATTAACAACTTATAGAAGTTTACAATTCAATATCATTTTCACTTAATACTGTACAGTAAGTAAAGTATCATAACGTTTGCGTTAAAATAACCGCTACGCAAAATAAATTAAACCAAGTAAAAAATTGTTGTGATATCTTATTTTCATTTCATTTAAATATCAGCTGTAATCTACGTCATAGCGTGATTACCGCCATCTATTGATTATTAGTTGCATCTATAATAATAATTCTCAATTTCAATATAAGTAACTGAATATAAAATAAAAACAGCTGTTTTATGAAATCATACGTTATCACTTATTTTAATGCAAATATGACGAAATATCTTTGTTGCATATATTGGACCTTTTGTGAAAAGTTTCTTCCTTATATAAAACTAAAATAATTAATTATTAAATTTAAATGAATAAATATTTGAAAAAAGCTGTATAGTTATCAGTTGTCATCCACTACAATTTTTCAAAATGTAAGTTGTTTAAAGCTTGAGAAATTCAGTGATTAGATACTACAACTGGTGTAATCATTTCCTCAGAGGATATGAAATATACTCAGCACACTGTATACTCAGAAATACATATTATAAGATCTATAGGCCTAGCGAAAACCTAAATAACACAAACAGAACGCTATTTAAAGTTACTGGGTTCTTAACATTTAGATGTTTTCTAATATTTTGTCCCTAAAAACAACTTGATCACTGACTACGAAAACTGTTTTCTGAAGATTTTAATGTACTCAGACGTAATAAAGATATTTAATTATATACTTTGACTTTTTAATTTAACCAATTTTCATTGCTCCTAGGGGGAAAACATTTTCTCTTTTGATTTAAAAGCAAATAATAAATATGAAAAATTAAATATTAAAAGAGTTCACTGGAAATCTCACTACACACTAATTTATTTATACATACAGACTAGTTTCGACGACAATGTAGCCTTCTCCAATGTTTGGTTACTACTGATTGTTAATAAGAAAGTAAATTGTTAACTGCTACTACTAACAACTAGAGACATTAATTGTTTAAATTTTAAATATTAATTTGTTTCCATTCTTAACTTAAGTAGAGTACGTGAACATAAGATATACAGCAATATATATAAACTTTCCTGAAGTAGCACTTACTTTTTGTATAAATTGGTTACAACTGTTTTTTTAAGATATATTTTTTAAAAATATCATTTCAGACCTCAACTAACCTTTTGGTTTTTTCAATGAAAGGGTGTGTTGGGGAAATTATATTCGTGGTTTTATACGTGTTTTTAAGTAATCATGTCAAAAAGTGTGAAGATTTTAATAGAGCATATGGGTTGGGTGTAAATTTTAATGTTGTTTTTAATTCTTGCTGTTTAGTTGTAAAGTAAATTATAAGAAAATGGATTTTTGTGTGTAAATGGGGGAGTATAATAATAACCTGGTAGTTGTTGTAGGGAACGGGGGGGGGGAAGAGAAAATGTTACTTTATTGTAAAATTTAGAGGGGAAGCATAATAAATTGTTGGTGTATGCAGAAGGTATACATATAGAAAACCATTGAGAGAAAGAAGTAATGGTGAATAATGTATGAACAAAAAATATACACAATATAACTACATAAAATCACGTAATATCAACACCTCAAAGAAATGTTTTTACAAACTTGCCTTTTGTGTCTAATGCACTTTGTGCTTACTGATGTACAATATATGCTGTAACCTACAGAGGAGAAGTCATACTGTCTTTACAGAGGTTGAGTGATAATCATCTGGCTCGTTAAGGGTGTAGGGGATGGTAGCAAAGGTTGGGGTCGTTGCGGAGGTTCCCTAGGGCGATGGGGACGGGGTTTATTACTCGTTTATGTTCTGACCCTGTTTTTCCTTCATCTACAAACTCGTCTCTTGCATCTCGTCGCCCGTCTCGCTGGCAAAGGCGCATGAACTGTGTCCTGTTCTCTGATGTGGGAGACAAGTGGTCGCTAAGACTACGATGTAAGAGTGTTCCATGTGCTTGGTTATCTAAACAGAAAGCATTTTTCGAGGCAAAAACGTCTCAATTTTATAACACAGAAAACATATTATCTTTAAAGTATAAACTATTCTAAATGTAACACATACATTTAATTCTATCTAAATGTGCTTTCTAAATAGCAACATTTATAATCAAATAAGAAATAATTTATACTAATAATTACTATCCGATTGTATAATTTTACTATTGTAAGAAGAATCAAGATGAAATTTTTTTTCACCAAACATCTGCAGAGTAAATTTGTAAAAGAATATCTAAAACAATATTTCTGATTGCAATCAGCTAATCCTCATTTATATTTGATTGAATCCTCATATAGTGATTGATTATTACTATCTAAAATGTTAACTCTTAAAATGTAAACTCATGCACGATCATGCATATTCACTTACGCATCACCCGTCTGGGGCCATGCAGGTAACACACGCACACGCAGACTACAGTTATTCCAAGAATAATCACGAAGGCACCTAGATGTACAAGATTAACACTGCTTCACACTGACTTGAAAGTGCCTTTCATCAAAAAAACACCTCCGACACTTAGCAACAAAGTTCTACATAAAGGCTCACGCACATACAACATAAACACTCATTTCCTCACTGGGTAGATATGACCCCACCCACGACACACACAGACGGCCGCTGTCTTTACTGACCGCCTAGCTCACACCATACCACCAAAATAAAATATACATACTAATAAATTCTGCTTCTCAGTTATGTTCCAGATGACGCAGGGGCACATCTACAGGGCCGCAGCTTAGCCCCAAAGGAAGTACTAATTTGATTGCATGCCTTTTCAGTATCGAGTAGACAGCAGAAGAAGAGGTGCATATCATTCCTGTCATAGACTCACTAACAAAGTATTTGCAAGGTAATACCTCTCCTTATTTTTTAACATAAGGTGATCTAAGCCCCCAGGGTTCCTGCATGATCTGTCGCGGGATTTTTCCTGGTAGGGTTTCTTTCTTGCCAGATTTTTTTTCATTCCGCTCTTAGCGCGATACTTACGTACTGTTTCATTTCACTATCTCCTGATGATCCATGGAAGGAGCTTATGAGCTTGGTACATGGGCAATCAAACCCGTTTCCTTCACTGGCGATAGGGATACTAACCGCATGCGCATGTGAGACGGAGGTAGCTCGCTAGAGGGGGCTGCCACGAGGGCTGGGCGGGTTTTGGGGGCTCAGACCCGGGTAGAAAAAAAGGTTCAGTTATGTCATAACGTATATGATTTCATAAAACAACGGATTTTATGATATAAGTTACCTAATTGACTTATATAATGTTACTTTATTTATAATAATTAAAATTATTTGAAAAAGTGATATTACAAATTATTTGAAAATTGCAATATATCACAATTAGTAGATATTATATAAATATTTCTACTAAAATGTTTTATTCGTAATTATAATTAGGAATTGACTTTAAAAATGTTTGTTCATATTGTTTAACCCTTAAATGCATGATTTTTTATTTTTAATTGAAAAAAATTGTTCTTATATAGTTAAATGTGTAAGTAAGAGGAAAAATACTTGAAAAAATATACAATTAATTTTACATTATTTTTTTTCAAAAAAACCTTGTGTTGCAGAACTACAACAACATGTACACAAATACCTACTTATTATTATCTGAATCACCAACTACAATATTGTTAGCTTACACAATATTTAAATTTATATGTTATTCTTTGATGTAAAATGGTAATTACAATTATTATAAAGGACCTTACCTAACTTTCTTAATGTTTTTAATATAAATAAATATTAGCAAATCAAATTTTGATAACAAAATCAAATAACCAAGCAAGAAATTTTGTTCCATTTTAAAAATAAAAATTACAAACAAATTGAATTATTTTAGAAATATGTAGAAAACCTATATTACATTGCCATTATAATCAATTTTATAAAAATTAAATACATCATCATAAAAATATTACATACATCAATTTTATAAAACTAATAATAGCTTCAATAACAAAAGTGAATTTTATTTTTAAAAAAACAAATAAAAATTAACATGATTTACTGAATTTTCCCAGGAATTAGCATTTTGAATGGAAATCCTTGTAGCAGTTATTACTTTTATTATAGCAGAGAACACCCCCACACTTGTCTCATTTAGTCTGTGAAAACCCTTTACAACCCGGCATTTTACATCTATTCCGGTTTGTCCACACAGGCCAGTGGCCTATGTTATCAGTTCTCATGTCTTTTGCTGGGACATGTTGTGTTGGTCCTCTCCTTTTTTTAGCCTGAAGTTGTTGCTCTACATTGATGCTGCCAGGACGGCCACGTTTTGGTGTTATGCAGCTTCCGAAATTACAAAGTGTATCTGCTAATTCACTTCGAAAGACAGGCATTGTCATTAATTGTTTTTTGTCTACACCTTTTTCTATGTTCCTCTTTTATAGAGAAGCCATACATTTATTACCGCCATATCTATCATGTGATATACTAGTCTCAAATACCACTTTCGACTTTTGACGCGTATATGACATCGTCCCACATAAGCATCCATATCGTCAACTCCACCCATACAAGCATTGTATTCTTTGACAATGTTTGGACAAGGAATTTCAATTCTTTTCTTTAATTTTCTATCATACCTTTCAATTTTTCCTACTGGGTGAACTCCCACATAACTCAAAATCATCATCAGAGTTGTAACCATTTTCAATAAATTCATTTAAATATTCCTCTAGCTCATTATCAGTTGAATGTTTACTATTAAAATGTTTCCTATACATGATTTTTTAAACGAAATATAATTCTCAAAATTAACTAAGTTTATACTTGATAGGTTATGTTTGTCAGGCTTACGTATCTCTACTGCATGGTGTTGTATAAATGCAACAAATGTTTGGAGCACTTTTAAAAAACTATGCTTTATATTTTAAGTAAATAAAAACACACACTAGTTCACTAAACACTACTGTTGCTATTCATTATTTTTTTTAACCACTAAACCTACAAAAAACTGTAAAATAAACACTTGTACTTGAGAGCAAATACGGTAAAAATTCAAAGACTAGTCACCTGAGAAACACATGGTATAAATGATACACTAGAGCTACCAAGCAGCCATTGTATGAACTAAGTGTTACATAGTATGTTGCTGAAATACTACACCATGCAGTAGAATCCCTAAAGTTCATTCATATTGATTGGAAAGCAAAAATACGGTTTGTTGTATTTCTGCAACAGTATGCACTTAAGGGTTAATCTGATTAAGAAACTGAAATTTGATAAAATAGTCTAAACAAGGTATTCAACTGTATTCAGTTTGAAACACACACTGCAACGTCCCTCCCTACTTTGTTTGTTGTCCCTTCTCGCAGAGTACCAAAATTTTGTTGTTTAAAAAACTTATTTATAAACAAACAAAACATCTGCCAAACACCCCGCTTGTTAAACCGTGCTAAAATCCCTGAGTTACGTGTATATTTCCCGCTCGTAGGGCCAGGCCCAAAACAAGCCTATTCCCGCTGACTACTATTTAAAATAAGTATAAACTCCCCAAAATTGGTTTATCAATTATGTATGGTCTAGATATAGTCACACATGTCATTTCAATAGTCAGCTGGAAAGAAACACATTTAAAATAATACACAAAATATTCACAGAGTCTTACCACCTGATGATGATCTACAGAGACAGCAAGGGAACGTGCAAAATATGATCGTGTTTAAATTACCTATTTTAAAAGGCTCCTGTGTCCTTTTAAACACAATCTGCCAGTAGATAAATCTCTGGACTTTTATACAAAAAACCAACTAATCTTTAGGCTAGCTCAATGAGGTTAGTTGAGAGAAACTCTTTAAAAACTTTAGGTTTTAACTATTATCATTTAGTGAAATTTAATTAAACTTGTTTACTGATTTAATAATCATTTTCATATTAGTTGGAAAAAGCTAAACAGTTTTTATTGATTATTCGACACAAGTTGAAATGCAAATACTGTTGATTTTTATAACATATTTAATTTTATTTATTTAAATAAAAAAGAAAATTTATCCTTTCAAATACAACACAATTATATTAACAACACAATGCACCAAATAACTTGTTGTTTTTCATACTTTAAAATCTTATAATTTCCATATATGTGAATTACATTTACATAAACATAAAATTATTTCCCAAATTACACATAATAAAAATTTATCTTCTATATTGAATTGGTAAATTCGTAATTATGACACTTAATTTTTAAATTTATAATATCCAAAAAATTCTTATTTCCTTGAAAATAAATGGCTCATGGCCAAAAACCCTTTGTAAGTTTAGTATTTATCATTTGAAATATTCTGATCACATAAATTCATTTTATTAAGCATAAAATTTATTTAAATTTTATAAAGAGTGAAGTCATTGTTTAAGCTTGAATATTTGTTTGAATTTAATAAAATTAACTGACTAAATTTGACGTAATTGGTATCGAATAGAGAAAATGACTTGCCAAAGATGTTCCTGCCGGTCCTAGAGTCCCTCGTCTGGATTCCCTGGTCCTTGGACATCGGAAGTCGCCATCCCTGGTTCGTCGGTGGTGGTTTTCCTCCATTCCCGCGTCCTGGAGGCTGAGTCTGGAGCCTTCATCCCTTGGTAGTTCTAGACGTCGGAAGCGTTGAGGTTTGGTCCATCTGGCCTGATGGCGGTCCTACTCGCGGTCCAGCATAGCGTTCCGCGGCACCTCGTATTAAAAATTTATTTCAGACTGTCTCTATGGTCTTAGAGACCTAGTATATATAACGGTGAATTTAACCTACCTCACCCCGCCTGCAATACTTGCTATCTTTGGATTTATTCCTTGTACAGGCAAGTCGGGCAACGAATCTGTTTTAGCTTGCAGAGTTTGATTATCATTTTTGGAACACTGAAAAATGTCTATTTTATTAAAACTGCTGTAACTTTTTTGTTTTTTTAGTTTTTCAAATTTTGTTTTCACTAATGTTTATTCTGGCTTATTCTGGTTCTTTTAAAATGTCGATGAAAGTTTTACGTGGTTTGGTTCTTAAGATAGCTTTTTTAAGCACTTAGAAAGTTTTCGCCTCACTCCCGATGGTCAAATTTAGCTAGTTATTACAAATTTATTCTTTAATACCTTTTAATTTAGCTTAATTATTCTATTTAAGGTTTTATTTAATTTTTCACTCTTTATTATTTGTATAACTCCAAACTTGATTAATTTAAAAATCAACTTTATTACTTAAAAACAGGAAATTATTTATTTCCTATTTGTCACGGAATGTCAGACCGTCACAACACGTCATATAATTGCAGTAAGTTATTATTTTACAAAATTATATGTTAAAAATTAATGTGTTTTGTTTAATTAAAAATAAAAATTTTGTAAATAAAACAACTTTCATTTCTTATAAACTTAAAACCATTAATTTTGTTACAATAAAGATAAAGGGATGAACTGTACATTACCCCTGCAACATAATTTCTACACCTAAATATACGTGTCCAAACAGTACTTGGTACTTGGCGTTAAATAATGTTAATTATATTATAATTTGATACGCAATAGTTAAAATTAGGGAAGATGGATAATTCTATGTTAAAATTCAGTGTAAGGATGTTCTACATAAAATCCATCTGTTTACAAATATGATGTAAAGTTTACAGTAAAATAATAATTTTTCCTGTATGATATAGGTTTACCCTTCCTTACATCAGCTCTCATGGTGCTAGATCTTTTTCATTAATGGCATATAAGCCATTCCATCATCATTTCATTTTTTTGTGGTTTTTTGTTCCCCTATCCCGTATTAATTTCTCTTACCTCCCAACTGATATTCCAGAGCAAATGTGTTTATTTCTTATTTTATTATACACGTTCATGTGTAATATCTTGTATTACATTGGCCTCTGAGTTTCTTTAAGGTTTCTTTTGTACTTTTGCTCTTAGGATTAGGTATGTAAGAACAGATATGATATTACTTGTGCATTGATGAAATTCAGGATTTTAGTATTAGAGGCATATTTGTACTCAACAATACTTGTATCTGTTGTCCAAAGACATCCCACACTAGTTTAGATCTCTGTCAATCTTAGCAGAACAATTATCATTCACAAATATAACTATCTGTCCTAAATGGATGTATTCCTCCCGATATTCCCACAGATACACTGACTAATCCTTTATAAATATCCTGAATATTTATACAGTACAACAAAACAATAAATCTATACAAATAAAAATCAAAGTTTTTCCTTCATAAACAGTTCATACGATCGACATGAATCTTTGGTAAGTTATTAAACACACTCGTTCAATAGTTCTGGCGTATTTATAGCCCGATTGAGGACGCTCGAGACTATATTTTTCAAAAGGAAAGGAAAAACTTGAAAAATGCGACGCCTACGTTTCTGACCTACCATTCAGTTACTTATTTTGAAATTAAGAACTAATAATATAGATGCAACTAATAATCAATAGACGGCGGTAATCACGCTATGACGTAGATTACAGCTGAAATTAAATTACATGAAAATAAGACTTTATACAAAAAATTTTATACGGGGTTTAGGTTAGATTGCATAACAGCTACTTTAACGCTTAAGTTATGATACTTTATTTACTGTACAGTATTAAAATAAAACGGTATTGAATTGAAAACTTCTTTAATTTGAGTTATTAAATATAACAAGTTATAAAATAAATATTTTATGTAATCATGAAACAATGAATACAAATGCTATTGTTTGTATGTAAACGAATCATTTGAATGTAATATTAACCAAAAGATACCTATATATGTGGGATATCATTTAGCATTTTATCTGTTTATCTTTCTTGAATAACGAAACCCATAATTTATCATAGGCTTATTACTTACAAAATGTTTGTGCTTGGACTCATATTTCCATTCTAAACGTGACACATGTTATGACAAATAACACTTATTTTATGGATACAGGTGATTTATTAAACATTTTAAGAGAAAACATTAACACATTAACGTAATTACTCATATTTCTAGTTTTGTTGAAACTAAGTGATATATAGAAAGTAGCAGGTAATATTAGAAGCTAATTTTATATGTAGCTTATATATTTCAATCGTTAAAGTATTTTCTTTTAATCAAGTTTTCAATTTCATTCTTAACCCATAAATTATCAGCTTGTTTACATGTTTTTGAGCTACATTATTTTTGTTTTTTATTTTAATTTGTGCGTATTTTGGAATTATATTATTTATAATACATTGTTTATTAAAGTATAAATTACAGTTTGCATTCATTAGTTGAAGTTTACGTTTTTCAAGTAAATTAATATCTTTTGTTAAGGCAACATTATAATTATTAATAGAAATCATGTTAAAATATATTAGTATAAAATAGGCTGTATTATATTGTAAATACCTGCTTCTAGTTGTATATTATAAAATATTTGTTTGTTCCAGTATCAACTTGTAAAAATGAAAATCTTCAGTATAATTACTTTATAAATAATAAAAATTATATATCTTGAGTTGTTTAAAATTTCTTTTTCAAATATATGTAATAATACACAAAATTCTAGATGTTTGATTGATTAATCAGTATGTTAAATATTAAATATGTTATCAAATTTTTTTTGAATTAATATTCAAGTCTCAAATCTAACCTACAATTATAGCACTAACATAGATTGCACAACACTTTTTATATAACCCTGTAAGGTTAATTTTATATAAATATAAAATAGGTTTTCTTGTTTAATAATTTAAAACAACATGGGTTATTCAAATACAAGAATATTTATTAATTTATATCCAAAGCTTTTCGTTGGTAAACAGTAACATCATCAGGAATGAAAATTAAAATTATGTATTTTTATAATAAGTAAAATATTCTTGTATTTGAATAATCTATGTTGGTTTAAAAATATATATATATATATATATATATATATATATATATATATATAAGACCTACATAGAACACATTTCTTATGTATTATATATGTTTTATTAAATAAATCAATTGCTGTGCATTAGTCTCGCAAAAACTCAAGATTGGCACAACCGATTCGAATAATTTTTGTTGCGTTTTGTTTACCCAAATACAGGAGTGGTTGAGGAATCCATAAAAAAACGATAAGGAAAAGTCGAAAAATGAACCTGATAATATTTGTATTAAAATTGAAGTGTTACTACTTTTCTGACCTAGCATTCACTCACTTAAATAGAAATGCAAGAATTATTCACAGCCTATATTTACATCTATAATTAATTATAGATTATAATTAATTATAAATAGATCTGTAGCTGCAGAGATGCGTGCGAATCAGTTGAGTAAAAATGTCCATTCTGCTATCGCTGCTTCACTGCTACAGAGTTAAGGATATTTAAAATCATATGTGCCCATCCTTGCGGAAGGGCATTGCAAAAATTATTTCTCAGCAAGAGAAAATATGGTAGGTGGTAAGGACATGCAAACCTATCATTAGCATTAAGTATCTGGTGTGACATAAAGACTTTGTACACACATAAGCTTGTTCTTCCCCAAACGAGAGAAGATTGTTAGTATAAGAGAAATTTTCATTATTCTATGTTTAATTTATAAATCACTCCCTATATATCATTTTAAAATGTAGTTTTAATTTATTTTATAAAGTATGCATTACATTTGATGTTTGAATAAATAAATAAACTGCTAAAAACTGTAATATCAGGAAATTAAAGGAATAGTTAGTTGTACGTCCGCAGCAAGGTGTGAATGTTCTACTTTACACTACGAGATAGCGCTCTAAGCAAGAAATCCGGTTTGTTCAATTGGTATTGCAGAGGAAAGAGAATTTTAAATGGCTATAAAATTATTAATGTAAATTTAAGACAACATTTAGGATAAATATTATCCAATATTAAAATTGTATATACCACACATTTGTGTTCTTTTTGTATTATTTTCAAATATACTGTAATGTGTAAATCTTTATTTAAATTTAAAAATTGATACAATGATTGAATAATGGTTGATTCAGAGAAGTTTATAAAACTATATACATTTCCTAAACGAAATAGATAATTACCATTTTTTAGTAATTCTAAATATTAAATATTTAAAAAATTACCAAAAACACTGTTCACTAATAATTTCAGCATTAAAGTTTCATGGTGTGTATAAGTCATTGACAAGAAAGAGATGTATATTAGATATTTATTTTCATGATGCAGCATTGAACAAACATCGCTTACTGAAAATTATAAAAGTGTGAAAAATATAGTTTTGACAAATATTTTAAAATATGAAGCTCTCATCAATTTTATATACATCCAGCCTTTAAAAACGTTTATATCAAAATAAGAATCTGCTGTAATGTCTGGTGTTTTAAAATATTATCTATATTTTATTTATCACAAAGAAGTAATATGAATGATTATTTAAAGTATAGACAAATATTTTAAATGTTACAAAGCGAAAGAGGTGCATATGTGAAATAATCGCTTTCTACTAGATGATTCTTTTAAAAGACCTATGTGATAAGAAAGACATCTATCTATCTATCTGGTGTACCTCATATAAATATTTATTAAGTCTCACTGCCCCCTCAATTAATTTTATTTTATATAAATAAACATTATAGTGTCAGTGACAGTGGCATACAGTAACAATTTATCTTATTTTAAATTTCCCAGCAGCATGAATTATTACTTTCCTAAATTTTCAATCAATTCTTTATAGTTAGACCATTGTATGGTTTATGAGACGATTACAAATACTTTAAATGAATTGATTTTCGTCCATATTGTTCAACATCTAAATCAACAACATACCGACAACACCCAACATTGAACTAAAGGAATGCACTGTATATAACCCCTGCGACATAATTTCGATACCTGAATATACGTGTCTAAACAGTACTTGGTGCATCAGGAGTTACATAATGTTATTTATATTATAACGTGATGGACAATAGTTACAATTAGCGAAGATGGATAAGTCTATGTTAAAATTCAGTGGAAGGATGTTCTACATAAAATCCATCTGTTTACAAATATGATGTAAAGTTTACAGCAAAATATTACTTTTTCATGTAGGATATAGGTTTACCCTTCCTTACGTCAGCTATCATGGTACTAGATCTTTTTCATTAATGGCAGATCATCCATTCTATCATTATTTCAGCTTTTCTGTGGTCTTTTAGTTCCTCTATCCAAAGCGACACCCGTATTAATTTGTTATATCTCTCAACTGATTTCCCAATGGCACTTATAGCCTACTTACACTTTTTCTATGTATTTTCTGATTACCTTTAATGTGTTTGTTTCTTATTTGATTATTCACATTTATATATA
Organism: Prosapia bicincta; assembly: GCA_036971475.1. Classification (NCBI taxonomy): domain Eukaryota; kingdom Metazoa; phylum Arthropoda; class Insecta; order Hemiptera; family Cercopidae; genus Prosapia; species Prosapia bicincta. The sequence goes on along the minus strand of JBAIZL010000001.1, from coordinate 119,997,554 downwards.
ACATCCTATACTACATAGTCCTCTGGGTTTCGGAAAGTTTCGTTTTGTACTTTCGCTTTCAGGATTAGGTTTATGAGAACAGATAGGATAATACTTGTGAATTCATGAAATTCAGTATTTTAGTATTAGAGGCATATTTTTACTCAACAATACTTGTATCCATTGTCCAAAGACATCCAATACTAGTTTAGTTTCGTTGTCAATCTTAGTAGTATAATTGTCATTCACAAATATAATTATCAGACCTAAATGGATGTCTTCCTCCCCATATGTCTGTAGATACACTGACTAATCCTTTAAAAATATCCTGAATATTTATACAGTACAAAATTACAATAAAACTATACAAATAAAAATCAATGTTTGTATGTAAGTTTCTTATGCCTTCCTAGACAGTTCATACGATCGACATGAAATTTTGCTAAATTAATAAACACACTCGTTCAAAAGATCTGGCTTATTCACCGACCAATCGATTACCCTCAAGACCATATTAATCAAAAAAAAAAAAAATGCAAAGTCCTACTTTTCTGGCCTTATATTTATCACGTATATATATATATATATATATATATATATATACATATATATATGTATATATATATATATATATATATATATATATATATAAATTAAGATGAGATTATATATAAATTAAGATTAATAAATATAGATGCATCTAATAATCAATAGACGGCGGTAATAACGCTATGACGTAGATTACAACTGATAATTAAATTACGTGAAAATAAAATTTCATACACCAATTTTTATACGTGGTTACGGTTAGTTTGCATAGCAGCTATTTTATCGCTTAACTTATTGTACTTTATTTACTGTACATTAATAAGTTAAAATGGTATTGAATTGAAATCTTCTTTAATTTATAAGTTATTAAATATAATGAGTTATAAAGTAAATATTACAAAATTATATATGAATTCTATTTTTGTACGTAACGTACTCTGAATGTAATAATAATACCGTTATTGCTTTCCAACTAAACCCAACATTATTATTTGTAATAATACATTACTACTTATACACAGTTTTTGCCAACATGACCACCTGAATCGCCATAAAAAATCACCCTATACATCTATCAACGTCTTTAAGAAAGAAATAAAATTTCAGTTACAGTCTGAATTGACAATAGGACACTTCTTCCAAACTCGTACTTTTCCTCAATAAAGAAAACAGTAAGTGCTACTCTTGGCAAATGGCACATATTTGGAATTCTAAATGAAGGTGCAGGGTTAATCTACAGTACATTCCTTTAGTTTCAGGTTTTAAATATAAAATGTTTTAAAATATATAATAAATTAAAGATTATTTACTTTCTAGTTTTTAATTTTTTAATTTTTAATTATTTTAACTAATTTTTAAAATAATAAATGACTGAAATTATATGACGTGTGTGTTTCAAGCTGAATTACACTTAAAACTTGAGAGACTATTTTATCAAATTTCAGCTTCTTTATCAGATCAAGTAATATAAACAAAATTTTTATAGTCAATTCCTTCTTAGTTTAACAAAGAAAACATTATTTCAGTTAAATTAAAGATAATAAATCTACCAATTGTAATACATTACAATTTTCAAAAAATTTCAATTATTACGTTTTTAAAATAATTATTATTAATATAAATAAAGTAACAAGACCTATGCATTAAAACAGCTGTTCCGCCACATAGCTCATACCATAAAATCAGTTGTTTAAAATTATTTTATTAAGTAATAAAAACATAATTTATCATGAGCTTATTACCTACAAAAGTTTGTACTTGGACTCATATTTACATTCTAAAAGTGACAATTAATATGACAAATAACACTTATTTTATAATAATAGAAGATTTATTAAATGTATTAACAGATAAAATAACTCATTAATATAATAACTCCTACTTTTTATTGAAACTGTGTGTTATTCAGAAACTAGCAGAGAACACGTTTTTTGATTTTAATTATTATTATTAATTATAAGTAAAATTAAAACAATAGTATGTAAATATTCTAGGAAAACAATCGTATTTTGTATAAACATATTTTAGTCATATGTCACGTCCTACAATTTACCAATTTTTAAAATAATTTCCTGGAAAAAATATCCAGGTGTACAAATGACTATTGGATATTTAAATTGTTAGAGTATAATTAATCCTATAAACATTTAAAAATATATACAATTTATTTTACTTGGAATATATTTAAAGTGTACCAAATAAAGTGGCAAGGTATGGCCAGGCCCCTATAGCTTACCCACAGCTTTTAGTGAGCCTAATAAAACTATTTCAGGTTAATGTTTTCTACTTAAATAACATGTAGACTAAGTCTTAAGTTAAATAAGGTTGAAGTTTTATGTGTTTATGTACTGTTTTTTTATTTTAAAATTATTTCTTATGTAGGGCTAATATAAATTATATGTATGTATACCTTAAGAACTTGTAACTAATAAAAACACAAGATGGAAAACTACTACCTTGATCCAGAAAAACCTTGTCAGTGTTAGCAGTTCTGTTCCATCTGACAATTTTCAATTACTGTGTAAACATTTTATCTTGTCCAAATCTAAACTAAATTTACAACTAAGCCTATATATAGAGCCTTGAATATGTAGTTAAGTTACGCTGTCATTCAGTTCCAAGTGAAAGTGACATTCATCTGTAGGATCAGATTATATAAAGTTATAACATATACATGGGAAGAACTTATAAAATATTTCCACAAAATCAATTCAATCAGAACAAAATGCTTTAAAGTAATTCCTATACAACCCACTTGTAATTTGAAAAATGTGTTTATTTCTAATCTGTGTTTACGTAGATGACAACTATATGAAAGATGAGCCTTTACTTATTTGTTCTGACAGGAAAGATTTATAAGTGACAATAATTTCATGCTTTTGTGATTGTAATAGAGACTGCTTCTTAGGTGGCGTCTTACTGTCGAAAATGTTCTATTCCAGAAAGTTCCAAATAAATATACTAAAATATCAAGATGATGTATTTTATATTCTAGAAAGTTCTACTTTGTAAAGTATTGAAAACAGCGTCGCTTTTAATCTATGGACGATATCGGAAAAGCAGAATATGATGGTGATAATAACGAGGAAGAGATATTTAGGCCTAATCCGACAATCAATCAAAAGAATAAATATATAGACAATGCAATTTAAATATTACAATCACCATTAAATACTTTACTGAGTATGTAATGAAACGCATAACATTCAAACTTTTTCTTGCATATTTGATTAAGGTAATAAAGGAACTATTTTTAACGTCCTGTATATATATATATATGCCTAAATAATTATTTGTTGAGAACGAACTGCATCGTAACAAAAATTGTAAATAAATGTTGATGTGAAGTAGGTAAAAAAAATTAAAATAAAAAAAAAATTAAATATTACATATTTAAAAGCCTTTTTAAAATAGCCAGTCACTTACTATAATCAGCCGTGTACATAACACTATAATTAAAAATTACAATCAAATAGTAATTAACTAAGAACGTAATCCAAACAAAAGTTTTTTATAGCCACTTCTAACTTAGGTCAACAAAGATAACAATTATTTTAGTTACTTTTTATTAAATAATTGCAATTATTATAGAGTATCTAGCTTTAAAAAATAGTTCACTACCATGTAAACTATAACACAAAATTAGCTGTTTTATGAAATCATATGTCATCACTCATTTTAAACCGAATGGGTCTAAATAACTATACTACATCCCCGTTTGCCCCTTTTGTGAAAATGTTTTCTCCCATATTAAACTAAAATTAATTCTTTAAATTTAATTATAAGAAATACTAGTTGAAAAAAAATTTATTAACATCAAGTGGAATCCACTGAAAGTTTGAAAACATATATCTGAACTTGAACACATGAATAAAAGTATTCTCAAAAGTCAATCCCCGCCCCCTATTTACTGGCCCTAAGACTCTGGCAGGCAGCTCAAACATATTTATTTCTATAACCTTTATTACATAACATGATTAATGTGAAAATCTTTTGGACAAGAAGATACAAAATATTTGATAAACATATTTTGCAAAATAAACCTTCTGCCTGAAAACGCCCCTCTTCATTTATTCAGCAATTTGTGCAGAAAGTGGCATTTGCTGCACTCTCTTAACCAAGTATAGAGATTTTACAACGACCAATATACTCCTAATATACCAGTAATAATTTATCCTGTACATCTAGGTGTACAACCACGGAATAACTTTGGAAAATCTTTGGAATAACTGAAGTCTGCGTGTGTGTGAATTGCCTGCTAAACCAGCCTTCCAAAATTATAAACCGAATTACCAATATAACCCTAACCAGTTCACCAAACTATACTCCTACGTACAACCAAATAACAAATAATAGCAAACCTCATTACCCTCATCGGAATACAAATTACCAATTTTTAACTTTAAATACAGCTTTACACATTACAATACATTTGAAAATAACACAAAGAAAGCAAATTCATGTATGGTATATAAGATTTTAAATTGTATAATATACATCGCAAATGTTGCCAAATTTATGTTAATAATTTTATTGTCACTTATAAATTGCAGTAACATACGGAAATCCTCTTTCTTCTGCTATACTAACTGAACAAAAAAAATTTCTTGCTTCGAGGGCTATCTCTTAGCGAAAAGTATAATATTCACAGCATGCTGCGGACGTGCGATGAACTATTCGTTTAATACCCTCATATTACAATTTTTAGTGATTTAATAATTTATACAAGCATTAAATGAAATGTATACTTTATAAAATCAAATAAAACTATACGTAACAATGATATTTAGAGATGCGTCTCGTAAATCAAACATAAAATAATGAAAAGTTCTTCTATAATACTAATCTTCTCTCGTTTGAGGAAGAACAAAAATGTGTTTGTACAAAGTTTTCTATGAATTAAATGCAGCAACGGATCATCGCACTCCTACAACTTCTCGCTTCTGCGGATCGTCTTCTTACACGACAGATTCTGAAAATAAATTTTTGAATTGCCCGTCCGAAAGGATGGGCACGTATGATTTCTAAGTTTCCTCAACGTCGAAGTAGTAAGAATGAATACAATATATATATATATATATATATATATATATATATATATATATATATATATATATATATATAATATTATTCCATTGATTATACACCATTAATATTAATCAAATATTAATGAAGAACCTTCTTATTTTTTATTTATTTCATTGGTATTAAAGTGTATTGCACCTTTGTATATTTTAGTGGAGTTTCCTTTACATTTGACAATTATTATTGAATTTAATTTCGGCATACTAACACACAAGTTTGTAGGGGGTCTACATACTAAGACACAAGTTTGTAGGGGGGTCTGCATACTGATACACAAGTTTGTAGGGGGGGTCTGCATACTAACACTCAAGTTTGTAAGGGGTTCTGTGTGTGTGTGTGTGTGTGTGTGTGTGTGTGTGTGTGTGTGTGTGTGTGTGTGTGTGTGTGTGTGTGTGTGTGTGTGTGTGTGTGTGTGTGTGTGTGTGTGTGTGTGTGTGTGTGTGTGTGTGTGTGTGTGTGTGTGTGTGTGATGTGTGTCTGTGTGTGTGTTTGTGTGTGTATATGTGTGTGTGTCACTGTGTATCTGTTTGAGTGTTTTGTTCGTGAGAAATAAATAGATCCTGAAATATATTACTGCAAAAAATATTGAGTTAAAATTAAGTTTACTTAGCAAATTTAATTAGTTTTTTTAAATATAAAAAAACTAAACTATGACTTTTTACACGAAACTATTTTCAAATATCTGTATTAAAACGATTGGTAAATTTGACCTTTGACCTTGAAGATGTAAATAAAATGTATGTAACTCTAATATTCATTGCATAATTTCGTGCAATAACGACTTTAACTGAAAGGAATTTACAGTATTTTTATTTGTCTCATAGAATACACAATGGTCTAACTATATAGAATAGATTGTAATTTAGGAAAGTAATAATTCATGCTGCAGGGAAAATTAAAATAACATAAATTGTTACTGTATGCCACTGTCACTGACAGTAAATCTTAAAATAAGATCTAATTTAAATTTAATCTTATCTTAAATAAAATTGAGAGAGAGGGACAATGAGAATTATTGAATATCCATATGAGATACACCAGATAGATAGATAGATAGAAGTCTTTCCTATCCTAACACAAAAGCCTTCTAAAAGAACTACCCAGTAGAGAGCGATTACTTCACTTATGCACCTCTTTCGCTTTGTAACATTTAAAATATTTGTCGATAGTTATATTACCCATTCATATTACTTCTTTGTTTATGATAAATAGAATGTAATATTTTAAAACACCAGACATTATAGAAGCTTCTTATTTTAATATATACTTTTTGAAAGCCTGGATGATGATAAACTTGAAGAAAGCTTCATCTTTTAAAATTTTGTCAAAATGTATTTTCCCCTCTCTTGGTCATTTTCAGTAAGCGAGGTTTGTTCAATGCTTTGTCATGGAGATAAATTTGTTTTATGCATTTTTTTCTTATCGATGACTTACATTTCCTATCGATACACACAATAAACTTTAATGCTGGAATTAATAGCAAACAGAATTTTTGGTAATTTTAAAAAATATTTATTACTTAGAATAACTGAAAATGGAAATTATCTAGATCCTATTTCCTTTAATGAATGTATATAGTATTATAAACAACATATAATCACACATCACAAGTATTTAGATTCTTCAACGTTCATAATATTGTGATATAACATTCTTTATTTGGTAGTCGGAATACAGGAGCCCTTCTTTAGAAATAGGAAATAATCAATAGTTACTAAGAAGTTATATTTAGTACACTGAATCAACCATATTCTTCAATTATTGTATCAATTTTTAACTTTAAATAAAGCCTTACACATTACAGTATATTTGAAAATAACACAAAAATAAAGCAAATTCATTTATGGTATATTCAATTTTAATATTGTATAATATACATTGAAAATGTCTTAAAGTTACGTTAATAATTGTATTGTAAACGGGATTTCCTGCTCAGAGCGCTATCTCTTAGCGTGAAGTAGAACATTCACAGCATGCTGCGGACGTAGAAGTTACTATGCGTTTAATACCCTCTTATTACAGTTTTTAGCGATTTATTAATTTATAGAAACATCAAATGTAATGTAAACTTTATAAAGTCAAATAAAATTACATTTTAAAATGATATATAGAAGAGTGATTTGTAAACCAAACATAAAATAATAAAAAATTATCTTCTAAAAACAATCTTCTCTCCTTTGGGAAAGAACAAAGATGTGTAAATACAAAGTGTTTATGAATTTGCTAGGCTACAGTCCGGTTTGTAACTATTTTTTTTTTTTGTCAAGCACTACATACTTGGTGGTGTTAAGTAATTTTTGCAATGCCCATCCGAAAGGACGGGCATATTATATAGGTGAGATTGGTCCAATAGTTATGTTACGTTGTTCTTACTAATATTTAATTGAGCACATTTTAAAAATTAGTACTTACAAATTTTGCAACATTTATTATATTTAAAATATTTACGCATCATTTCGTTAAAAATTAAGTTGAAGATATTAAAACGGTGTGCATTCAAAGCAAAACCTTATCTTTTGTTCAATTGTGGATTTCTTAGTTATTTAAAATTTAAATGTTTACAAGAAACATAAAGAGAAAAGGCTAATTAATATCCCACATTTATAGGTTTATTTTATTTGAATATTAAGTAAAATTTTTCACAAAGACTGGGGGGGTCTTTTTATTTTTTTTGTTAACTCTGTAAACATTAAATTACAACCAGAAATAGTTTTAGTTGAAAAAAGTAATATTTCATAATTTATATTAAAATGTTCTCACCTTAATTTAGAAAAATAGATATGTGCCATTTGCCTATAGTATCACTTACTTACTTCTCTAATGAGGAAGGGTATTTTGGAAGATGTGTCCTATTGTCAATTCAGACTGTAACTGAGTTATTATTTATTTCTTATGGACGTTGATAGAGATGTATAGTTGTTTCTTATGAAGATTATGTGGGGTCATGTGTGTAAATTATAATGTAGTCCTAATTGGCTGTTGAGTATAAGTGTTGGGTGTAGTATGAGTTCAATAACGTGTAATTATAACATTCAAATCATACGTTACGTACAAAAAATAGAATAGAAAATAATTTATTAATATTTATTTTATAACTCATTATTTATTACCTTTATAATTAAAGAAGTTTTCAATTCAATACCCTTTTAAGTTAATACTTACAGTAAATAACAGTATAATAACTAATGCGTTAAAATAACTGTTATGCAAACTAACCTAAAGCACGAATAAAAATTGTTGAGTAAAATCTTATATCACTTAATGTGTGTGCGCAAGTGTATATGTCACCGTGTAACTTTAATTAGTTTTTTAAATATAAAAAAAATTAAACTGTTACTTTTTACAGGAAACTATTTTCAAATGTCTAGATTAGAGAGATTGATAAATTTGCCTGACTGTGAACTATGTGAGTAGATAGTCGGAAAGTATAGCACAATTTGACCTTTAAATTTGAAGTTGACCTGTAAGCACTGTCATTTTTAGGCCATGGGTGTCTGCAACAGGTGGCACCTCATTACAACTATTTCCACATGAAGGCCGTTTGGATTCCCTTCCCTACCTAGATTTGTTTTCCTGACGTTATACAGTTCGTATGATGTCCCCAAACTGGAGAAGGTTATTTTTATTTTGTAAATGTGAAGAAAACAATTGCAATTTCTATTGATTCCCTATGAACCACTAAGCTCACATTTCGAACCTCTCTCCCGAAATTCATCATTATTTTATTTACCCAGTACCTTTCAGGTATTGGTTGATCCAGGTTTAACGGTTTGTTTACCATTACAACAAAATATTCCGACCGGCTGTACGGTACCATCTCAAAATATCTGGCAGTGTCTAGTTGCCTTCTTATTTTTTCTTGATCCGAGAAATCTCAGTATCAACCGAAAAACCTGCCCTTACACTTCTCATAAGTATCTGCTGGTTGCCGTATAACCTTCCACCATGCTCCTGGTGTTCCTCGTAGGTTTCTAACAGCCATCCTTAGCTTGGTCTCCTCCTCAAGCATGTGGTCTACCTCATCAAATACACTCTCCATCTGCTTGATGAAAGCGACAGGGTCCTCGTTGTCCTTTCCGTAGAACTCGATCCTCTTCTTTCCTATTATTTCGCAGTAGTTCCAGAACTTTACAGTGCGTGTGTGTGTGTAACTGCATACTGATCCTTTCCATTTTGTCCCCTAGCTCCTATATCGGTCTCTACCTCTTTGAAGAAAACTATTCCATTTTCTATTGATTTACTAACACACAAGTTTGTTGGGGGGGGGTCTACATACTTACACACAAGTTTGTAGGGGGGTCTACATACTAAGACAAAAGTTTGTAGGGGGATCGGCATAATAACACACAATATTGTAAGGGGGTCTGCATACTAACACTCAAGTTTGTAAGGGGTTCTTTGTGTGTGTTTGTGTGTGTGTGTGTGTGTGTGTGTGTGTGTGTGTGTGTGTGTGTGTTTGTGTGTGTGTGTTTGTGTGTGTGTGTGTGTGTGTGTAACTGCATACTGATCCTTTCCATTTTGTCCCCTAGCTCCTATATCGGTCTCTACCACTTTGAAGAAAACTATTCCATTTTCTATTGCTTTACTAAAACACAAGTTTGTAGGGGGGGTCTACATACTAAAACACAAGTTTGTAGGGGGGTCTGCATACTAAGACACAAGTTTGTAGGGGGGTCTGCATACTAAGACACAAGTTTGTAGGGGGTCTACATACTATGACACAAGTATGTAGGGGGGTCTACATACTAAGACACAAGTTTGTAGGGGGGTCGGCATACTAACACACAAGTTTTAAGGGAGGTCTACATACTAAGACACAAGTTTGTAGGGGGGTCTGCATACTGATACACAAGTTTGTAGGGGGGGGTCTGCATACTATCACTCAAGTTTGTAGGGGGGTCTACATACTAAGACACAAGTTTGTAGGGGGGTCTACATACTAAGACACAAGTTTGTAGGGGGGTCGGCATACTAACACACAAGTTTGTAGGGGGGTCTACATACTAAGACACAAGTTTGTAGGGGGGTCTGCATGATGATACACAAGTTTGTAGGGGGGGTCTGCATATTAACACTCAAGTTTGTAAGGGGTTCTGTGTGAGTGTGTGTGTGTGTGTGTGTGTGTGTGTGTGTGTGTGTGTGTGTGTGTGTGTGTGTGTGTGTGTGTGTGTGTGTGTGTGTGTTGCGGCGGGCAATATTCTCTTGGAATACATGCCGCAAAAAGATAACATGTAAAACATAAAGAGTCTAAAGTTCTTGTAAGTAAAACAAACCAAGCCACCGTGGGAAGGGTTTGAAACTTAAATTTAAGGCCGTTTGCAAGGGGAAGATGGTCAAAATTGGCCTAGAGTTACCATCGACATTTCCAGAGATAAAGCAAGACGAGAAAAATCAAAAATAAAGAATAATAAAATTCCATCAGAAGCACCCTTAAAGACTTATACGGCTTGATCGAAAAAATGGATTAAATCGATCGGTCTATCAATTTTGCGAGCCGTTACGCACTAGTACAAAAGAAGTGCGCGCGCCGATCAGGCGACATCGATTTAAGATCCTTATTGGTTGTCAACTCGTGGGAACGGACTGCAGGTGGGGGTGTTTTCCCGGGTTGTGCAGGCCAAGCGTCTTTTGAAGCCCCAGCTAAACCAGGACTCTCGAAGGGTAAGGTCGGTGTCGGGCGTAGCTCCGGTAAAACAATGAATAATAGTTTTGTTACCGTCAATAGTTCAAAAACTATGAGTGGCTAGGGAAAGTTTGTTTCGTTGAGATGTCGTGACGCTGTAGTTTCGTATGGGGCCCTTTCGCATTTCAAGATCGCTGCGAAAGAGGTTCCCATAAATTTCCATCAAATTATGTGCGAGCGTCGTTAAATGTGTGTGTTACAGCCTTACTAGGAAGACAAGGCGATGTGAACAGTGTAACCTAGCAAACAGTTTTAAAAGTGTGAGTCTAAATTTCTAACAAAGTTAAACAAAATCTAACTAAATTGATAAACGTTTTTAAAAGATTTTTCTATTTCTTTTCTGTGTTAAGAAATGCCCAAGAACTGTGTTAAAAGAAGGGCTTAAAGCTAAAATTTTACTGGTAACCGTTAAAATTTAAAAGAGGTGCGAATGGCATCGAAGAAAGAAGATGGAAGGATTTCAACCAAAGGGTGAAGCGAGCTGATCTACCTGAGGCCTAGCAGACACACAAAGGGATGGAGGATTTCAAAGATGGCGGCAACGCGTGGGAAGTCATCCAAGTATTCTTACGTGGAAGCAAAGCAACAGCCAAGCCGGATTTTCCCCACCCCGTTGGAGAACAAAGGGAGAGACGGAGAAGAGAGGGAGAAGAAAGGCAAGCCATGCTTTGTGTGGAATCAGGTCAGATCTAAATTGTTTTCCCTTTGCAAATTAAAATTTTAATTTGAAGAATTTTTTCTAAATTGGGAAAATGTTATAAAATTTAAATAAGTTTTCAAATCATTAACAGTAAACTTTACATTTTACAAGTAAATGCTGGTGGCTTTGTTTTAAAGAGTGGGGGGTTTCAAGATGGCGATGCCATAAATGCAGAAATATGTTGTATAAGGGAAATAGAAATTTTAGATTAGAACTTATGTAAAGGGAAAGGGATTTAAATAAACAAATCAAATAAAGGGATTTAAATTAATTAAAGAGTTTAAAATCTTATGAAGGTGTAAAGAATTTAAATAAAAGATGTGTTGAAATAAAGTTAAATATAAATTGCTAAAAGTAAATATCCAAGATGGCGGACAAAAGGCCATTGTTTACAACAGCTGATTGGAAGGCTATGCTTTAGTTTCAGGTACTCCTATAAACAGGAGTGTTACTTCATATAATTAAATTAAACTAAATTGGTATTTTATTTAGAAGGAGTCATTACGACATTTTTTCCATATGAAACAAATTGACATAAATTGTTTTCATTTAAAATAAACAAGGGTTCTAACAAATTGAAGCTTTTTAATGTAAACTTTTGATTTTATTTAGAAAAGGGTGAAATTATATATGTGTATAAAATAAATTGAATCAAACCGAGGTTTGAGTAAGAAAAAAGGGAAATGATTTTGATGTGTAGATTTTAAATATTTTAAAAAGTGCAATAAAAGGGTTAAGTTAAACAAGAGATTTTTAATTTGTAAGTGGGTCTAGCTAACCAAATTAATATGTTAATATAAGTTTTCTTTTTTGAATTATAAGTATATATATATTGTTTATTTCATGATTTATATGTATATAAAATAATATCTTGGTGGTAGGGTAACTTAGAAAGAAAATTGAAATCTTTGCAAATTGGTTTAAAAAATGTAAGTTCTATAATAAAGGCAAATGGGCTTGTAGCCATTTAGCAAAGGTTACTAAAAGTTTATTAAATAGCAATTTCCTTCAGAAATTGCATTGATAAATTTTAAATAAATTTTAATTAAACTTCAGTATGCATAATTGTCATGAAGAAAGGGTTAATTCAAATGATAACCAAAGGGTTACATATTTTACATTAAAAGGTTTTAACTATGATTAAATAAGTTGTAAACAAAACTTCAGTATTTAAAATTTTAATGAAGAAAGGGTTAACCAAATGATAACTAAAGGGTTTTTTATTTTATATAAAAAGGGTTAAATAAATTTTAAAATTTGTAAATTTCTTTGTAAATGATCAAGGATCAGTTCAAAAGGGTGTAACTAGGTTTTAATAAATATAAGTAAATTTCATTATGTGAATTTTCATGCCGAAAGGGTTAATCAAAGAGTATTCAAAGGGTTAAATATTTTCTAATCAAAGGGTTAAATGAATATAAATAAATTTGTAGATTTTGTAAATGATTGAGGATATGGGTAAACAGGTTAAATATGTTTCAGTAAACGTTTTTATTAAAATATGTATTTAACTATTATAATTTCAATATGGGAAGGTGTTTGAAGTTATTCATCAGATGTTTTAACAATTTTTATAAATTATGATTTGATGTTCAGTAAATATTTTCATAATCTTGTAGGAGATATGGCTATATGTTTTATATGTAATTTTTGTTTCAGTATGTACTTCATAATTGGTTTTTATATAATTTGATATGTTTTATGAAATTGCTTTTAGGTTGTTTGGTAAAATTGATTGAAATTTTACCTGCTAAAGTAAATAGAATTTGAATTTTAAATTGCTCATTTTAAATTGATAAAGATATAGAAAAAATTATATCATTTAAATGGCTATGTAAAATATGGCCATAAATAAAGTAGTGTGTTTAGAAAGTTTAAATAAATTGAACAAAATGTGAAAAGTAGGGATCTTTCGGAGTGTGTTGAAAAGTAAGGCTTTGCTTGAATCAACGAATATTTGTAATTTGTAACAATTAAAATTTTCAGTAAAAAGTTAAGTAAACAAAACCATATATTGACGTTTAAAATCGCAAGGTTGAGAACCTGGGATAATGAAATAAAATTATGACAAGTTGTAAAGGGTTATATTTCCGACAAGTAAGATTGACCGTCAAGTAGAGCGAAGTTTTACGCTTTGGCATACTCTGAATGAAAGAAAATTAAAATCGTAAATTCTTAATTTAAATTTAAATGTCAACTAAAATAAGCAGAGTTGGTTTCTTAACTGTGTTAAGAACCAACACAAAGGATATTTTTTTTTGTTTTTTCAAATAAATTGCAGACTGTGCATTGTAATATTAAATTTTAAATTTTTAAAAATTAAAAAATAAAGATTTTTTAACTAACTTGCAAACAAACTGAGTATTATTTTAAACAAGTTTCTTACACTCTCCTACAGCTGATATGGTCATTTCGCCGTTTAGATGTCTTTCAAAAGAACCCATCCCCCGGGACGACTTACCCGTTAAGGGTAGAATCCGCAGCAAGTTAGGTTTTTTCTTTTTTAAGTCCAGTGACCTGTTCTCTGGCAGATTTTGGCGAGCTTTGCACAGCGTTCGTGGTTTTTGCTGCGAGCGGCTCGTTTCAAAATTCTTGCTCTGCAACGGGCGTTGGTGGGCGGGCTTGCGCGCGCGTGCTGGTCGACGGTGGGGTTGATGGCACGGTGCCGCGAGTAGGCGCTGGCCTGGTCCGTTGCAGTTAGTAAGATGGCGCCCTAACGAGTGGGACCGACGGGTAAAGTTGCGGACTTTCCCGTATAAATATTTCGGTCTCTATTAAAATCATAAAAAGACATGGCGAAATTCGACCTAGGAAGTGTAAGAAATAAATAATAAAATGTTAAAGAAAAGAGTTAGATTGCAGTTTTAGGTTGAAACACTGGTAAATTAATTTAAAAATAAGGTAAGAAGAGGAAATTAAGAGTTAAAGAGTTTAGTATGAGAAATAGTTTTAAAAGAGTTAAGAGAATAAAGTAGGGGTAAATAGTAGTAAGTAGGAAGAAGGAAACACATAGACGAACGCGCGCATAGGAAACACACGCACGACATCCAACGACACTTTTATGTAAAGTAAAGGATTTTATAGAAAAGTGTAGAATTTGAAATTAGAAAGAAGGAAAGGTTTAAAAACAAAAAGGAGATAAACAGAACAGAAGCCATGGCAACACAAAAGCAGCAGGAAAGAAGTGAAATGGAAAAGCTAATGGCGATACTAAGGAAAGAAAAAGAACAAGAAAAATTAGAAAGAAAACAGAAGGAAGAACAGGATGAGGCTAAAAGACAACAGGAGAAAGAACAGGATAGGTTAGAAAGACAGAGGGAGAAAGAACAGGATGAGGCTAAAAGACAGCAGGAAAAAGAAAAGAAGAGAATAGAAAGGGAGAAGAAGGAAGAACAGGAAAAATTAGAAAGGCAGAAGAAAGAAGAACAGGAGAAATTAGAAAGATATAAAGAAAGAGAGCAGGCCGAAAAGAGATGGCAAAATGAGGAAGCGAGGAGGATAAGAGAAGCAGAAGAAAAAGAGGGCAGGAGAAAAAAGAAACAACAAGAGAAAGAACAGGAAAAGAAAGAGCGAGAAGAAAAAGAAAAAAGGGATAGAGAAGAAATGAAACAATTCCAAGAAAGGATGGCGGAAAAGTTTAAAAGTCATAAGGACGACATAGCCCAGCACATGGTGAGCATGGACGCAAGAGTGTCGACTTATGAGAGCAAAGTCGACCAATTGCAAGTAAGGATCGAAAAAGAGGAGGAGGAGCAACTGGAGCAGGACAAGAAAATCGTGGACCTGCAAACAGGCCTGCAGAAAGTGGAAACCAGCGTTAAAAGAGTAGCTGACAAAGTAAGAAGTGCAGGGGCACAAGCGACAAGTGTTAGCTGGATAAAACCACGGGCCTGGGATTATCAGGAGCTTGCAGGAGCAAAAAGGATCGAGTATTATGGAAAAGATAATGAAGATCCGGTAGCGTTTATAAAGAGCATGGAGGAGCTCTTTGATGAAGTAGACCCCATGTTAGAAGAGGAGACCAAACTGAAGATGGTGGTCAGAAATTTAAAAGGAACGGCAGAAGCCTGGTGGAAGGCCGTTACGAATCCAGGAGACCAATATGGACAGTTTAAGGCTAAGTTTTTAGCCAGATACTGGGGTTTTGAAGCGCAAGAGAAAATAAGGCGGCAGTTAGACACTGGGAGGTATTATGAGATGGGACCCTACAGCAAGTCCGAATACTTCGTAGTAATGGTTAACAAAGCCAGAAATTTGGACCCGCCGCTACCAGAGCGTTACCTCGTGAACAAGGTGATGACGCATTTCGGAAGGGAGGTCCGGAATGCTAGCCTTGGCGTTCATAGGGAGTCAGTGGCCAGTGCCATTGATTTCCTGAACGGCGTGGAGACGGACAACGGAAGCCGGGGTATAAATGGGAGAGAGGTGCCGCCTAGGTACCAACAGAGGCCACCTCCAAATATGAGGCCTCCTCACCCAAGGAACAACACAAATGGGAACCCCAGGCCGGAGAGAGAGGCCAGACCACCTCCAAGGCAGAACATGGAACCAAGAAATAGGACAAGGAGTCCAAAAAACGAGGCGGGAGGGTCTCGTGCGAAATAGAAGAGAACAGACAACATAGAGACAGACAATGGCAAGCAAAAGGAACCGAGACCCGGAACAAAGAAATAAAAAAGAGGAATAGTAGTATAAAGAAGAGTAAAAGAATAGTAAAAGAAAAAGAGGAGCAAAAAGGAGTTACATCTGACAGGGAAGCGAGCAAAAACGTGCTGGAAGGAGAAGGCAAAAGGGAACAGAGTGGAAACAGGGCGATGGGTGGGGCAGAGCCCAAGGATGCTGTAGAACAGCTACCCAGTAATAGTAAGGAAGGAAGAAAGGAAGAATTTGAGAAAAATAGTAGGCAGCAGGAAGCTGAAAAACAGGGAGGCCCAAAGAGTTCCAGTGACCTAGCCAAGATCCAAGAAGGAAACAGAAATGCAAGCAAACTAGAAGAAACTCCGAATCAGGAAAATAAAGAAGGAGATGAAAAGCCAGAAAAGATAAGATCCACAGCTCAACAGCCAGATATGGAACAAACAAGGAAGTTAGGAGGTCTCAATATGGAGATACGAGACGACCTGCTCGAGGAGGAAGGTTTGTTGCCCCGACAATCCCAGAATTCTGAGGAATGCCCTGCACTCATAGGCGCTATCTGGCAACAGGTAGTGCGTGTTGAGATTGACACCGGCGCGGACGTGTCCGTTATACAGGGCAACCTGTATAACGAGCTGAAGCGCCAAGGGAAAGAATTCTTGGAATTGCCGGTAAGCAATACGGGCATTATTATGGCGGTGAAGACACCCCAGATAAGAGTCCGTAAGCAGGCCTTTATTCCTCTGAGTATGGGAGGTCATGTAATAGAAAGTAGCTTCATGGTGGTGGAACGCTTACGAGCGGAAATTGTCATGGGTTGCGATCTGTTACATCGACTCAAAGCCCGTATCAACATGGAGAGACGCTTCATGACTTTCGAGGTCGAAGGAGAGATGGCCAGTCTCGACTTCATAAGACCTAAACAAGACCATCCAAATACATCAGTTGCTAACTTGGAAGCTCAGGAAGGAGAAGAAGTAAGATCTGCACAAGACCATCCAGGAGAGCTCCAAGAGATTAGTAGAAGAGCAAAGATCGACAAGGTGGGATGGATTGGTACAAGCGAAGAAGAGGGGCTTGTACTGGCGCCAGCCGAACACCAGGCTGACGTCGTTACCCCTATCGAGAACCCGGAGTGGCCGAGTCTCGGGGGGGGATTGGGACATGGATCCCAATCTGTGGGAAATGTTGGAGCAGAAGTGGCAAAGGAGAAACCAAATGCAAAAGTAAAACAGAGAGGTAGTGAACAGGAGGAAAAGGGAAAACCAGAAGGCCAGGAGGCAAAAGAAATAGAGCAAAAAGAAAGCAAGAAGGGAGCAGAAGCTGTAAGCACAAGAAGAGGAGCCGATGGCAAGGCAGACAGAAATGTGCCGGAAGGGAGGAGCAAAGAAGGTCATACACGTGGAACTAGGGCGGTAAAAAGGGCAGAGCCCGAGAAAGCCGAAAGTAGGCACAAAAAGTATAAAGGACAAGAGGAAGAAACAGGAGGAAAGGTACAGAGAGGACAAGGAGGCCCAGAATGTTCCTACGACCATGCGGAAATCCCGGAAGGAAACAAGGATGCGAGCGAGCCAGAGGACAAGAAAAACAACCGTAATAGGAAAGAAAAAGGAGGAGAAAAGAGAACTCAGGACAAGGCAAAACGAAGTAGACCCAGATACAGGATGAGGAGGAGATTAGGAGTTGTAAATTGGAAGAGTAGAGTAAAGAGAAAGAAACACAAAAATTTTAAAAATGGCCAAACACTGAAACCACGTCGAGTATACAATGTAAGAAACTTAAGTACAATACAGCAGCAGGATAAAAATAAATCAATTCTCACGAAGACTCAGGAGGAAAGGCTGGAAAAATAAATAGAAGAATACAAAGAGGTATTCAGCGAGACTCCAGGAAGGTACGATGTGAAAGATATAAAATTATACATAGACTAATAATAAACAAGGAAGCCTGATAGCTGACCTGACGTCAAAACAAAAAATGTATGTTGCCGTAGTGCAACAAATATCGATCCAAAGTTGTATACAGTAGGAGCATTGACCCAAGCAAAAAATATAAGGAAGTAGCTTTACTACACAAGGTCACAGCTGTGTGGAGCGGCCGACTAATGCGTAGGCAAGATAACGCCAGCTGAAAGGGACAGCGCCAGAGAGTGAGAGGGGAATACCCGAACATCGTTCCTCACTTAAGATAAGGAGCGTAAGTAAATAACTGCTGGTAAATTGTAAGAACTTGGTTAGATATTTTGGAGTGTATTTATAAGAAATGTAAAATGTTCATAAATATGTAATGAAAAAATAAAATAAAGCCACTAACGAGGGTATAAATGTAGGGGAAGTAAGAAATGGAAAATTTAAGGTAAAAAATTTTTTAATTTTTTAACTTTTAAAAAATAAAGCAAAGAGAAAACAAGATCAGATTTATTGTATCAAGCCTGTGAGTGAACAGTGAGAGTTGTGAGTTTTATAAAAATGCATAAACTTAGTGTTGTACTTATTAATATTGTGAAAGTGTTTTAAGTGTTTCAGTGAGAAGAAGTAGAAGAGGACCAAGGACAAATAGATATATAAGTAAGGTAAATTAAGAGTTAGCTAGCACCCACAAATAAAATAGGAAAACAGGTAAATCTCGAAAAATAAATTATTTTTTTTTTGTATAAGTAAATTTTTTTTTTTGAGATACTTGCAAAAAATTTTTTTTTGTCTCAATTTTAAAGGGGGATCTTGCGGCGGGCAATATTCTCTTGGAATACATGCCGCAAAAAGATAACATGTAAAACATAAAGAGTCTAAAGTTCTTGTAAGTAAAACAAACCAAGCCACCGTGGGAAGGGTTTGAAACTTAAATTTAAGGCCGTTTGCAAGGGGAAGATGGTCAAAATTGGCCTAGAGTTACCATCGACATTTCCAGAGATAAAGCAAGACGAGAAAAATCAAAAATAAAGAATAATAAAATTCCATCAGAAGCACCCTTAAAGAGTTATACGGCTTGATCGAAAAAATGGATTAAATCGATCGGTCTATCAATTTTGCGAGCCGTTACGCACTAGTACAAAAGAAGTGCGCGCGCCGATCAGGCGACATCGATTTAAGATCCTTATTGGTTGTCAACTCGTGGGAACGGACTGCAGGTGGGGGTGTTTTCCCGGGTTGTGCAGGCCAAGCGTCTTTTGAAGCCCCAGCTAAACCAGGACTCTCGAAGGGTAAGGTCGGTGTCGGGCGTAGCTCCGGTAAAACAATGAATAATAGTTTTGTTACCGTCAATAGTTCAAAAACTATGAGTGGCTAGGGAAAGTTTGTTTCGTTGAGATGTCGTGACGCTGTAGTTTCGTATGGGGCCCTTTCGCATTTCAAGATCGCTGCGAAAGAGGTTCCCATAAATTTCCATCAAATTATGTGCGAGCGTCGTTAAATGTGTGTGTTACAGCCTTACTAGGAAGACAAGGCGATGTGAACAGTGTAACCTAGCAAACAGTTTTAAAAGTGTGAGTCTAAATTTCTAACAAAGTTAAACAAAATCTAACTAAATTGATAAACGTTTTTAAAAGATTTTTCTATTTCTTTTCTGTGTTAAGAAATGCCCAAGAACTGTGTTAAAAGAAGGGCTTAAAGCTAAAATTTTACTGGTAACCGTTAAAATTTAAAAGAGGTGCGAATGGCATCGAAGAAAGAAGATGGAAGGATTTCAACCAAAGGGTGAAGCGAGCTGATCTACCTGAGGCCTAGCAGACACACAAAGGGATGGAGGATTTCAAAGATGGCGGCAACGCGTGGGAAGTCATCCAAGTATTCTTACGTGGAAGCAAAGCAACAGCCAAGCCGGATTTTCCCCACCCCGTTGGAGAACAAAGGGAGAGACGGAGAAGAGAGGGAGAAGAAAGGCAAGCCATGCTTTGTGTGGAATCAGGTCAGATCTAAATTGTTTTCCCTTTGCAAATTAAAATTTTAATTTGAAGAATTTTTTCTAAATTGGGAAAATGTTATAAAATTTAAATAAGTTTTCAAATCATTAACAGTAAACTTTACATTTTACAAGTAAATGCTGGTGGCTTTGTTTTAAAGAGTGGGGGGTTTCAAGATGGCGATGCCATAAATGCAGAAATATGTTGTATAAGGGAAATAGAAATTTTAGATTAGAACTTATGTAAAGGGAAAGGGATTTAAATAAACAAATCAAATAAAGGGATTTAAATTAATTAAAGAGTTTAAAATCTTATGAAGGTGTAAAGAATTTAAATAAAAGATGTGTTGAAATAAAGTTAAATATAAATTGCTAAAAGTAAATATCCAAGATGGCGGACAAAAGGCCATTGTTTACAACAGCTGATTGGAAGGCTATGCTTTAGTTTCAGGTACTCCTATAAACAGGAGTGTTACTTCATATAATTAAATTAAACTAAATTGGTATTTTATTTAGAAGGAGTCATTACGACATTTTTTCCATATGAAACAAATTGACATAAATTGTTTTCATTTAAAATAAACAAGGGTTCTAACAAATTGAAGCTTTTTAATGTAAACTTTTGATTTTATTTAGAAAAGGGTGAAATTATATATGTGTATAAAATAAATTGAATCAAACCGAGGTTTGAGTAAGAAAAAAGGGAAATGATTTTGATGTGTAGATTTTAAATATTTTAAAAAGTGCAATAAAAGGGTTAAGTTAAACAAGAGATTTTTAATTTGTAAGTGGGTCTAGCTAACCAAATTAATATGTTAATATAAGTTTTCTTTTTTGAATTATAAGTATATATATATTGTTTATTTCATGATTTATATGTATATAAAATAATATCTTGGTGGTAGGGTAACTTAGAAAGAAAATTGAAATCTTTGCAAATTGGTTTAAAAAATGTAAGTTCTATAATAAAGGCAAATGGGCTTGTAGCCATTTAGCAAAGGTTACTAAAAGTTTATTAAATAGCAATTTCCTTCAGAAATTGCATTGATAAATTTTAAATAAATTTTAATTAAACTTCAGTATGCATAATTGTCATGAAGAAAGGGTTAATTCAAATGATAACCAAAGGGTTACATATTTTACATTAAAAGGTTTTAACTATGATTAAATAAGTTGTAAACAAAACTTCAGTATTTAAAATTTTAATGAAGAAAGGGTTAACCAAATGATAACTAAAGGGTTTTTTATTTTATATAAAAAGGGTTAAATAAATTTTAAAATTTGTAAATTTCTTTGTAAATGATCAAGGATCAGTTCAAAAGGGTGTAACTAGGTTTTAATAAATATAAGTAAATTTCATTATGTGAATTTTCATGCCGAAAGGGTTAATCAAAGAGTATTCAAAGGGTTAAATATTTTCTAATCAAAGGGTTAAATGAATATAAATAAATTTGTAGATTTTGTAAATGATTGAGGATATGGGTAAACAGGTTAAATATGTTTCAGTAAACGTTTTTATTAAAATATGTATTTAACTATTATAATTTCAATATGGGAAGGTGTTTGAAGTTATTCATCAGATGTTTTAACAATTTTTATAAATTATGATTTGATGTTCAGTAAATATTTTCATAATCTTGTAGGAGATATGGCTATATGTTTTATATGTAATTTTTGTTTCAGTATGTACTTCATAATTGGTTTTTATATAATTTGATATGTTTTATGAAATTGCTTTTAGGTTGTTTGGTAAAATTGATTGAAATTTTACCTGCTAAAGTAAATAGAATTTGAATTTTAAATTGCTCATTTTAAATTGATAAAGATATAGAAAAAATTATATCATTTAAATGGCTATGTAAAATATGGCCATAAATAAAGTAGTGTGTTTAGAAAGTTTAAATAAATTGAACAAAATGTGAAAAGTAGGGATCTTTCGGAGTGTGTTGAAAAGTAAGGCTTTGCTTGAATCAACGAATATTTGTAATTTGTAACAATTAAAATTTTCAGTAAAAAGTTAAGTAAACAAAACCATATATTGACGTTTAAAATCGCAAGGTTGAGAACCTGGGATAATGAAATAAAATTATGACAAGTTGTAAAGGGTTATATTTCCGACAAGTAAGATTGACCGTCAAGTAGAGCGAAGTTTTACGCTTTGGCATACTCTGAATGAAAGAAAATTAAAATCGTAAATTCTTAATTTAAATTTAAATGTCAACTAAAATAAGCAGAGTTGGTTTCTTAACTGTGTTAAGAACCAACACAAAGGATATTTTTTTTTGTTTTTTCAAATAAATTGCAGACTGTGCATTGTAATATTAAATTTTAAATTTTTAAAAATTAAAAAATAAAGATTTTTTAACTAACTTGCAAACAAACTGAGTATTATTTTAAACAAGTTTCTTACACTCTCCTACAGCTGATATGGTCATTTCGCCGTTTAGATGTCTTTCAAAAGAACCCATCCCCCGGGACGACTTACCCGTTAAGGGTAGAATCCGCAGCAAGTTAGGTTTTTTCTTTTTTAAGTCCAGTGACCTGTTCTCTGGCAGATTTTGGCGAGCTTTGCACAGCGTTCGTGGTTTTTGCTGCGAGCGGCTCGTTTCAAAATTCTTGCTCTGCAACGGGCGTTGGTGGGCGGGCTTGCGCGCGCGTGCTGGTCGACGGTGGGGTTGATGGCACGGTGCCGCGAGTAGGCGCTGGCCTGGTCCGTTGCAGTGTGTGTGTGTAACTGCATACTGATCCTTTCCATTTTGTCCCCTAGCTCCTATATCGGTCTCTACCTCTTTGAAGAAAACTATTCCATTTTCTATTGCTTTACTAAAATACATGTTTGTAGGGGGGGTCTACATACTAAACCACAAGTTTGTAGGGGGGTCTGCATACTAAGACACAAGTTTGTAGGGGGGTCTACATACTAAGACACAAGTTTATAGGGGGGTCTGCATACTAAGACACAAGTTTGTAGGGGGGTCGGCATACTAACACACAAGTTTGTAGGGGGGTCTACATACTATGACACAAGTTTGTAGGGGGGTCTACATACTAAGACACAAGTTTGTAGTGGGGTCGGCATACTAACACACAAGTTTTAAGGGAGGTCTACATACTAAGACACAAGTTTGTAGGGGGGTCTGCATACTGATACACAAGTTTGTAGGGGGGGTCTGCATACTATCACTCAAGTTTGTAGGGGGGTCTACATACTAAGACACAAGTTTGTAGGGGGGTCTACATACTAAGACACAAGTTTGTAGGGGGGTCGGCATACTAACACACAAGTTTGTAGGGGGGTCTACATACTAAGACACAAGTTTGTAGGGGGGTCTGCATACTGATACACAAGTTTGTAGGGGGGGTCTGCATACTAACACTCAAGTTTGTAAGGGGTTGTGTGTGTGTGTGTGTGTGTGTGTGTGTGTGTGTGTGTGTGTGTGTGTGTGTGTGTGTGTGTGTGTGTGTGTGTGTGTGTGTGTGTGTGTGTGTGTGTGTGTGTGTGTGTGTGTGTGTGTGTGTGTGTGTGTGTGTGTGTGTGTGTGTGTGTGTGTGTGTGTGTGTAACTGCATACTGATCCTTTCCATTTTGTCCCCTAGCTCCTATTTCGGTCTCTACATCTTTGAAAAAAACTATTGCATTTTCTATTGATTTACTAACACACAAGTTTATAGGGGGGTCTAGATACAAAGACACAAGTTTGTAGGGGGGTCTACATACTTACACACAAGTGTGTAGGGGGATCTACATACTAAGACACAAGTTTGTAGGGGGTCGGCATACTAACACACAAGTTTGTAGGGGGGTCGGCATACTAGGACATAAGTTTCCAGAACTTTACAGTGTGTGTATGACCGGATCCTAGTTGTCTTTTGTGTAGAACTCGATCCTTCCCGTTCCTATAAATTTGCCTTAGTACCAGAACTTTACAGTGTGTGTGTGTATGTGTGTGTGTGTGTGTGTGTGTGTGTGTGTGTGTGTGTGTGTGTGTGTGTGTGTGTGTGTGTGTGTGTGTGTGTGTGTGTGTGTGTGTGTGTTGAGACGGTCAGAATTACCGCTCAAGTTGAGAAATTGTTAATTTCAAAATTTTGAATAACAAATTCAAAAATTAAATAATAAGGATTTAATTTAGTGTCTAATTAAACATTGTAAAGAGTGAAGAAGCTAGTAAATTCTTGAATAATTATTATTAAGACAAATAAAAAATTAAAATAAAATAAAATTGTAATAACTAACTAAATTTGACAAACGGGAGTGCAGTAAAAATTTATAAGTGCCGAAAAATGCTAACTTGAGAACTAGGCCACGTAGAACAATCATTGACATTTTAAAATAACCAGCAAAATCCAAAAAGAACAAGAGTGAAAACCAAGTCTAAAAAACTTAAATAACAAAAAAGTTACAGCCATTTTAAAGAAATAGATTTTCAGTATTCCAAAACCGATAACAGAAAATTGCAGGTTTAATCAAATACGTGGTCCAACCCGCCGGTACAAGAAAAATGCCCGGAGATAGCGACGAGTAAAAAAAATTTAGTACACCGAGGGCCAGATGGATAGATGGATTTAGACCACCACGTTTCTACCGTCTAATTCGATCCAAGAACGAGGGCTTCGGACTCAGGGTCGGGAAGATCAAAGAAGAATGGAGAAGGACTTACATCGACTTACCAGTGATGGCAACTTCCATTGTCCAAGGACCTGGAATCAAGACCAGAGGAATCTAGGATCGGCAGTGAAATTCTTGGCAAGTCATTTTCTCTATTACATTAAAATAACGTCAAATTTAGTCAGTTAAAAATATTAATTTAAAAAATTTCAATAAAATAAAAATTAAACAATGACTTCACTCTAAGTAGAATTTTAAATAAATGTTAAATGAAGTAAAAATAACCTTTGTTGTGCTTGTTGCACAAACAAATTACACGTATTTAAACGTAAGGGAAATTAGCGTTCCTGTAATAAGAAACTTCACACTGGGTGTACATACGTCACGCATACGGGCAGCTTTGCATTTATTTTTATTTCCCTCGCATAAAACAAGTAGGAAGGGCCAGGCTTTACTTTTATCTCATTATTATTCTTAATGTTGAATACAACGGACAAAGGAAAGGGAAGGGGGAAGATGCGGTGTCACAGGTTTAGTCTTGGTGCTTTGAAAACTGACATATTTTTTTTTTTTTAATTTTGTAACGAAAAGGTTTTTAAAATAATTCATGTTTACTTTCACAACTGGTAACTTGATGCTGTTAGGAACTATTAATATAAAAATTCTAGAACTGATTCTATTCAATTGTTCCGTCTTAAACCATAACAAATAACCATATTTCACTAATAAACATTAATATTTTGTAATTAAAAGAGCTATAATAAATAATTTGCAGTTTTTCTACATAATGATATTAGACATATGTAACTCAAGCTAAAATATAATCTGTAAAAGATGATATAGTAATAAAACACTTTGACTGGTATTACTAAGTGTGTTTTGGTGTAGGTAAGAAGATAGTGTCGTACGATTGTTCTAGTGGATGTAGCTGATGCTTGATAAAATAAGGAAACATTTTTATAATATCCCAGAAATGTAAAAATATTTGGAAAGATTTATGACGAAGGGGTTTCTCGTTACTGAAAATAAACGAGGAAGGATAGATCGAAATAGATGAGACTTGTAAAATAACTGTACTGAGATGAGGTGGTAAATATATGGCATGGCAGAGGCAATGTCTCTTGGAGTAAACCAGGTAAAGAAAGACTTTTAATAGCTAAATTGTACTATTTGTGTGTATGTGTGTGTGCGTGCGTGTATGTCACTGTGTAATTGTTTGAGTGTTTTGTTCGTGAGAAATAAATAGATCCTGAAATATGTTACTGCAAAAAATATTGAGTTAAAATTAAGTTTACTTAGGAAAATTAGTTTTTTAAATATAAAAATATTAAACTATGACTTTTTACACGAAACAATTTTCGAATATCTGGATTAAAACGATTGGTAAATTTGACCTTTGACCTTGAACATGATGTAAATAAAGTTTATGTAACTATAATATTCATTGCGTAAATAGTGCAATAACGACTTTAACAGAAATCTGTAAAAGATAATAAAAATATTCTAGCCTGAGTTCATAGGTATTTTTTTTCAACTGGTATCTTTTATATTTTTTTATGAAATATTTATATATTTTGAAGCGTGATAATTTTATTACAAATAATGAGTTATATATTATATTTTTAAAATATACTTTAGATATAAGTCAGTGTAAGTCTGAAAATGACAACGTATAAACATAACCTAAACATTTCACCGAACATCGTAGACGAAATATCAAGGAATTTACAGTATTTTTATTTGTCTCATAGAATACACAATGGTCTAACTATATAGAATAGATTGTAATTTAGGAAAGTAATAATTCATGCTGCAGGGAAAATTAAAATAAGATGAATTGTTACTATATGCCACTGTCACTGACAGTAAATCTTAAATAAGATCTAATTAAAATTTAATCTTATCTTAAATAAAATTGAGAGAGTGGGACAATAAGAATTATTGAATATCCATATGAGATACACCAGATAGATAGATAGAAGTCTTTCCTATCCTAACACAAAGGTCTTATAAAAGAACTACCCAGTAGAGAGCGATTACTTCACTTATGCACTTCTTCCGCTTTGTAACATTTAAAATATTTGTCGATCCTTATATTACCCATTCATATTATTTCCTTGTTTATGATAAATAAAATGTAATATTTTAAAACACCAGACATTATAGAAGCTTCTTAATTTAATATATACTTTTTGAAAGCCTGGATGATAATAAACTTGAAGAAAGATTCATCTTTTAAATTTTGTCAAAATGTATTTTCCCCTCTCTTGATCATTTTCAGTAAGCGAGGTTTGTTCAATGCTGTGTCATGGAGATAAATTTGTTTTATGCATTTTTTTCTTATCGATGGCTTACATTTCTTATCGATACACACCATGAAACTTTAATGCTAAAATTAATAGCAAACAGAGTTTTTGGTAATTTTTAAAAATATTTAATACTTAGAATAACTGAAAAATGGAAATGATCTATTGCCATTAAGAAATGCATATAGTTTTATAAACAACATACAATCACACATCACAAATAATTACAACTATCAAGGTTCATTACATTGTTATATAACATTCTTTTTTTTGTTGTCAGAATACAGGAACACTTCTTTACAAATAACAAATAATCAAAAGTTACTAAGAAGTTTTATTTAATACATTGAATCAACGATATTCTTCAATTATTGTATCAATTTTTAACCTAAAATACTGCTTTACACATTACAGTATATTTGAAAATTACACAAAAAAAGCAAATTCATTTATGGTATATACAATTTTAATATTGTATAATATACATCGAAAATGTTGTCTTAAATTTACGTTAATAATTTTATTGTCACTTATAAATTGTCAGTAATATACGGAAATCCTGTATTACTCTTTCCTCTGCAAGACTGTACTACTAAACATTTTTTTTTTTTTTTTTTTTTTTTTAACCCGGGACTGAGCCCCCAAAACCCGCCCAGCCCTCGTGGCAGCCAACCTCTAGCGAGCTACCTCCGTCTCACATGCGCATGCGGTTAGTATCCCTACCGCGAATGAAGGAAACGGGATTGATTGCCCATGTACCAAGCTCATAAGCTCTTTCCATGGAGAATCAGGAGATAGTGAAATGAAACAGTACGGTAAGTGTCGCGCTAAGAGCGGGATGAAAAAACCTGGCAAGAAAGAAACCCTGCCAGGAAAACTCCCGCGACAGATCATGCAGGAACCCTGGGGGCTTGGATCACCTTATGCTATGGAATAAGGAGAGGTATTACCTTGCAAATACCTTGTTAGTGAGTCTATGGCAGGAATGGCATGCACCTCTTCTTCTGCTGCCTACTCGAAACTGAAAAGGCATGCAATCAAATTATTACTTCCGTTGGGGCTAAGCTGCGGCCCTGGAGATGTGCCCCTGCGTCACCTGGAACATAACTGTGAAGCAGAATTTATTAGTATGTATATTTTATTTTGGTGGTATGGCGTGAGCTAGGCGGTCAGTAAGGACAGCGGCCGTCTGTGTGTGTCGTGGGTGGGGTCATATCTACCCAGTGAGGAAATGAGTGTTGATGTTGTATGTGCGTGAGCCTGTTTGTAGAACTTTGTTGCTAAGTGTCGGAGGTGTTGTTTGATGAAAGGCACTTTTAAGTCAGTGTGAAGCAGTGTACTCTGGTTTCCCTTCAATACGCATAAATCTTTCGCCTTTTACTACTAAACAAACGGGATTTCTTGCTTACAGCGCTATCTCTTAGCGTAAAGCAGAACATTCACAGCATTCTGCGGACGTAGAAGTAACTATGCTTTTAATAACATGATATTACAGTTTTTAACTTTTTATTAATTTATAGAAACATTAAATGTAATGTAAACTTTATAAAATCAAATAAAATTTCATTTTAAAATGATATAGAGGAAGTGATTTATAAACGAAACATAAAATAATAAAAAATTATCTTCTAAAAACAATCCTCTCATGTTTGGGTAAAAAAAAATATGTATAAATACAAAGGGTTTATTTAGGGTTGAACTAAATAGAAAGAGTTAATTTACCTGTTGGGGTTATATCCTATAATTTTTGGAATGCCCATCTGAAAGGACGGGCATGTTACTTTAACAGTATTATATTATTATTGATCCAATTATTAATTACGTTGTTCTTCACTAATATTTAATTACACACACATTAAAATTTAGTGCCGTTAGTGGTGTGTTTTACATATTTTGCAAAATTTATTATATTTAAAATAGCTACCCATCATTTCCTTGAGGAATAAGTTAAAGCTATTAAAACGTTGGGCATTCAGATTAAAATCCTTCCTTCTGTTTAGTTATGGATTTCCTAATTATTTAGAATTTAAATATTTACAAGAAAGATTAAGAGTAAAGGCTATATAATATCCCACATTTATCGGTAAATTTTAATTGGTTATTAAGTAATATTATTCACAGAGACTGGTGGGTCTTTTTATTTTCTTCTTAACTCTATAAACATTAAATTATAGCCAGAAATAGTTGGAATTGAAAAGAAAGAAATATTTGATATATTATATTAAAATGTTCTCATCTTCATTTAGAAAAATAGATATGTGTTATTTATCTATAGTATCACTTACTTTTCTCTCTAATGAGGAAGGGTATTTTCGAAGGATGTGTGCTATTGTCAATTCAGACTGTAACTGAGTTTTTATTTCTTTCTAATGGACGTTGATAGAGATGTATAGTTGTTTCTTATGCCCCTGTTGTAGTAACGCCCGTGTTGCAGAGTTAATAGACATTAGGAAATGACATTTATAGTAAATGTCTATGTATTTGTGTCCTCTTTCTTTTATGTGATTGTAAAATGTTGAGTTGGTGTTCTGTTTGTGTTCCTCAACTCTTTCTTTAAAGCGGCGACCTGTTTGTCCAATGTAGAATTTGTTACATTCGTCGCAGTTCAGTTTGTATGGTGCTTGTAGGTTATTTTTGTTGTTGGTGTTGTGTTGTATTTTGTATTGTAACTTGTTATTAGTTTTGTATGCTATTTTGTATCCTATTTTTTGAAATTTGCGGGCTATTTTGTTTGTTGTTTCTTTATGTATGGTAATTTGATGTATTTGTTTTCCCTGTCTGTAGTTTAATTTTACTATTTTTTTTTGTATTTTGTACCCTAGTTTGTCTATTATTGTGGTGTTGTATCAATTGGTGTATGCTAAATATTTAATTGTGTTTAGTTCTTTGTTACTGTTTTCTGTGGTCATTGGGACTTCTTTAAGTCTGTGGAGCATGGATCTGAAGGCAGCGTGTTTGTGTTGGATGAGGTGATGTGGATAAGTGTGTTTGTTGTTATGGGTTTCCTGTAAATGTTAAAGTGTGTTTTTGTGTGTGGCTTTTTGTTATGGTTAGGTCGAGGAAGTATAGGGATCAGTTGGTTTCAATTTCTGAAGTGAAGTGGAGTTTTGGGAGTATTTTATTAGTATAGGTGAGTAGTTTCTCACATTGACGGGTGATGCCCCTGTATAGTGTTATGATATCATCGACGTATCTGTGTCAGTAAATGATTTTGTGTGCGTCTATATTGTTTGTGAGTATCTTGGTGTTTTCTATGTGTTGTAGAAAAATTTCGCTTAGAACACTACTGATAGGACTTCCCATGGGTAGGTCTTGTTGTTGTGAATAGAAGTTTGAGTTGTGGGTCAAATAGTTTTGTTAAATAATGGTTTGGATGATGTTTATGATTTCGGTAACGTGGGTTTCAGGTATGTTGTTCTGTATTAATTGGGTTTCTAGGATGTTGAGCGTTTCAGGTATGGTTATATTGGTGTACATATTTGTTATGTCGAGTGATAGTAGTGTTGTTTGGTATGTCTATTATTTTATTTATGACGTTTTTTCTGTTTTTTATGTGTGTTTACGTTAATGGATTGTCTGATTATTTTGTCCATGTATTTTGCTAATTTATGTGCAGGGGCATTCTGGTAGTTAATGATGGCTCGGATGGGGATATTTGGCTGGTGAACTTTAGGGAGACTGCGGAGGGGATGTGCTTTAGGGTGAATTTGTTTAAGGTGGGATTTTTGTGTTGATAATGTATTTAGGATTATTAATTGTTTGGTGATTCTGTGATATTTCTCTGTTGGACCTGTATGTAGTTTTAATATACTATTATTTATTATGTAATCATTGGTTTTGTCATTTAGGCTGTTTGTATTAATAATTATTGTGGTGTTGCCTTTGTCTGCTGAGGTGAGTGTGATGTTGTTTAGTTGGGATGTTTTTTGTTTTATGTTTGCAACGACTTTAATTTCATTGTTCATGTTTTTGTTGGTTATATGTTTCTGTTCGGTTAGGCTTTTTATGTCATGTCGAAAATAGTATTGGTCTTTGGTGTCGGGTTTTTTGTATGGCGGTTTCAGTTTGTAGTATAATGTTTCTGTTTGTTATGTTATTTGATTTATAATGTAAGTTGTATTTTAGGGCCATTGTTTATTAAATTCATTTCATGTTGTGTGAATTTGGTATTAGTGAGGTTAATTTTTATACGTGGCTTAGGTTAGATTGCCTAACAGCTGTTTTAACGGATAAGTTATGATACTTAATTTACTGTACATTAATAAGTTAAAATGGTATTGAATTCAAAACTTCTTTAATTTATAAGACATTAAATATAATGATTTATAAAGTAGATATTACAAAATTATTTTAAAATAACAAATATGAATTCATTTTTGTTGTACGTGACGTACTTTGAATGTAATAATAGTACGTTATTGGTTTCCAGCTACACCCAACACACATACTCAACAACCAATTAGGCCTACATTTTAATTTATACATAGTTTTTGCCAACATGACCACCAGAATTTCCATAAGAAGTCACTTTACATCTCTTTCAACGTCTATAAGAAAGAAATAAAAACGCAGTCACAGTCTGACAACAGGACACATCCTCCAAAATTCCCTTCCTCTTTATAGAAAAAAATAAGTTATACTATTTTCAAATAACACATATCTATAATTCTAAATGAAGGTGACAACATATTATTATAATTTATCAAATATTTATTATTCAATTCGTACTATTAATTTACACTCTCCAAATACATATATATATATATATATATATATACATATGTACACACACACACACACACACACACACACACACACACACACACACACACACACACACACACACACACACACACACACACACACACACACACACACACACACACACACACACACACACACACACACACACACACACATATATATATATATATATGCCTATTTTATGTTTAAAAGTGCAATTAATAAAATATTTTCATTCATCCTTTCAGTTCAAATACATTTTTTAAATCATTGTGGTGGTTGACATTTTATCTTAATAGAGTTAACAGGAGAATAAAAGAAACCCTCATATCTGTGTGAATAATATTAATAAATTTTCAATTAAAAGATCCCTAGAAGATACATAAAAGGTACCTATAAATGTAGGATACTATTAGGCCTTTTCTCTCTATCTCTCTTGAAACTTTTAAATTGTAAATAACTAATAAATCCACAATTATACAGAAGGAAAGATTTTATTTTAAAATCCCGTTTTATTATCTTCATCTTATTTATAAAGCAAATGATGCGTAGCTATTTTAAATTGTAATAAATGTTGCAAAATGTGTAAAGCACACCCTTAGATTTACTGGTTAATTAGATTTTAGGTATGAACTATTTTATGTAATCAATGAACTTTCGATAATAAACCTATTCTGTCTATTTATACATTAGATGTGCCCGTCCTTTCGGATGGGCATTTCAAAAATTAAATCAAATATTGAAGGAAGAACCCAAGTAGAATCAGGAGCTGCATCATGACTGAGGTGTAAATACTTTGTACTTAAACACCTTTGTCCTTACCCAAACAAGAGAAGATTGTTTTTATAAGATAATTTTGATTATTTTATGTTCAGTTTTCAAATCACTCCTATATATATCATTTTAAAATATAGTTTTAATTTATTTTATAAAGTACACATTACATTTGTTGGTCTAATAAATTAATAAACCGCTAAAAACTCTAATATTAGAGGAACAAACGCATAGTTAGTTGTACGTCCGCAGAATGCTGTGAATGTTCTACTTTACTCTACTAGATAGCGCTCGAAGCAAGAAGTCCCGTTAAGTCAGTTAGGCCCGGCGCACATGAGCTTGAAAGTAATCAGGCCGAGATAGTTTTCAAGCTGATAGACAGAAGTACATTGAGAGTAATGTTGCAACGCACATAGTACGCAGATAGCTATCAGATAGCCTCGGCCTATCTCGATAGGTATCTGGACTGATGCAGGTTTCTCCTACTATCTTGTCAATTTTATCGCCAGCGTTTCACAAGTACACTGTTGGTAATGGGACAGCGCACATGCACGGCAGCTTACTTTCTATCTCTTTCATTTTATCAGAGAAGTTTTCAATAATATAATTACTAATTTCATATTATTTATATGATTAACCAATTGACATCAATGTGTAACATTAATATTAATTTGTTATTAATATCAATGATGATTTATAGTTTTAAATATTAATCTTTCATAGTTACTAATCATTTTATTTAATATCACACACACACAGACTCACACACAGACAACACACACACACACACACACACACACACACACACACACACACATATATATATATATATATATATATATATATATATATATATATGTTTAGTAAATAAATCTATCAGCCATGAAGGGTGAAGATTTGGACGTGGATGTAGAATTGTTTATAGAGGAAATTAAACAACAAAGGATAATATGAGATGTGCGAAGCGAAGAGTATTAAGACAGGGTAAAAAAGCTATCGGCTTAGGAGGAAATCTGAAAAAACAAACATCTGATTTTAGATTTCCAAACAAAATTCATCAAAAGATCGAGTAGACATAGCTACGCATCATTTCCTTTATAAATAAGTTGAAGATATTAAAAAAATAATGATTAAAGTAAAATCGTTTCTTCTATTTGAATGTGGATTTCTTAGTTATTTTGAAATAAATAAAATAGGCTCTCATACACACACACACACACACACACACACACACACAAATATATATATATATAGCCTATAAATATATATACTTAATAATGTACAAAAAATAAAGTATCATAACTTATGCGTTAAAATAACTGTTTTGCAATCTAACCTAAACCCCGTATACAAAATGTTTGTATGAAATCTTATTTACACCAAATTTACTGTAATCTACGCCATAGCGTGATTACCGCCGTCTATTGATTATTAGTTGCACCTATATTATTAATTCCTAATTTCAATATAAGTAACTGAATGGTTGGTCAGAAAATTTAAAAAAGGCGGCGTATTTTTAATGTTTTTCCTTTCCTTTTGAGAAATATAGTCTCGAGCATCCTCAATCGGCTATAAATACGGCATAACATTTAATCGAGTGTGTTTAATAATCTACCAAGTTTCATGTGGATCGTATGAACGGTTTAGGAAGGCATAAGAAACTTACAGACAATCACTAATTGTTATTTGTATAGATTTATTGTGTTTTTGTCTTGTATAAATATTCAGGATATTTATAAAGGAATAGTCAGTGTATCTGCGGGAATATGGGGAGGAAGACATCCATTTAGGACAGATAATAAAATTAGTGAATGATAATTATACTACTAAGATTGACAGAGATCGAAACTTGTATAGTTGGTTTTTGGTCAACAGAAACAAGTATTTTTGAGTGAAAATATGCCTCTAATACTAAAACCCCGAATTTCATCAATGTAAACGTATTATTCTATTTGTTCTTACATCCTATAAATATCCTATAAAAGTACTATAGAAAACTTTCCAAAACCCAGGGACCAATTGAATAAAAGATATTACATATAAAAACTCTGCTAATATACACTCACTCGCTCTTCGACTGTTGTTGGGTTCACCTCGTCAATGTAAGATGAGATTCTAGCGAAACGTCGCAACTGTGATTTTGTGCACTTCAGAATGAACAGATATACTCCAAATAATTACTCTTTATCTTATATATATATATATATATATATATATATATATATATATATATATATATATATATATATATATATTTATACATATTCTAAAATGATTCTACAGTCCGATGTGGACCTTGGCCTCCTCAATGAATCTTACACCGTTAGCGCGAGACTGTTCTGTTGCTTTCCAGTTCCTCGCATTCAGCAGGGTTCTACAACTTGAGCTACGCAATCCATCCATCTAAGTCTAGAACGTCCTTTTGCTCTCATTTTGTAAATATTTCCATCTACAAGGCTTCTGGTTACATCACTCACATCCATCCGGGCCACAGGCCCTGCCCAGCGCAATCTTCCAATACTTTACATACATGAAGAGCGAGTGATGTGAAGGGTTGGCTGATTGAATGTTATGAAGGGCTAGTCATGTCAGTATTATAAGTGGTTATTCAAATGAGTGTTATAAAGGGTTAGTCGAGTGAGTTGGTACTGTGAACGGTTGTTCGTGTAAGTGTTGAAAAGGGTTGTTGGAGTAAGAGTTAAGAAGGGTTGGTTGAGTGAGTGTTTTGAAGGGTTGGTCAAGGGAGTATTATTAGTGGTCGGTCGAGTGAGTATTATGACGATGTTCTCTAGTGGGTGCTATAAGGGTTTTATTTTGGGAGTGTTGTGAATGGTTAACTGAGTGAATGTTATGAAGGGTCGGTCAAGTGAGTATTATGAGTGGTCGGTAGAAAGAGTATTATAACATTCTTCTCTAGTGGGTACTAGAATGGTTTGGTCGTGCGAGTGTTGTGAAGGGTAAAGTGAGTGAATGTTATGAAGGGTGATCGAGTGAGAAATGTGAAGGGTTGGTCGAGTGAGTATTATTAGTTGTCGTAGAGTGGGTATTATAAAGGGTTGGTAGAGTAAGTGTTGTAAGAGTTGGCTGAATGAATGTTATGAAGAGTTGGTGAAGTGAGTAATATAAGTTGTCGGTCGAGTAAGTGCTATGAAAGGTTAGTCCATGGACTGTGGTGAAGGGTTGGTCGAGCAAATGTTGTGAAGAGTTGGTCTAGTGCGTGTTGTGAAGGATTGGTCGAGAGACTGTTGTGAAATGTTAGCCAATTTAGTGTGATGACGATTTTCCCTAGTGGGTGTTATGAAGTGTTGGCCGAGTGATGGATGTGAAGGGTTGGTCGAGCGAATATTATGAGGGGTTGATTTAGTGAGTGTTGTGAAGTGTTGGTCGATCGAGTATTAAAAAGGGTTAGTTGAGTGAATGTTATAAAGACTGAGAGACGAACATTGTACTGAGAAGCATTCTAACCACCAAACCGCCAATATCCTACTCAA
Organism: Prosapia bicincta; assembly: GCA_036971475.1. NCBI lineage: Eukaryota > Metazoa > Arthropoda > Insecta > Hemiptera > Cercopidae > Prosapia > Prosapia bicincta. The sequence continues at coordinate 119,961,608 of JBAIZL010000001.1, read as the reverse complement.
GAGTGACTTCCACACTGTAAATATAGAAAGTAATATACAGAAAGTAGAAAATATCGCAATGATTAATTTTGTAGTATAACTAGCCTAAATATTTGCGTTCAAAATGTGTAACTAATAAATACACAAGATGGAAAACTACTACTTTGCTTCAGAAAACCAAGTTCTGTTCCATCTGGCAATTGTCAATTACTGTGTAAACATTTTATCTTTTCCTAATCTAAACTAAATTTACAACCAAGCCTAAAATATAGAGCCACAACGATTAAAATAACCTACCTGTCATCCAGTTCCGATCCTGTAGGATCCGATTATATAAAGTCATAACAAATACGTGTGAAGAACTTATAAACTATTTCCCCAATATCAATTAAAAACTAAATGCTTTAAAGTAGCTCCTATACAACCCACTTGTAACTTGAAAGATGTGTTTATTTCTAATGTGTGTTTACGTACAGGACAAGTATATGAAAGATGAGCCTTTAGTTATTCGTTCTGACAGGAAAGATTTATAAGTAACAACAATAATAATACAACAGGTCATAATAATTTCATGCGTCTCTAATTGTAATAGAGACTGCTGAGGCATGTTACTGACGAAAATGTTCTATTCAAGAAAGTTTTTAATAAATTCACTAAAATATCAAATTCACGTATTTTATATTCTAGAAAGTTCTACTTTGTAAACGGTTGAAAATATTTGATATCAGAAAAGCAGAATATGATGGCAATACTGAAGACAAAGAGAAATGTAAGCCTAATCCGTATATGAATAAAAATATGAAATATATGGAAAATTCAATTTAAATGTTAAAATCACTATAAAATAAGGAATTTAATGTAGGAAAAACGCTTACGTCATATAGATACACGGCAAAATAATTATTTTTTAAGGGCGAACTATTACGTAACAAAAATTATAAATAAATGTTGACGTACATTTTAAAATGTTTAAATACATTTTTTTTAACCTGCAGTGGATGTCACTTGATATCAATTCCTTTTTACAAATATGATTTTATTAATTAAATTTAATGAATTATTTTAGTTTTATATGGGAGAAAAACTTACTAACACTCGCTCGACCGCCTCCTCTTAATACTCAGTTGATTAACCCTTCATAACACTCACTCAGCCAACTCTTCACAATAGTCGATAGAACAACTCTTCACAACACAAAAATAACAAAACCTCCATTCCACCCGCTCGATCCACGTTCACAACACTCTCTCGCCCGACCACTCATAATACTAACTTGACCGACCCTTCATAGCATTCACTCAGTTAACCATTCACAAAACTCCCACGACCAAACCCTTATAGCAGCAACTAGAGAAGATCGTCATAATACTCACTCGACAGACCACTCATAACACTCACTTGACCGAACCTTCATAACATTCACTCAGTTAACCATTCACAACACTCCCACAACCAAACCCTTATAGCACCCTCTAGAGAAGATCGTCATAATACTAACTCGACCGACCACTCATAATACTCTCTTGACCGACCCTTCGTAACATTCACTCAGATTACCCTTCACAACACTCCCACGACCACACCCTTATAGCACCCACTAGAGAAAGTCGTCATAATACTCACTCGACCGACCACTCATAATACTCTCTTGACCGACCCTTCATAACACTCACTCAACCAACCCTTTACAACACTCCCACGACAAAACCCTTATATCACCCACTAGAGAAGATCGTTATAATACTCACTCGACCGACCACTCATAATACTCACTTTACCGACCCTTCGTAACATTCACTCAGATTACCCTTCACAACACTCCCACGACCACACCCTTATAGCAACCACTAGAGAAAGTCGTCATAGTACTCACTCGACCGACCACTCATAATACACTCATGACTAACCCTTCACAACACTCACTCGACCAATCCTTCATAAAACTCGTTCGACCAACCCTAAAAAACAGTCACTCAACCAACCCTTCTTAACTCTTGCTCCAACGACCCTTTACAACACTCACACGAACAACCGTCCTCAACACTCACTTACTCGACTAACCCTTCATAACACTCATTTGAATACCCACTCATAATACTGACTTGTTTAGCCCTTCATAATATTCACTCAGCCAACCCTTCACATCACTCGCTCTTCATGTATGTAAAGTATTGGAAGATTGCGCTGGGCAGGGCATTTGGCCCAGATGGATGTGAGTGATGTAACCAGAAGCCTTGTAGATGGAAATATTTACAAAATGAGAGCAAAAGGACGTTCTAGACTTAGATGGATGGATTGCGTCGCTCAAGTTGTAGAACCCTGCTGAATGTGAGGAACCGGAAAGCAGCAGAATCATTTTAGAAGATGTATATATATATATATATATATATATATATATATATATATATATATATATATTATATACAACCCATATAACCTTAGAAAAGCAAAATAAACATGCAATCTTTAATAGCTTTTCCCATAATACAAAAGGTATTGAGTTATTTAGGGCCCTAGTTTTAGGAGTTGAAAATCCTTGATTAAATCTCAAGTTTAACAATTGGCGAAATAGCTAAAGATGAAAAGCTTATTTCAAGTAAAGGTGAACAGAACCAATGAATTTGGGGAATTTTCCTCTTTCTCGAATTTCTTTTTTGTTAATTCTAACAATTTTAAAGCTGAGATTATGTTTTATTGAGAAAAATTAATTTTTATTTTTTTTCTAACTAGTTGATAAAACGTTAATTTTTGATTGTGTTATTTAGGTTTTCGCTAGGCCTATAGATATTATAATATGTATTACCGAGTATACAGTGTGCTGTGTATATCTCATATACGCTGAGGAAATGATTTCACCAGTTGTAGTCACTATTCCCTGACGTTTTGAAGCTTTAAACTTAACTTAGTCAAACATAAAATCTAAATAAATTCAGTTTTAAAAAGTGTCCAATTTATAACAATATTTCTATTCCTTCTCTTACGTCACACTCTCATCATATATATATTGTTCACATATTCAATCTTTAATACCTTTATATACATCGACTTAAGTTCAAATACATTAACAAAAATATGTAGGAGATGACAATTGTTGTTTACACAGTTTTATTTAAATATTTACTACCATTTAAATAATTAATAAATAAATTATTTTTATACAGAATGGGAAAAACGTTTCTAAATTTGTTTAGCAATGCAATATAGATATTTCGTCCCCTTTGGATGCAAATTAGTGTTAACATATGATTTCATAAAATGTCCGATTGTATCTTAATTAACCTGTAATACTTATAATTAGGCTTACTAAAATCTGTGGGTAAGCTATGGAAGCCTGGCCATTCCTTACCAATATATATAGTAGATACATTTTTTAAATTGTATTCATACTTTTTAATTTATTTTGTTTAATTTAAATATTTTCCAAGTAAAATAAAATGATTCAAAAAGAAAACCAGAAAAATCCTACTTTTCTGACCTTGCATTCAGTCGCTAATATATAAATTAAGATATATTACTATAGATGCAACTAATAATCAATCGATGGCGGTAATCGCTCTATGACGTAGATTACAGATGATAATTAAATTACGTGATAAATGAGATTTCATACATCAATTTTTATACGTGGTTTAGGTTAGTTTGCATAACAGCTATTTTAACGCATAAGTTACAATACTTTATTTACTGTACAGTATTAAAATAAAACGGTATTGAATTGAAAACTTCTTTAATTTGAGTTACTAAATATAACAAGTTATAAAATAAATATTTTAAGTAATCATGAAACAATGAATACGAATTCTATTGTTTGTATGTCAACGTATCATTTGAATGTAATCATAATCACAAGATAAATGTGAGATATCATTTAGCCTTTTAATATCTCTATTTTTCTTGTAAATTTTTATATTCTAAATAACTAAGAAACACACATTTAAAGAGAAGGAAGGAGTTTACTTCCTTTCCTACCGTTTTAAAGAAGTTTCAATTTATTCTACTTGTTTTTGTAAATGTAATTGTTGCGTTGCTACTTTAAATTTATTAAGTGTTGTAAAATATAAAGCAAACACTTGAATTTACCAAATAAAACAATGAAACAAGATAAAGTACTTTATTAGTTTTAGTATAGATTAATGATATACAATCAATGGAATAATATCTTCGATGCTCTTTTCATTCTTCACTTAGGAATGACCGATAACAACGCCATTAGCTGTTTGGCATCAGTTGCCTCTGCATAACCTAATGCGTGCGCATCTGATGTGAAGATATTCCTAGTGTCTAAACTAATGTGTAGCAAACTAATGCGAGACAGCTGTTTTCTGCTAACCTAATGTGTAGCAAACTAATAAGAGACATCAGCTGTTTTCTGCTAACCTAATGTGTAGCAAACTAATGCGATTCAACAGTTTGAGCAACCTGATGTGTGGTGAGTTCTTAATGTCTATTAACTCTGCAACAGGGGCGTTACCGGCCTCAAGTATAATCCCTAATATGTTATCACTAATGTCAGTCTAGAATAATTTTTACGGGTATTGTCCGGATTATTGCAGCCGGCAAGATGTGTCGGAAACTGATTTCGATGCATTAAAATTTCTTCTTTGCAACATAAAAATATAATAAATAATGTAAAAAAAACAGAACCGGCTCCAAAGAAAAGAACACGTAATATATAATGTATTACTTAGTAAAAAGTAAAAATAATTTTTGAATAACGAAACCCACAATTTACAATTAGTTTATTACTTACAAACGTTTTGTACTTGGACTCATATTTACATTCTAAACGTGACAAATATTATGACAAATAACACTTATTTTATGGATATAGGTGATTTATTAAACAACTTAAGAGAGAAAATTAACACTTTGAAACTATGTGATATATAGAAACTAGCAGAGGAAACGTTTTATTGCTTTAATTAATTTTATTAATATGTAATACTAAAATAATAATAATATGTAAGTATTGCAGGAAAAAAAAATTTGTTGTATATACAAAATTTATTCGTTAGTCACGTCCTACAATTTACCAATATTATCAATAATTTTCTGGAAAAAGGCCAAGGTTTACATTTAAAATGTTAGAGGATAATTTATCCTTTTAACATTTAAAAATATATAAAATTTATTTTACTTCGAAAATATTTAACGTATACAGAATAAATGAAAAAGGTTTAAATAAAATTTAAGAAATATATCTGCTTCACTTGGGCGCTATAATAAGTTATAAGTTAAATAAGGTTTAATTTATTTGTATTTATATACTTTTCTTATTTTAAAAGTATTTCTTATGTAGAAATTATATATATATATATATATATATATATATATATATATATATATATATATATGTGTGTGTATGTCTAATATCTACATAGGACACATTTCGTATGTATTATATATGTTTTTATATTACATAAATCAAAATTGAAATGTTACTACTTTTCTCACCTAGCATTCACTCACTTAAATAGAAATGTAAGAATTATTCACAGCCTATATTTAGACCTACAGATGTGTAGAGGCAACGGATGCGTGCGAATCAGTTGAGAAAAAACGTCCACTTCTGCTATCCCTGCTACAGAGTTAAGGATATGTAAAATCATGTGCCCAACCTTTTGGAAGGGCATTGCAAAAATTATTTCTCAGCAAGAGAAAATATGGTAGTTGGTAAGCACATGCAAAACTATCTTAAGGACTACGTATCCGAATCTAGTCTGACATAAACACTCTGTACACACACACGTTTGTTCTTCCCTAAACGAGAGAAGATAGTTGATATAAGAGAAATTCACATTATTCTATGTTAGATTTACAAATCACTCCTCTATATATGATTTTAGAATGTAGTTTTATTTTATATTATAAACTATACATTACATTTGATGTTTGTATAAATTATTAAACTTCTAAAAACTCTAATATCAGGGTATTAAATGAATAGTTAAGGGTACGGCCGCAGCATGGTGTGAATGTTCTACTTTACACTACGAGATAGCACTCTAAGCAAGAAATCCGGTTTGTTCAATTGGTTATAAAATTATTAAAGTAAATTTAAGACAACATTTAGGATAAATATTATCCAATAATAAAATTGTATATACCTCACAATTGCACACATTTTATTTTCTGTTTGTGTTATTTCAAAATATACTGTAATGTGTAAAGCTTTATTTAAAGTTAAAATTGCTACAATAATTAAAGAATATGGTTGATTCAGAGTATTAAATATAACTTCTCAGTAACTGTTGATTATTTCTTATTTCTAAAGAAGTGCTTCTGTATTCCGACTACAAAATAAAGAATGTTATATCACAATGTAATGAACCTTGATAGTTGTAATTATTTGTGATGTGTGATTATATGTTGTTTATAAAACTATATGCATTTCTTAAGGAAATAGATAATTACCATTTTTTAGTTATTCTAAATAATTAAAATTTTTTAAAAAATTATCAAAAACTTTTTTTGCTATTAATTTTAGTATTAGAGTTTCATTATTTGTATAAGTCATCGATAAGAAAAATAAGCATATTACAAATTTATCTCCATGAAGCAGCATTGAACAATCATCGGTTACTGAAAATGATCAAGAGATGGAAAATATAGTTTTGACAAATATTTTAAAAGATGAAGTTTTCTTCAAGTTTATTATCATCCAGGCTTTCAAAAAGTATATATTAAAATAAAAGCTTCTTTAATTCCTGGTGTTTTAAAATATTACATTTTATTTATCCCAAACAAAGTAGTAATATAAAATAGATGTGATGTGTTCGAACTTTCAAAATATTGGTACCGAGGAAGCACAACTGCAGCATTCCTAGCGGCTGAAGAAGTCGTAAGAGGAAAATGTTTCCTCCAAGTGTAAGTTAACAATTTAACAACTTTATTTAACAAAAAGTCTGGCCGCAAGTAATAGCAAAAGTGTAATAAGTAATGTAAAAGTCATGAACAGCAACACGATTTCGATATAAATAACTCATTATTTGTAATAAAATTTAACTCTTCTCAGTCTAGAGTATTTTTATAATCTTTCAGCTTTCTGTTAAAAGTCATTATTACAAGTATTTGCAGGGTGAATACTATAGTAAGATAAACACTCACTTGACGTATTGACGCTTTCAAAATCATTTAAATTTTTATTTTCGTTTCAAAACCTTGGAGTGGTTCTTACACGGAGGAAGCCTATGTATTGAATTAATTATAAATATTGCTTCTCATTAAACCGAAAGTATAAAACCTTTGTAGACGATAATACCACCACTTCCCACACTGTCTATGCAAATTTAATAATTATTCAAACAAAATAAAATCTAGTGAACAAATCATTCACAAATATAATTATCTGTCCTAAACATATGTATTCTTTATTATATTCCCGTAGATGCACTGATTAATTCTTTATACATATACTGAATATACAAGTCAAAAGTACAATAAATATATACAAATAAAAATTAATGTTTGTATGTAAGTTTCTTATGGCTTCCCAAACAGTTCATAAGATCGACATGAAACTTTGGGAAGTTAGTAAAACACACGCGTTCAAACGTAATGGCGTATTTATAGACCGATCCATTACCCTCAAGACTATTAAAAAAAAACATGAATAATCATACTTTTCTACACATACTTTTCTAATTAGCAACTCACTACACACCAGGTTAGCAGGAAACTACTGATGTCTCGGATTAGTTTGGTATACATTAGTTTAGACATTGGGATGTGTGATTATAAAACTATATACATTTCCTTAAGGAAATAGGTAATTACCATTTTTTAGTTATTTTAAATAATAAAATTAATAATTTTAAAAAATTACCAAAAACACTGTTTGCTAATAATTTCAGCATTAGAGTTTCATGGTGTGTATAAGTCATTGACAAGAAAAGATGCATATTACAAATTTATCTTCATGATGCAGCATCGAACAAACATCGCTTACTGAAAATTATAAAAGAGTGAAAAATATAGTTTTGACAAATATTTTAAAAGTAGAATCTTACTTCAAGTTTATACACATCCAGGCTTTCAAAAAGTGTATATCGAAATACTAATCTACTATAATTACTAGTGTTTTAAAATATTATAAGAAATATAATTAATTAGTATAGGTATCAACAAATATTTCAAATGTTACAAAGCGAAAGATGTACATATGTGAAATAATCGAACTTTGCTGGGTAGTTCTTTTAAAAAGACCTTTGTAGGATAGCAACGATTTCTTTCCTAAATTTTCAATCTATTCTGTACAGTTAGACCATTGTGTGGTTTATGAGACGATTACAAATACTTTAAATGCCTTGATTTTTCGTCCATATTGTTCAACATCTAAATCAACGACATACCGACAACACTCAACACACAAGTGGCCAAATTTGCAGATGACACCGCGTTATCCGCTCAGTCATGGGAACCACATCTAATAAACTCAAACTTACAGAACCACCTTACAGTACTAGAATCATGGCTGACCTATTGGAAAGTTGGGGTGGACGTGGCTAAGTGCCAGGCTCTCCTACTCTCCAAACGTAGGACACACAAACTCAACTCACCACTAAAACTATTAGGCGAGGACATTCACTTGGGGAACTAGGTCAAATATCTGGGAGTCATACTCGACAGATGCCTGACTTGGGACCCTCACATTACCAACACGTTAAAAAACTCAAGAATTTTATCAACAACACTATATCCTATGCTTAACAGAACAAGCCCACTTTCACTACTAGCGGCCACTACTATATACGTATCTATGATGCTCACGTACACTTCACCCGTCTCGGGCCATGCAGAAATCTCACATTATCAACATCCATAAGAAAGAATTAAAAAACTCATTTGCAGTCTGATTTTACAATGGGATACATCTTCCAAAATTCCCTTCCCCTTTAGAGAAAAAAGTAAGTGATACTATTGGGATACAAATGGGACATAGGTCTATCTGTAATTCTAAATGAAGGTGGAACATTCTATTATAATTTATCAAATATGTGTTGTTTTCTCAATTCCTACTATTAGTTCTTACATTGTTTATAAGAGACTCTCCTGTCTGTTTCAATGATATTATTAAATATTCAATTAAAATAAAACTATAAATGTGGGATATTATTCAGCCTTTTCTCTCTATCTTTATTGTAACATTTAAATTCTAAATAATCTAAAGGTCTACAATTTGAGAGGAGGATGGATTTCACTTAATTTCCTACTTATGCTACTTTATTTATTCTACTTAATTATATACATAATATTCATGCGTTGGTACTTTAAATTCAATAACTCTTATAAAACGTGAAGCAAACTCCAGTATATTATTTAAAGGTACAATATACATAAATACCGATGAATTAAATTAGGGTGGCAGAAGTGAAAGTTTCTACTCAACTGATACGCATGCAACAGTTCCTGCTACACATAACTTTAAACCAACTGATGCCAAACATTAGGTTGCAAGTGGTTGATGCTTGAACATCAGTTGAATGAAAAAAATCAGCTCTAGTCGTCCCTACTAATGAAGGCCATTGCAAATTAATGCATTGATTATAGGTCTAAATATAGGCTGTGAATAATTCTTAGATTTCTAAATAAGTGACTGAATTATTTTGGTCTTCCCTAAAATAAATTTCTTCATTAGTTTTTAGTTAAGAATAGAAATATATAATCAATGCTCCAATATCTTGGATATGTTTAACACATTCATCCTTACTTTAAAGTTGAGGTAATAGAACTCATATATGCCCGTCCCTTCGGAGGGCATTTCAAAAATTTGCTTCAAGACTATTGCTTCAAGGAATCCAGAGTCCTCTTTTGTGTGACTTTCACTGCTATGACTGCAACAGGTAAATATTAAAAACTTTGTACCCACTCATCTTTGTTCTTTCCCAAACGAGATAAGATTGTTAATATAAGAGAATCTTTTATTATTTTATGATTGATTTACAAATAAAATCTCTATATATAATTTTTAATTGTGGTTTCAATTGATTTTATAAAGTATACAATACATTAGATACTTATTTAAAAATAATAAATAGCTAAAAACTGTAATATCAGGGTATTAAAGGAATAGTTAGTTGTACGTCCGCAGCATGCTGTAATCATATTACTTTTCGCTAAGAGATAGCGCTCTAAGCGGTCATACCTTTTTACAAAAGGGGCATATTATGCAATATAGATATTTCGTCCCATTTTGATTACGATAACTGATAACAGAGGATTTTATAAAGCAACAGATTTTATGTTATAAGTTATGTGACGGGACATCTGTTTAATGCGTAGATTATTTTACTTTATTTTTATTAATTAAAATTGTTTGAAAAAAGTAATATATTACAATTAGTAGTTTCAATATAATTATTTTTACTGAAATAATTTTTTCTTTGTAATCCTAAGTGGGAATTGATATTAAAAATGTTTGTTTATATTACTTCATCTGATAAAGAAACTGAAATTTGATAAAATAGTCTAAGAAGGTATTTAACTGTATTCAGTTTGAAACACACACGTCATATAATTTCAGTAAGTAATTGTTTTACAGTTCTAATGTTTAAAAGTTTATGTGTTTTTAGTTTTTAAAAAAAATAATTTTAAGGTAAAACAAGTTTAATTTATTATAAACTTTAAAAACATTTTTTAAGTTACAGTAAAACTAAAAAAAATGCACTGTAGATTACCCCTGCAACATAATTTCGATACCTAAATATACGTGTCTTAACAGTACTTGGTACATCAGGTGTTACATAATGTTACTTATATGATAACTTGATCTGCAATAGTTAAAATTAGGGAAGATGGATAATTCTATGTTAAAATTCAATGTTAGGATGTTCTACATAAAATCCATCTGTTTACAAATATGATGTAAGGTTAATAGTAAAACAATGCTTTTTCATGTTGGATATAGGTTTACCCTTTCTCTTACTTCAGCTCTCAGCTTTTTTTGGCATGTCTTTTCAACTGAATTCCCAGTCTCATATCCTACTTACCCTTTTTGTATGTATTTTCTGATACCTATAAATTTGTTTGTTTCTTATTTTTTTATACACCTTCTATCTAATATCTTTTATTCCATTGGAATCTGGGTTTCGGAAAGTTTCCTATTGTACTTTTGCTTTTAGGATTAGCTTCAAAAATTATATCATATACACAATTAAAATAGGGTGCGGACTGACTTTAAATACTGGATTACTGCGTAACAAGAGCGGTGTAAACACTTTGCACTTAAACATCTTTGTTCTTCTCCAAAGGACAGAAGATTGTTTTTAAAAGAAGATTTTTTATTATTTTATGTTTTGTTTACAAATCACTCATCTATATATCATTTTAAAATGTAGTTTTAATTTATTTTATAAAGTATCCATTACATTTGATGTTTGTCTAAATTAATAAATCGATAAAAACTGTAATATCAGGGTATTAAACGCATAGTTAGTTGTACATCCGCAGCATGCTGTGAATGTTCTGCATTATGCTAAGAATAGGGCAGTAAGTAAGAAATCGCTTTTGTTTAGTTTGAATTGTTTGGTACTATAATTATATAAATATATTATGAAGCTTGAAAAATGTAATTATTTGCAATCACAAAACTATACAAAACTGAATCAACGCACATTAAAAAGCTTCAAGTGATTCAATCGGCTGCCTTAAGAATTTGCCTAGGCTGTCCCAAAACCACTCCCATTGCAGCAATGGAAATAAAATTGTCAATAGAACCCATAGATTTACTGCTAGATGAACAAACATGGAATAAACATCTAAAAATCCTTCTCACTACACATAACCCATCCACTACACTCTTTAAAAGAAACGAATACACGACAATCATACACTCACAGTATGAATTTGCTCGCTTCTGAAATGCCTTCTGAGACTCCAGAGGAAATCCCGGTCTGCAACCACGAACCCATTTGGAAATAGAATGAAATCATGTTAACTCTAAACCTACCTTCTTGCCTAACTAAAGAAGACCCCCAGGAGGCACTTCGGCGAAAGTCACTGGAAATGATTCAGAATCTGTACCCAGACTCCGTTCAAACCTACACCGATGGGTCAGTAGATCTAGTCCAAGATAAGCCAGGAGCAAGCTACTATAACCACTTCACCAAAGAAGAATATTACATACCAGCAAATGCAGCCTCCAGTGTCGATGCAGAGTTGCTGGCAATAAATGCAGCCTTGGTAAACTGCCTTCAACTACGAGCAGAAAAGTTCTGTATATTCAATGATACAAGAGCTCCTTGCACATGATAGAGAACCGGAAACCAGGTAGCTACTCATTCAGACTAGAAGAAATAACAAATTTACTCAACACTCTCAGCAAAGATGAGAAACAAATACAGCCTAGTGGATCCCCTCACACTGCGGCATCGACGGCAATGAAAAAGCAGATACAATCGCCAAACAAGCAGCGGAAATGGGTCCAGTCTTCTTACCACAGTACTCTCTAAAGAAATGCCTGAGTGCTGTGAAAATGTATCCACCGTTGGAAAGAAGAAACCAAAGGTAGATATTTCTATGACATTCAAAAAGAACCAAATGATTTGGGAATGTATCAAGGGGTTCCCAGATTTACAGCCGTCTTTGCAGCACGAGATAGAATCGGACACATTGTAACTGAGACCTATCTCTTCAGATTTAATCTGAGCGAATCTCCACTCTGCCCTAACTGTAGAAAAGAGGAGGAGACTCTAGACCATACTCTCCTTCGATGCTCCTCACCAATTCCATCAAGAGCAGTTCTGCTGACTGGGCTGGAAAGCCAGGGAAACATCAAACAAATATTGATCGATAAACAGTTTTGGATCTTGGCTGCAGCAACGTATTATGGACATCGGACCATCGGAGTCACATGACCCTGGACGTCCGCAGCAAGAAGTAAGAAGTAAGTATGAACACACTCGATTAAAGGTTCCTGCGAATATACGGCCCGAATGATTACCCTCAAGACAAAGTTTTTTTAAAAAAATTAGACGTGAAATATCATAATTTTCTGACCGAGCATTCAGTCACGTATATATAAATTAAGAACTATTAATATAGATGCAACTAATAATCAGCAGATGGCGGTAATCATGCTATAAAGTAGATTACAGCTGATAATTAAATAAGGTGAAAATAAGATTTCATTTAACAATTTTTATACGTGGCTTAGTTTGCATAATAGCTATTTTATCGCTGTTTTTTTTAACATTATTTAAATTTTTATATTGCATTTAAACATATTTAATGCATCGAAATCAGTTTCAGAAACATTTTGCCTTCAAGATCTACAATAATCCGGTCAGTACCCATAGAAATCAATTATATATGACATTAGTGATAAGATATTAGGGATTATGCTTGAGGACGGTAAACAATAGTAACGTCCCTGCTGCAGAGTTTAGGAACTCTCTACACATCAGGTTAGCGGGAAACAACTCATGTCTCGGATTAGTTTGCTACAAATAGGTTTAGACATTAGGACTTTCTTCACATCAGATGCGCAGATTTAACTAATGCCAAACAGGTGATGATGTAGTTTCTCGGTCATCCCTAAGTAAATAACACAAAATAAAGTTCTTTATACATTTTGTTTATGAATAAGGTATTTAAATACTGTTCCAATAGCTTGGATATGTTTTACATTTGTCACTACTTCAGTGTTTAGGCTATGTAGAAGAACTCATTATGCTCGTCCTTTCGGAGGAGCATTTCAAAAATTATTTTCATGTAACCCATTCAGAGTCTTAATATTATCAAAATATACCCACCTTAGATGACACAAGATATTAAAAACTTTGTACACACACATCTTTGTTCTTTCCCAAACGAGAGAGGATTGTTAATATAATAACATTTTTTTATTATTTTACGGTTGATTCAGAAATCAAATATCTATATTTCATTTTTAAATGTAGTTTTAATTGATTTTATAAAGTATACATTACATTTCATGCTTGTATAAATAAATAAATTGCTAACAACTGTATTATCAGGGTAATAATGGAATAGTTAGGTTTACGTCCGCAGCATGGTGTGAATATTCTACTTTTCGCTAAGAGATAGCGCTCTAAGCACGAAAACCCTTTTGTTCAGTTAGGTCATAACGTTTTACAAAAGGGGCTTGTTATGCAATATAGTCATTTCGTCCCATTTTGATTAAAATAAGTGATAACATATGATTTCATAAAATAACTGATTTTATGATATAAGTTATTTAATTTACTTATATAATGATACTTTATTTATATTAATTTAAGTTATTTGAAAAATGGTATATTTCAAATTATTTCAAAATTGCAATACATCACAATTAGTAGCTAATATATAATTATTTCTACTGAAATAATGTTACCTTTGTAACCCTAAGTAGGAATGGACTTTAAAAATGTTTGTTTGTATTACTTGATCTGATAAAGAAACTGAATTTTGATAAAATTGTCTAAAGAAGGTATTTAACCTTTCAGTTTGAAACACACACATCATATAATTTGAGTAAGTTATAATTTTTAAAAATTATATGTTTAAAAATGTTGATGTTTTGATTAATAAAAAATATAAATTTTGAAAATAAAACAACTTTAATTTGTTATATACTTAAAACCACGTTTTATGTTACAATAAAGCTAAAGGGATGCTCTGTAGATTACCCTGTAGATACCTAAATATACGTGTCTTAACGGTACTTGGTACATCAGGGTTTGTATAATGTTATTTATATGTTCACTTGAGATTGCAATAGTTAAAATTAGCGAAGATGGATATGTCTATGTTAAAATTCAGTGTAAGGATGCTCTACATAAAATCCATCTGTTTACAAATATGATGTAAAGTTTACAGTAAAAAAAAATACTTTTTCATGTCAGATATAGGTTTAACCTTCCTTACATCAGCTTTCATGGTACTAGATCTTTTCATTTAAAGCAGATCATCCATTCTATCATTATTTCAGCTTTTTGTGGCTTTTTAGTATCCAAAGCGACACCCGTATTAATTTGCTCCTTCTCCCAACTGTTTTCCCAGAGGCATGTCCAGCCTACTTCCTCTTTTTCTATGTATTTTCTGATAACTTTTAATTTGTTTGTCTTATGTGTTTGTTTCTTATTATACACCTTTATATGTAACATCTTTTGTTACATTAGCCTCTGGGTTTCGTAAAGTTTCCTTTTGTACTTTAGCTTTTAGGATTAGGTATGTAAGAAGATATAGGATATTACTTGTGCATTGATGAAATTCAGGGTTATAGTATTAGAGGCATATTGTTACACAACAATACTTGTTTCTGTTGTCCAAAGACAAGCTATACAAGGTTAGCTCTGTGTCAATCTTAGTAGTATAATTATCATTCATAAATATAACTATCTGTCCTAAATGAATGTATTCCTCCCGATATTCCCACAGATACACTGACTAATACTTCAGAGTTGAGGATATTTAGAACTCATATATGCCCGTCCATACGGAAGGGCATTTCAAAAATTAGTGGCAAGATAATTGCTTTGCAGAATCCAGAGTCCTCCTAGTTGTGCTGTCCAATCCTACACTTAAAACATAAAAACTTTGTGCCCACACATCTTTGATCGTTCCCAAACGAGAGAAGATTGTTAATATAAGGGAATTTTGTTATTATTTAATGTTTGATTTAGGAGTCAAATCTCCATATATCATTTCTAAATGTAATTTTAAATGTTTTCATAAATTATACATTACATTTGACGCTTGTATAATTAATTAAATTGCTAAAAACTGTAATATCAGGGTAATAATGGAATAGTTAGCAGTACGTCCGCAGCATGCTGTGAATATTCTACTTTTTGCTAAGAGATAGCGCTCCAAGCACGAAATCTCTTTTGTTCACTTAGGTCATAACTTTTTACATAAGAAGCATGTTATGCAATATACATATTTCGTCCCATTTTGAATAAAATAAGTGATAACATATGATTTCATAAAATAACTGATTTTATGATATAAGTTACTTAATATACTAATATAATGTTACTTTACTTTATTTATATTAATTATAATTATTTAAAAAATGTTACATTTCAAAATATTTGAAAATTGCAATATATCGCAATTAGTAGCTAATATATGATTATTTCTACTGAAATAATGTTTTCTTTGAAGGTGAAAACATTTTATTTTAATTTATCAATTATTTGTTTTTTCAATTCCAAATATTTCTAATTGACATTAATTGTTAATAGTGTTAACAAGAAAATAAAGAGTCCCTCCTGTCTGTGTTAATAATATTACTAAATAAAAGATAAATGTCGGATATTATTCAGCGTTTTATCTTTATCGTTATTGTAAACATTTAAATTCTAAATAACTAAGAAAGCCTCAAAAAAAGAAAAGGAAATATTTTACTTCATTTTTCTCCTTATTAAAGAAGTTTTATTTAATTTAGATTCATATAAATATAATTGAAGCGTTTATACTCTAATTTCAATAACTGTTGTAAAATGTAACGCAAAACCCAATATGTTATTAAAGTTGAAGAATACTTCAATCCCAATGAAATAAATAACAAAAAAGAAGGCTCTTCATAATTTTTAGTTAAGAATAATTTTATATTATCAATGGAACAATATCTTCAACATTCTTTCCCTTCCTCACTTTCTTACGAAGAGGACGCTCCATAGACATGATTCAGTGATGTTACTTTATCATACAAACTTTGTATTTACACATCTTTGTTCTTTCCCAAACGAGAAAAGATTCTTAATATAAGAGATTTTTTTGTTATTTTATGTTTTATTTACAAATCACATCTCTATATATCATTGTAAAATATAGTTTTATTTGATTTTATAAAGTATACATTATATTATGCTTTAATAAATTAATAAATCGTGAAAAACTATAATATTAGGGAATTGAACAAATAGTTAGGTGTGCGTCCGCAGAACGCTGTAAATGTTCGACTCTTCACGAAGAGATAGCGCTAAAAGCACTGAATCCCTTTTGTTCAGATAGGTCATAACCTTTTACAAAAGGCGCTTGTTATGCAATCGTGATTATTCGTCCTATTTGACTTAAAATAAGTGATAACATATGAGTTTATAAAACAACTGATTTTATGTTATAAGCTATGTGGCGGAACAGCTGTTTTAATGCATAGGTTATGATACTTTATTTATATTATTTGTGTGTTTTTGAAAAAAGGTAATATATTAGAGTTAGAAGTTTTAATATTATTATTTCTACTTGAAATAATATTTTCTTTGTAACCTAAATAGGAATTACTCTGAACCAACACACTACAGCATATACCACACGGAAGACATTTTGGATATAGCTATTCCGAAGGGTTTGCTACTGTCACCGCAACTTCACGTCGATAGAGATCTGAGTTCAGATCACTACCCCGTGATAATGGCGGTTTCTGGAAGCCCTGCTCGCAAGAGCTACGGAAGGTGCTGAACTACAGACTGGCTGACTGGGAGTTATTCCAGTCCCAGCTGGACAGCACTCTACCTGCCACCCTAAATGTCGACTCGCCACTGGACATAGACAAAGCCGTCGGTAGCCTTACGACGGAAATACGTACTGCGATTACTAACGCGGTGCCAGTTAAATGTCAGCTCAGATACCCGACGATATAGGATCCGGCCGCATTGCAAAACGGGGTAAACAGATGCGTTCCCCACACAACACTAAATCGAATTAAGAGGCAAATTAGGCCATGATCTTGGTCTTCCCAAACCGGGAAAAGGGCACAGCAAAACTGATTCATACAGACCGATAAGCATGGTGAAAACGATGGGCAAGTTATTTGAAAAAATTTTTTCAAACTTATCAACAAGCCTATCCATACACACAACATTCTGAGGCCAGAGTAATTTGGCTTTGGAACAAGAGTGGTGGAGCATGCAACCAAGGATTTCAACAATTACTGTTCGACTGGGGTAGTCTTCCTGGACATTGAAAAAGCCTTTGACCGGATCTGGCACAACGGGCTCTTAATGAAACTTCGTCAATATGGCTTTCCAGACGGGCTCATACACCTAGTTAGCTCATACCTGTCCAACCGTAAGTTTAGGGTTGATGTAGATCAAGCTCAATCTACACTACGGACTATACGGGCCGGAATCCATCAGGGCTCAATTAGTGGGCCCGTATTCTGCAACATCTACATCAACGACATACCGACAACACTCAACACACAAGTGGCCATATTTGTAGATGACACTGCGTTATCCGCTCAGTCATGGAAACCACATCTAATACACTTACATTTACAGGACCACCTTACAGTGTTAGAATCATGCTGAGCTACTGGAGAGTTAGGGGGAACGTGGCCAAATGACAGGCTTTGCTTCTCTCCAAACGTAGGATACACCAACTCAACACACCACTAAAACTATTGGGTGAAGATATTCACTGGGGGAACCAGGTAAAATATCTGGGAGTTATACTCGATTCATCAAACAACACCTCCAATACTTAGCAACAAAGTTTTACTAACAGGCTCATACAACATCCACACTCATTTCCTCACTGGGTAGATATGACACCACCCATGACACTCACAGACAGCCGCTGTCCTTACCGACCGAAGATTAAATATACTGCTATATAACGAGTATATTGGTCGTTGTAAAAGTTCTATACTTGGTTAAAAGAGTGCAGCAAATGCCCCTTGCTGCACAAATTGCTGAATAATTGAAGAGATACATAAATATTTTTTTTTTGGTCATCAGGAAATTTTTTTTTCAAAATATGTTTTACAATTACTCTATAGCTACTTGTCCAAAGTTTCTCAGTAATCATGTTATGTAATCAGGGACATAGAAATAAATATTTTTTGAGGGGCCTGCCAGAGTCGTGGGGCCAGTAAGTAAGGGGGATTGAAACTTTGAGAATACGTTTTATTCATCTATTCCAGTTCAAATACATATTTTCCAACTTGCAGTGGATGCCCCTTGATGTTAATATTTTTTTTTCTAATAATATTTCATTACTTAAATTTAACGAATTAATTTTAGGTATATATGGGAGAAAAACTTTTCACAAAAGGACAAACGGGGATGTAGTATAGTCATTTAGATCCTTTCGGTTTAATGAAAACATATGATTTCATAAAACAGCTGATTTTGTGTTATAGGTTATATGAGAGGGTAGCTGTTTTCTAAAGCTTGTTACTCTATTTATAATAATTGCAATTATTTAATTAAAACTAACTAAAATAATTGTTGTTAAACTTTTGTTTGCATTACTAGTTTACACATAAGTTATTCAATTTAACGTTCTTGGTTAATTACTATTTGATTATTATTTAGAATTATAATATTAGGTATATAGCTGATTATGGTAAGTGACTGGCTATTTTAAAAAGGTTTTTAAAACTGTAATATTTCATGTTTTTATTTATATTTTTATTTACCTCCTTCACATCAACATTTATTTACAATTTTTGTTACGATGCAGTTCTTTCTTATCAAGTAATTATTTAGGACTATAGGACGTAAAACATAGTTCCTTTATTAACTTATAAGAAAACGTTTGAATGTTAGGCGTTTTATTGCATATTCAATTCCGTATTTAATGGTGATTGTAACATTTAAATTGCATTTTCTATATATATTTCATTTTTTGATTGATTTTCAGATTAGGCCTAAATTTCTCTTGGTCTTTATTATTACCATCATATTCTGCTTTTCCGATATCGTTCGTAGATTATAAGCGACGCTATTTTCCTATAAGTAAATTTCAGTCCCTATTACAATCGCAAAAGCATGAAATTATTGTTACTTATAAATCTTTCCCGTCATGAAACACACATTAGAAATAAACACATCATTCAAATTACAAGTGGGTTGTATAGGAACTAGGAAATACAAGACACTCTTGTGTAGGAAGGAGAGTGGGGGTTTCGTGCTTACAATGCTTCCTAGTACTCTGTCCGTCTCTGGGGCTTCATAGTATACACACTCAATAAACCCTTCATAACACTCACTCAATATACCCTTCACAACGCTCAATCGACAAACCCTCCATTACACTCACTCAGACAATCCTTCACAACGGTCACTCAATCTAAATACCGCCCTACCCACCTTAATTTGGTAATGGTCAAATGCTATTGAAAGGTCAGGATGCATAAAGTTTGATATTTGTAGTCACACGTGGTTTCCTTACAAATATTTAAATCATTATTTCATTTTTTCGAACTCAAAACAGAATTTATTTTGTTTTACATACAAAACTCTCATCGCTGTCGTCGGAACTGCACAATCTTCTGTATTTCTCGACTGGCAAATTGACTGTGAGTCTCTTCAAGTACAACACTGTGACATTCTTCATCGGTTTTCCATGTTCACGAACTTGCTCTACATATGATATTCAACTATTTCCATGACTGTTTCAAAAGTTTTGTTTACATTCTTTAGTTTAAAAGTTGTATTTTGACCTCTCAAGGACCTTTAGAAAGGCCCTAGCCATGTCTATGCTGCTGTAATGACAGAGTAGAAGGGGAAGTCGAATATATGGAGAGCCCATGTGCACTGCTATACAGAATAGAAACAAACAACAAAATATCAGAACAATACCATTAAAGAAAATTAGTTTTGTTTTTTACTTGAAACCTTTGCGCAAGTATTATCTACCAAAGCTCACACTATTTTGAATATTTATCATTATTTAGTTCTATTATCCGTATGCAACGCTTTATTAACATGGTGTAACTTATGTTTCTAAATTTAATTTACATCACTATTGTCTATGTGTGTGCTTTGCATTTTCATATTCTTTATGTGTAAAATCATGTATCTACATAAAATAACTTATCTTTCAAACTTTAATTTACATCAGTTTCGGCTAAGTTTGTGCCTGAATTTTCTTATTCTTTATTTGTAAAGTGGTGTATCTAAGAAGCCCTAACTCTAAACGTTATTAGAGGTGACGAAAAATTTGAAACGGAAAGTGTTCTTACAGGCGAAACTTATTTTTCCGAAATACTATAAAAAATGTTAAAAATAGTTGGGTAAGAAGGTACACCCTCAGTGGATTAGTTTCCATTATTTGACCGAGCAAGCAGCCGTAATAAAAGGTTAACCCGTCTCTCATTTATTAATTTGATTTATTACATTACCTAAGGTCGCTTATTTGACCTAACTGTTATGCATTAGTTGGGCAATTTTGCAACTACCTTTAAGACTGTCTAAAAAAGATATGTAAATTAGTTGGAGGAACGGTTTACTTTTTAATAAAGCTTTTTACAAACAAAAGTTCTTCTTCCGTGACGTAGCTCTGTAATAAATTAAAACATATAGGCTATTAAAGTAAATATAGGTTGAGGAAAAACGACGGAGAAAAAACTCTCTCTAAATAGAGAAAGTACAATGAAGTATTTTATAATAGGCAAAACGTAACAAAATAAAACTTTATCGTGTGATTTACGAATGCTCTTATTAAAGGATATAAACTGTAATCATAATTTAAACACATGGGCACACTTTATTGTTCTAAAGATAAACACAATACGGACAAGAACAACACTTAATCAATGATTTTATGATAACCAGGATATATTAGGCATCATTAATGAATGTATGAACTCATTTAATAATTTACAAATCTATGTTTAAATTCCTTCTATTAGTAAACACTCTCCTTATTTATATAGCACAAATTTTCAGTCGTTAATGAAATACTGTTTATTCATCCTCTGAGATTCAAATACATTTATTAAAGATTTTTGTGGGTGACATAACTTTGTCAACATAGTTTTTTTAAAAATAACAATCCATTATTTAAATATAATGAATTAGTTTTAGTTTTATATGGGAGAAAAACCTATGGAAAACTTTATGGAAAAACCATAAAAGAAGGAAGGTAAGCCATATAGTTATTACGTACCATTTGGCATAGAGTAACAGATAACATAGGTGTTTTAATGCATAGGTTATGATACTTTATTTATATTATTTGTGTGTTTTTGAAAAAAGGTAATATATTAGAGTTAGAAGTTTTAATATTATTATTTCTACTTGAAATAATATTTTCTTTGTAACCTAAATAGGAATTACTCTGAACCAACACACTACAGCATATACCACACGGAAGACATTTTGGATATAGCTATTCCGAAGGGTTTGCTACTGTCACCGCAACTTCACGTCGATAGAGATCTGAGTTCAGATCACTACCCCGTGATAATGGCGGTTTCTGGAAGCCCTGCTCGCAAGAGCTACGGAAGGTGCTGAACTACAGACTGGCTGACTGGGAGTTATTCCAGTCCCAGCTGGACAGCACTCTACCTGCCACCCTAAATGTCGACTCGCCACTGGACATAGACAAAGCCGTCGGTAGCCTTACGACGGAAATACGTACTGCGATTACTAACGCGGTGCCAGTTAAATGTCAGCTCAGATACCCGACGATATAGGATCCGGCCGCATTGCAAAACGGGGTAAACAGATGCGTTCCCCACACAACACTAAATCGAATTAAGAGGCAAATTAGGCCATGATCTTGGTCTTCCCAAACCGGGAAAAGGGCACAGCAAAACTGATTCATACAGACCGATAAGCATGGTGAAAACGATGGGCAAGTTATTTGAAAAAATTTTTTCAAACTTATCAACAAGCCTATCCATACACACAACATTCTGAGGCCAGAGTAATTTGGCTTTGGAACAAGAGTGGTGGAGCATGCAACCAAGGATTTCAACAATTACTGTTCGACTGGGGTAGTCTTCCTGGACATTGAAAAAGCCTTTGACCGGATCTGGCACAACGGGCTCTTAATGAAACTTCGTCAATATGGCTTTCCAGACGGGCTCATACACCTAGTTAGCTCATACCTGTCCAACCGTAAGTTTAGGGTTGATGTAGATCAAGCTCAATCTACACTACGGACTATACGGGCCGGAATCCATCAGGGCTCAATTAGTGGGCCCGTATTCTGCAACATCTACATCAACGACATACCGACAACACTCAACACACAAGTGGCCATATTTGTAGATGACACTGCGTTATCCGCTCAGTCATGGAAACCACATCTAATACACTTACATTTACAGGACCACCTTACAGTGTTAGAATCATGCTGAGCTACTGGAGAGTTAGGGGGAACGTGGCCAAATGACAGGCTTTGCTTCTCTCCAAACGTAGGATACACCAACTCAACACACCACTAAAACTATTGGGTGAAGATATTCACTGGGGGAACCAGGTAAAATATCTGGGAGTTATACTCGATTCATCAAACAACACCTCCAATACTTAGCAACAAAGTTTTACTAACAGGCTCATACAACATCCACACTCATTTCCTCACTGGGTAGATATGACACCACCCATGACACTCACAGACAGCCGCTGTCCTTACCGACCGAAGATTAAATATACTGCTATATAACGAGTATATTGGTCGTTGTAAAAGTTCTATACTTGGTTAAAAGAGTGCAGCAAATGCCCCTTGCTGCACAAATTGCTGAATAATTGAAGAGATACATAAATATTTTTTTTTTGGTCATCAGGAAATTTTTTTTTCAAAATATGTTTTACAATTACTCTATAGCTACTTGTCCAAAGTTTCTCAGTAATCATGTTATGTAATCAGGGACATAGAAATAAATATTTTTTGAGGGGCCTGCCAGAGTCGTGGGGCCAGTAAGTAAGGGGGATTGAAACTTTGAGAATACGTTTTATTCATCTATTCCAGTTCAAATACATATTTTCCAACTTGCAGTGGATGCCCCTTGATGTTAATATTTTTTTTTCTAATAATATTTCATTACTTAAATTTAACGAATTAATTTTAGGTATATATGGGAGAAAAACTTTTCACAAAAGGACAAACGGGGATGTAGTATAGTCATTTAGATCCTTTCGGTTTAATGAAAACATATGATTTCATAAAACAGCTGATTTTGTGTTATAGGTTATATGAGAGGGTAGCTGTTTTCTAAAGCTTGTTACTCTATTTATAATAATTGCAATTATTTAATTAAAACTAACTAAAATAATTGTTGTTAAACTTTTGTTTGCATTACTAGTTTACACATAAGTTATTCAATTTAACGTTCTTGGTTAATTACTATTTGATTATTATTTAGAATTATAATATTAGGTATATAGCTGATTATGGTAAGTGACTGGCTATTTTAAAAAGGTTTTTAAAACTGTAATATTTCATGTTTTTATTTATATTTTTATTTACCTCCTTCACATCAACATTTATTTACAATTTTTGTTACGATGCAGTTCTTTCTTATCAAGTAATTATTTAGGACTATAGGACGTAAAACATAGTTCCTTTATTAACTTATAAGAAAACGTTTGAATGTTAGGCGTTTTATTGCATATTCAATTCCGTATTTAATGGTGATTGTAACATTTAAATTGCATTTTCTATATATATTTCATTTTTTGATTGATTTTCAGATTAGGCCTAAATTTCTCTTGGTCTTTATTATTACCATCATATTCTGCTTTTCCGATATCGTTCGTAGATTATAAGCGACGCTATTTTCCTATAAGTAAATTTCAGTCCCTATTACAATCGCAAAAGCATGAAATTATTGTTACTTATAAATCTTTCCCGTCATGAAACACACATTAGAAATAAACACATCATTCAAATTACAAGTGGGTTGTATAGGAACTAGGAAATACAAGACACTCTTGTGTAGGAAGGAGAGTGGGGGTTTCGTGCTTACAATGCTTCCTAGTACTCTGTCCGTCTCTGGGGCTTCATAGTATACACACTCAATAAACCCTTCATAACACTCACTCAATATACCCTTCACAACGCTCAATCGACAAACCCTCCATTACACTCACTCAGACAATCCTTCACAACGGTCACTCAATCTAAATACCGCCCTACCCACCTTAATTTGGTAATGGTCAAATGCTATTGAAAGGTCAGGATGCATAAAGTTTGATATTTGTAGTCACACGTGGTTTCCTTACAAATATTTAAATCATTATTTCATTTTTTCGAACTCAAAACAGAATTTATTTTGTTTTACATACAAAACTCTCATCGCTGTCGTCGGAACTGCACAATCTTCTGTATTTCTCGACTGGCAAATTGACTGTGAGTCTCTTCAAGTACAACACTGTGACATTCTTCATCGGTTTTCCATGTTCACGAACTTGCTCTACATATGATATTCAACTATTTCCATGACTGTTTCAAAAGTTTTGTTTACATTCTTTAGTTTAAAAGTTGTATTTTGACCTCTCAAGGACCTTTAGAAAGGCCCTAGCCATGTCTATGCTGCTGTAATGACAGAGTAGAAGGGGAAGTCGAATATATGGAGAGCCCATGTGCACTGCTATACAGAATAGAAACAAACAACAAAATATCAGAACAATACCATTAAAGAAAATTAGTTTTGTTTTTTACTTGAAACCTTTGCGCAAGTATTATCTACCAAAGCTCACACTATTTTGAATATTTATCATTATTTAGTTCTATTATCCGTATGCAACGCTTTATTAACATGGTGTAACTTATGTTTCTAAATTTAATTTACATCACTATTGTCTATGTGTGTGCTTTGCATTTTCATATTCTTTATGTGTAAAATCATGTATCTACATAAAATAACTTATCTTTCAAACTTTAATTTACATCAGTTTCGGCTAAGTTTGTGCCTGAATTTTCTTATTCTTTATTTGTAAAGTGGTGTATCTAAGAAGCCCTAACTCTAAACGTTATTAGAGGTGACGAAAAATTTGAAACGGAAAGTGTTCTTACAGGCGAAACTTATTTTTCCGAAATACTATAAAAAATGTTAAAAATAGTTGGGTAAGAAGGTACACCCTCAGTGGATTAGTTTCCATTATTTGACCGAGCAAGCAGCCGTAATAAAAGGTTAACCCGTCTCTCATTTATTAATTTGATTTATTACATTACCTAAGGTCGCTTATTTGACCTAACTGTTATGCATTAGTTGGGCAATTTTGCAACTACCTTTAAGACTGTCTAAAAAAGATATGTAAATTAGTTGGAGGAACGGTTTACTTTTTAATAAAGCTTTTTACAAACAAAAGTTCTTCTTCCGTGACGTAGCTCTGTAATAAATTAAAACATATAGGCTATTAAAGTAAATATAGGTTGAGGAAAAACGACGGAGAAAAAACTCTCTCTAAATAGAGAAAGTACAATGAAGTATTTTATAATAGGCAAAACGTAACAAAATAAAACTTTATCGTGTGATTTACGAATGCTCTTATTAAAGGATATAAACTGTAATCATAATTTAAACACATGGGCACACTTTATTGTTCTAAAGATAAACACAATACGGACAAGAACAACACTTAATCAATGATTTTATGATAACCAGGATATATTAGGCATCATTAATGAATGTATGAACTCATTTAATAATTTACAAATCTATGTTTAAATTCCTTCTATTAGTAAACACTCTCCTTATTTATATAGCACAAATTTTCAGTCGTTAATGAAATACTGTTTATTCATCCTCTGAGATTCAAATACATTTATTAAAGATTTTTGTGGGTGACATAACTTTGTCAACATAGTTTTTTTAAAAATAACAATCCATTATTTAAATATAATGAATTAGTTTTAGTTTTATATGGGAGAAAAACCTATGGAAAACTTTATGGAAAAACCATAAAAGAAGGAAGGTAAGCCATATAGTTATTACGTACCATTTGGCATAGAGTAACAGATAACATATGATTTCATAAAACAGCTGATTTTTTACAGGGTATATTGAAGAAAAGCTGTTTTAAGGCATAGGTTAGTGTTACTTTATTTATATTAAGTGTAATTATTTAGCAAAAAGAAACTAAAATAAAATTTTCCTTGGTTGACCCAAGTAGGAATTGACGTAAATTTTGTTTTGTTTATATTACTATTTTATCCCAGGAAAGAGTAAGTAGCATAAATAACAACATTAATAATACTAACTAATGACGTCTGTAAATTCTTAGCTGATTATTACTATGTTTGAATTAACAGCATGGTAGGCCTACGTATTATGATCACAGTTAAAAACCTCATAGTCAAAAATATAGATTAGTTAAAAAAATTGTGGTGACAAGATATAAGCAAAAACTAATATCTGCTTTCATAGATAAACAAAATGAATATCTCGGTATTTACAATGATATTTTAATCTGCATATACAGTTAACTTTTCTGAGAAATTTATGTGTGTGAAACTTTGTGTCTGCTTGGTTTATCAAATAAAAAATAAATCACGAATCGTTTTAAAAGTATTTTTTAGTTGTAAAAATCATTTCACTTAAAATGGTTAATATATATATATATATATATATAAATATATATATATATATATATATATATATATATATATATATATATATATATATATATATATATATATATAAAAGGTGTGGCAACCCTCACGTAACCCAACAGACAGGTAGGCGGATTTAGGTAGCTACGACCCTTCAAATTTCTTTGACAAATGAATCAATTCACTTATCTAGGGTCCATTGTCAGCTCCAATAATAAGGTCTCCATTGAGATGAATAAAAGGATAGCCACTGCCACTAAGCTGTGAGCTTTACGTGCTATTGGGGGGGGGGCATATATATGTAAAATATTGGAAGATTGCCCTGTACAGGGCATTTGGCCCGGATGGATGTGAGTGATGTAACCAGAAGCCTTGTAGATGGAAACATTTACAAAATGAGAGCAAAAGGACTTAGATGGATTACGTCGCTCAGGTTGAAGAACCCTGCTGAATGTGAAGAACTGGAAAGCAGCAGAAAAGTCTCGCGCTACCGGGATAACGTTCATTGAGGAGGCTAAGGTCCACATCGGACTGTAGAGTCATTTTAGACTAACTATATACAAATATATACACACACGCACACACACACACACACACATATATATATATATATATATATACATATATATATTTATATATATATATATATATATATATATATATATATATATATATACATATGATGCAGAGTTATTATCTAGAGTACATCCATTCATTCTGCACAAAATCGCAGTTATGAAGTTTTGCTAAAATCTCATCTAGCATTGACGAGATGAACCTAACAACAGTTGAAGATCGAGTGAAGAGAGCAGACAAATCTGCTCCTATAGAACTTTCCTATAGCAAGTTTTGTGCACTTCAGAATTAACGGATGTACTCCAGATAATAACTCTTTATCATATTTTCCATCCGTGAAGGAATACATATCAGCATATATATATATATATATATATATATATATATATATATATATATATATATATTTATATTTATATTTATATGTGTGTGTGTGTGTGTGTGTGTTGAGATGTGGTACTTTTTTATTGATGTGTAGGATTTCTATTTTATGGGAAATGTCTGTGTATTTGTGTCCTGTTTCTTTTATGTGATTGTAAAATGTTGAGTTGGTGTTCTGTTTGTGTTCCTCGACTCTTTGTTTAAAGCTGCGACCTGTTTGTCCAATGTAGAATTTGTTACATTCGTCGCAGTTCAGTTTGTATACGCCTGGTTCTTGTAGTTTATCTTCATTGTTGGTGTTGTGTTTTATTTTGTATTGTAACTTGTTATTAGTTTTGTATGCTATTTTGTATCCTATTCTTTGATATTTTAGGGCTTTTGTTGTTTTGTTTATGTATTGCAATGTGATGTTTTTCCTGTCTGTAGTGTTAATTTTTTTTTTTTTTTTGTATATTGTAACCTAGTTTGTCTATTATTGTGGTGTTGTATCTATTTGTGTATGCTAAATATTTAATTGTCTCTAGTTCTTTGTTAAGGTTTTCTGTGGTCATTGGGACTTAAGTCTGTGGAGCATGGATCTGAAGGCAGCGTGTGTTGGATAGGGTGGTTTGAGGTGTTGTGGATAAGTTTTTCTGTCGTTATGGGTTTCCTGTAAATGTTGAAGCTGTGTTTTTGAGTGTGGCTTTTTGTTATGGTTAGGTCGATGACACGTTTATTGAATGATTGGTTTCAATTTCTGAAGTGAAGAGGAGTTTTGGTTGTATTTTATTAGTGTAGGTGAGGAGTTTTTCGCATTGACGGGAGTTGCCCCTGTATAGTGTTATGATATCATCGACGTATCTGTGTCAGTAAATGATTTTGTGTGCGTCTATATTGTTTGTTAGTATCTTGGTGATTTCTATGAGTTGTAGAAAAATTTCGCTTAGAACACTACTGATAGGACTTCCCATGGGTAGGCCATCTTTTTCTGAATAGAAGTTTGAGTTGAAGGTCTAATAGTTTCGTTTGGTGATGGTTTGGAGGATGTTTATGATTTCGCTATTGTAGGTTTTAGGTATGTTGTTCTGTATTAATTGGGTTTCTAGGATGTAGAGCGTTTCAGGTAGCCTATGGGTATGTTGGTGTATATATTTGTTATGCCGAGTGATAGTAGTGTTGTGTGGTATGTCTATGTCTTTTATTTTATTTGTGAGGTTTTTTATGTTTATGTATTGCCTGATTATTTTGTCCATGTATTTTGCCAATTTATGTGCAGGGGCATTCTGGTAGTTGATGATGGCTCGGGTGGGGACATTTGGCTTGTGAATTTTAGGATGAGCGCGGAGGGTTTGTTCTTTAGGGTGGATTTGTTTTAGGAGGGATTTTTTGTTTTTGTTGATAATGTATTTAGATGTATTAATTAGTTGTTTGATGGTTCTGTGATATTTCTCGGTTGGATCTGTATGTAGTTGTACTATATTATTATTTGTTATGTAATCATTGATTTTGTCATTTACGCTGTTTATATTAATAATGACTGTGGTGTTTCCTTTATCTGCTGTGGTGAGTGTGATGTTTAGTTGTGATTTTTGTTTAATGTTTGCAGTGATTTTAATTTCATTGTTCATGTTTTTGTTGGTTATATTTTTCAGTTCGGTTTGGTTTTTTATGTCATGTCGAAGTGAGTATTGGTCTTTGGTGTCGGTTTTTTGTATGGCAGTTTTTTAGTATAATATTTCTTATTGTTATATTATTTGATGTATAATGTATGCTGTATTTTAGGCCTTTTTTAATAATTTCATTTCATAATGTGTGAATTTGGTATTAGCAAGGTTATTTTTTATACGTGGTTCAGGTTAAATTACATAACAGCTATTTTAACGCATACGTTATGATACTATATTTACTGTACATTAATAAGATAAAATGGTATTGAATTCAAAACTTCTTTAATTTATAAGACATTAAATATAATGATTTATAAAGTAAAAATTACAAAATTATTTTAAAATAACAAATATGAATTCTATTTTTATACGTAACGTACTTTGAATGTAATAATAGTACGTTATTGGTTTCCAACTACACCCAACACACATACTCAACAACCAATTAGGCCTACATTATAATTTATACATTGTTTTTGCCAACATGACCACCAGAATTTCCATAAGAAGTCACTTTACATTTCTTTCAGCGTCTATAAGAAAGAAATAAAAACGCAGTTACAGTCTGAATAGACAATAGGACACATCCTCAATAATTCCAAAAGTTATACTATTGGCAAATAACACATATCTATAATTCTACATGAAGATATATATATATATATGCCTATTTAATGTTTAAAAGTACAATTGTTAATAAAATATTTTTTATTCATCCTTTCAGTTCAAATACATTTTTAAAACATTGTAGTGGTTGACATTTTATGTTAATAGAGTTAACAAGAAAATAAAGATACTCTCTTTTCTGTGCGAATAATATGTGAATATCCCTATAAGATACATAAATGTGGGATATTATTAGGCCTTTTCTCTCTATCTCCCTTGAAACTTTTGAATTCTAAATAGCTAAGATATACACATTTAAACAGAAGGAAGGTTTTTAATTTGAATCCCCGCCGTTTTATTATCTTCAACTTATTTATAAAGCAAATGATGAGTAGCTATTTTAAACTTTAATAAATGTTGCAAAATGTGTTCATCACACCTTACTAAATAATTAAATTATAGTTATGAACAATGTTATATAAATGATATGTAATGTTTGTCAAGTTATTTAAATATTAAATGAGCCCATCCTTTCGGAAGGGCATTTCAAAAATTATTTGACTATTACAATGAGAAATGGTGTGCGCAATCGATAGGACCTGAAAGTGATTCCCTACATGGCTATGACGGGTAAACACTTTGTACTTAAACATCTTTGTTCTTAACAAAACAAGAGAAGATTCTTTTATAAGTAAATGTTTTATTTTTTTATGTTTGGTTATCAAATGACTTCTATCAATATCATTTTAAAACATAGTTTTGATTTATTTTATAAAGTATACATTACATTTGTTGTTTCAATAAATTAATAAATCGCTAAAAACTCTAATATCAGGGTAATAAAAGCATAGTTAGTGGTACGTCCGCAGCATGCTGTGAATGTTCTACTTTACTCTACTAGATAGCGCTCGAAGCGAGATTTCCCGTTTGTTCACTTATTGCAAAGGAATGAGTAATACAGGATTTCCATACATTACTGGGAATTTATAAATGACAATAAAATTATTATCTTTAATTTAAGACAACATTTTTAATGTATATTATACAATATTAAAATTGTATATACCATAAATGAATTTGCTTTATTGTTGTGTTATTCTCAAATATACTGTAATGTGTAAAGCTTTATTTAAAGTAAAAAATTGATGCAATAATTGAGGACAATTGTTGATTTAAAGTACTAAATACAACTTCTTAGTAACTTTTGATTATTTCTTATTTATAAAGAAATGCTGCTGTAATCTGACTACAAAAAAAGAATGTTATATCACAATATAATGAACCTTGGAGGTTGTAATTATTTGTGATGTGTGATTATATGTTGTTTATAAAAATATATGCATTTCTTAAAGGAAATAGATAATTTTTCCATTTTTTTTTTGTTATTCTCAATATTAATTTTTTTACAAAATTACCAAAAACTCTCTGCTATTAATTTTAGCAATAGAGTTTCATGGAGTGTATAAGTCATTAATAAGAAAAATAGGCATTTTACAATTTTATCTCCA
Source organism: Prosapia bicincta (assembly GCA_036971475.1). Classification (NCBI taxonomy): domain Eukaryota; kingdom Metazoa; phylum Arthropoda; class Insecta; order Hemiptera; family Cercopidae; genus Prosapia; species Prosapia bicincta. The sequence continues at coordinate 119,929,669 of JBAIZL010000001.1, read as the reverse complement.
TGATGGAGCATTGATGTTTATCAATCGCTTACTGAAAATGATCAAGAAAAATTTAATTTTGACCAATATTTTAAAAGTTTATTATCATCCAGGCTTTCCAAAAGTATATATTAAAATAAGAAGCTACTGTAATGTCGCGAAATTGCCGACCTTGAACACAACAGATATACCCATCTGGCCGATGGTCACAGAGATAAAGTGGGCAATCTTATAAACATACACACACACACACACACACACACACACACACACACACACACACACACACACACACACACACACACACACACACACACACACACACACACACACACACACACACACACACACACACACACACACACACACACACACACACACACACACACACACACACACACACACACACACACACACACACACACACACACACACACACACACACACACACACACACACACACACACACACACACACACACACACACACACACACACACACACACACACACACACACACACACACACACACACACACACACACACACACACACACACACACACACACACACACACACACACACACACACACACACACACACACACACACACACACACACACACACACACACACACACACACACACACACACACACACACACACACACACACACACACACACACACACACACACACACACACACACACACACACACACACACACACACACACACACACACACACACACACACACACACACACACACACACACACACACACACACACACACACACACACACACACACACACACACACACACACACACACACACACACACACACACACACACACACACACACACACACACACACACACACACACACACACACACACACACACACACACACACACACACACACACACACACACACACACACACACACACACACACACACACACACACACACACACACACACACACACACACACACACACACACACACACACACACACACACACACACACACACACACACACACACACACACACACACACACACACACACACACACACACACACACACACACACACACACACACACACACACACACACACACACACACACACACACACACACACACACACACACACACACACACACACACACACACACACACACACACACACACACACACACACACACACACACACACACACACACACACACACACACACACACACACACACACACACACACACACACACACACACACACACACACACACACACACACACACACACACACACACACACACACACACACACACACACACACACACACACACACACACACACACACACACACACACACACACACACACACACACACACACACACACACACACACACACACACACACACACACACACACACACACACACACACACACACACACACACACACACACACACACACACACACACACACACACACACACACACACACACACACACACACACACACACACACACACACACACACACACACACACACACACACACACACACACACACACACACACACACACACACACACACACACACACACACACACACACACACACACACACACACACACACACACACACACACACACACACACACACACACACACACACACACACACACACACACACACACACACACACACACACACACACACACACACACACACACACACACACACACACACACACACACACACACACACACACACACACACACACACACACACACACACACACACACACACACACACACACACACACACACACACACACACACACACACACACACACACACACACACACACACACACACACACACACACACACACACACACACACACACACACACACACACACACACACACACACACACACACACACACACACACACACACACACACACACACACACACACACACACACACACACACACACACACACACACACACACACACACACACACACACACACACACACACACACACACACACACACACACACACACACACACACACACACACACACACACACACACACACACACACACACACACACACACACACACACACACACACACACACACACACACACACACACACACACACACACACACACACACACACACACACACACACACACACACACACACACACACACACACACACACACACACACACACACACACACACACACACACACACACACACACACACACACACACACACACACACACACACACACACACACACACACACACACACACACACACACACACACACACACACACACACACACACACACACACACACACACACACACACACACACACACACACACACACACACACACACACACACACACACACACACACACACACACACACACACACACACACACACACACACACACACACACACACACACACACACACACACACACACACACACACACACACACAACATACTGAGGCCAGAGCAATTTGGCTTTAGGACATACACTCAGCTACGCATCAGCTAATGAGAGGTTTGGGGTGCAACCAAGGGTTTCAACAATTACTGCTCGACTGAGGTAGTCTTCCTGGGCATTGAAAAGGCCTTTGACCGGGTCTGGCACAACGGGCTCTTAGTGAAACTAAGACTATTCCATTGGTCTCTGGGTTTTGGAAAGGTTTCTATAGTACTTTTGCTTATAATATTAGGTATGTAAAAAAAACAAATAGAATAATACGTTTGCGTTGATGAAATTCAGGTTTTTAGTATTAGAGGCATATTTTTACTGAACAATACTTGTTTCTGTTGTCCAAAAACCACCTATACAAGTTTCGTTCTCTGTCAATATTAGTAGTATAATTATCATTCACAAAGTTTATTATATGTCCTAAATGAATGTATTTATTCCCATATTCCAACAGATACACTGACTAATCCTTTGTAAATATCTAAATATTTATACAAGACAAAAGCACAATAAATCTATACAAATAACAGTTCATGCATCTTTACAAAAATCTTCCATTATATACAAAAATCTTCCTAAACAGTTCATACGATCGACATGAAACTTTGGTAAATTATTAAACACACTCGATTGAAGGTTCTGGTTTATTTGTAGTCTGATTGAGGACGCTCGAGACTATATTTTTCAAAGGGTAAGGAGAAACATGTAAAATGCGACGCCTACTTTTCTGACCTACCATTCAGTTACTTATATTGAAATTAAGAACTAATAATATAGATGCAACTAATAATCAATAGACGGAGGTAATCAAGCTATGACGTAGTTTACATCTGAAATTAAATTAGGTGAAAATAAGATTTCATACAAAAATTTGTATATGGGGTTTAGGTTAGATTGCATAACAGCTATTTTAACGCATAAGTTATGATACTTTACTTGCTGTCCATTAATACGTTTATATATGTATATATATATATATATATATATATATATATATATATATATACATATATATATATATATATATATATACACATATATATATATATATATGAGAGCCAATTTTATGTTTATAAGTACACTTCTTAATAAATTTTTTTTCATTCATCCTCTTAGTTCCAATACATTTTTAAAACATTGTCGTGATTGACATTTGATGTTAATAGAGTTAACAAGAAAATAAAGATACTCTCTTTTCTGTGTGAATAATATTACTAAATATTCAATTAAAAGATTCATAAATGTGGGATATTATTAGGCCTTTTCTCTCTATCTTTCTTGAAACAATTAAATTCTAAATAACTAAAAAATCCACAATCAAACAGAAGGAAGGATTTTACTTTAATCCCTACCGATTTAATACCTTCAACTTATTTATAAAAGAAAAGATGCGTAACTATTTCATATTCGTTAAATGTTGCAAAATATATAAAGCAGGCCCTTAAAATTACTACAAAATTAAATATCCTTTATTAAAATTTAGTGAAGGAAAATGTTATATTTTCAAGGGATCATTTTCTATAATAGTTAACCATGGGTAGGTGGTAGTTTTAGAAATTGTGCCCGTCCTTTCTGAAGGGGATTTTTTTAAAATTATTTAATGTACGCGATGAAATACATGTATCAGAACCTGTCTGCACTGCATCAGTCCGTCGTGATAACAGGAAGTCCTAGCAGAATGATGTGTAAACGCCACTTAACAGGAGTCCTACAAAATGATGTGTTTACTCTGTTAGGAATTCTGTTATAAAAGGCTTTGTAAACACTTTGTACTGATACATCTTTGTTCTTCAACAAAGGAGGGAAGATTGTTTTGATAATATAAATTTTTATTATTTTATGTTAGATTTACAAATCACGCCACTATATATTATTTTAAAATGTAGTTTTAATTGATTTTATAAAGGATACATTACATTTGATCATTGTATAAATTAATAAATCGCTAAAAAGTGTCATATCAGAGTAATAAACGCATAGTTAGTGGTACGTCCGCAGTCTGCTGTGAATGTTGTAGTTTACACTACGAGATAGCGCTCTAAGCATGAAATCCCGTTTGTTCAGTTAGTATTGCAGAGGAAAGAGTAATACAGGATTTCCGTATATGCAAATTTATAAATGAAAAAATTATTAACGTAAATTTAAGACATTTAAGAACATTTTCGATCCATATTATACACTATTAAAATTATTTATACCATAAATGAATTTACTTTTTTTTGTGTGATTTCCAAATATACTGTAATGTGTAAAGCTTTATTTAAAGTTAAAAATTGATACAATAATTGAAGAATATGGTTGATTCAGAGTATTAAATATAACTTCTTAGTAACTTTTGATTATTTCTTATTTGTAAAGAAGTGCTCCTGTAATCTGACTACAAAATAAAGTCTGTTATATCACAATATATTGACTTTAAAACATATATCACAGACTATATCACATAACTTTAAAACAACTGATACCAAACATTAGGTGGCAAGTGGTTGTTGCTTGAACTAATGCGAGTACATTACTTGAACGAAAAAATCAATTTTAGTCATGCGTACTAATGAAGGCCATTACAAACTAATGCATTGATTATAGGTTTAAATATAGGCTGTGAATAATTCTTAGATTTCTAATTAGGTGACTGAATGATTTCGGTCTTCCTTAAAAAAAAAAAAAAACAAATTAAATTTCTTCATTAATTTTTACTTAAGGATAGAGATATATAATCAATGCCCCAATATATTGGATATTTTCAACACATTCATCACTACTTTAAAGTTGAGGTATTAGAACTCATATATGCCCGTCCCTTCGGAGGGCATTTCAAAAATTAGCTTCAAGACTATAGGTTCAAGGAATCCAGAGTCCTCGTTTGTGCGACGGCCACTGCTATGACTGTAACTGGTAAATCTTAAAAACTTTGTATCCACTCATCTTTGGTCTTTCCCAAACGAGAGAAGATTGTTAATATAAGAGAATCTTTTATTATTTTATCATTGATTTACAAATCAAATCTCTATATAAAATTTTTAATTGTAGTTTCAATTGATTTTATAAAGTATACATTACATATGATACTTATATAAAATGATAAATGGCTAAAAACTGTAATATCAGGGTATTAAAGGAATAGTTAGTTGTACGTCCGCAGCACGCTGTGAATATTCTACCTTTAGCTAAGAGATAGCGCTCTAAGCAGGAAATCCCTTTATGTTTAGTTCGTTCATACCTTTTAACAAAAGGGGCGTGTTATGCAATATAGTCATTTCGTCCCATTTTGATTAGCATAACTGATAACAATGTATTTCATAAAGCAACTGATTTTATGTTATAAGTTATGTGGCGGAACATCTGTTTTAATGCGTAGATTATGTTACTTTATTTTTATTAATTAAAATTGTTTGAAAAGTAACAGATTACAATTAGTAGTTTTAATATAATTATTTTTACTGAAATAATTTTTTCTTTGTAATCCTAAATAGGAATTGACTTTAAAAATGTTTGTTTATATTACTTTATCTGATAAAGAAACTGAAATTTGATAAAGTAGTCTAATAAGGTATATAACTGTATTCAGTTTGAAACACACACGTGATATAATTTCAGTAAGTAATTATTTTACTGTTCCAATGTTTAAAAGTTTATGTGTTTTTATTTTTAAAAATATATAATTTGAAAATATAACAAGTGTAATTTGTTATAGCCTAAACTTAAAACACATTTTTTAAGTTACAGTAAAACTAAAAAATAACAAATTTACTCAACACTCTCAGCAAAGATAAAAAAAAAATACAGCCTAGTGGATCCCCTCACACTGCGGCATCGACGGCAATGAAAAAGCAGATACAATCGCCAAACAAGCAGCGGAAATGAGCGCAGTCTTCTTGCCACAATACTCTCTAAAGAAATGGCTGAGTGCTGTGTAAACATCAGTTAGAAGAAAATGGATCCACCGTTGGAGTGAAGAAACTAAAGGTAGAAACTTCTATGACATTCAAAAAGAACCAAATGATTTGGAAATGTACATCAAGGGGTTCCCAGATTTACAGCCGTCTTTGCAGCACGAGAAAGAATCGGACACATTGTGACTGAGACCTATCTCTTCAAATTTAATCTGAGTGAATATCCACTCTGCCCTAACTGTAGAAAAGAGGAGGAGACTCTAGACCATAACCTCCTTCAAGTCTCCTCCCCAATTCCACCTCTTCTGTCTGTGCTGGGAAGCCAGGGAAAAATCAAAAAAATATTGATCGATAAACAGTTTTGGACCTTGGCTGCAGTAACTTATTATGGACATCGGACCATCGGAGTCACATGACCCTGGACGTCCGCCGCAAGTAGTAAGAAGTAAGTATGAACACACTCGAATAACGGTGTGCGAATATACAGCCCGAATGATTACCCTAAAGACAAAGTTTTAAAAAAAAAAATTAGACATGAAAAATCATACTTTTCTGACCGAGCATTCAGTCATGTATATATAAATTAAGAACTATTAATATAGATGCAACTAATAATCAGTAGATGGCGGTAATCATGCTATGAAGTAGATTACAGCTGATAATTAAATAAGGTGAAAAAAAGATTTCATTTAAAAATTTTTATACGCGGTTTAGGTTAGTTTGCATAACAGCTATTTTAACGCTGTTTTTTAAATTATTTATTAAATTTTAATAATGCATTAAAACAATTTTAAAGCATCGAAATCAGTTTCCGAAACATCTTGCCGGCAAGATCTACAATAATCCTGTCAGTACCCATAGAAATCAATTATATATGACATTAGTGATAACATATTATGGTCTATGCTTGAGGACGGTAAACAATAGTAACATCTCTGCTGCAGGGTTTAGGAACTCTCTACACATCCGGTTAGCGGGAAACTACTCATGTCTCGGATTAGTTTGCTACAAATTAGTTTAGACATTAGGACTTCCTCCACATCAGATGCGCAGAGGCAACTAATGCCAAACATGTGATGATGTAGTTTTTCGGTCATCCCTAAGTAAATAACACAAAATAATGTTCTTTATACATTTTTTTATGAATAAGGTATTTAAATACTGTTCCAATACCTTGGATATGTTTTTTTTTTGTCACTACTTCAGTGTTAAGGATATGTAGAAGAACTCATGTATGCCCGTCATTTCGGAGGAGCATTTCAAAAATTAATTACATGTAACCCTCTCAGAGTCCTAATATTATCAAAATAAACCCACCCTATTTGACACAAGATATTAAACACTTTGTACACACACATCTTTGTTCTTTCCCAAACGAGAGAAGATTGTTAATATAATAACATTTTTTATTATTTTATGTTTGATTCACAAATCAAATCTCTCTATTTAATTTTTAAATGTAGTTTTAACTGGTTTTATAAAGTATACATTACATTTCATGCTTGTATAAATTAATAAATTGCTAAAAACTGTAATATCAGGGTAATAATTGAATAGTTAGCTGTATGTCCGCAGCATGCTGTGAATATTCTACTTTTCCCTAAGAGATAGCGCTCTAAGCACGAAAACCCTTTTGTTCAGTTAGGTCATAACGTTTTACAAAAGGGGCTTGTTATACAATATAGACATTTCGTCCCATTTTGATTAAAATAAATGATAATATATGATTTCAGAAAACAACACATTTTATGATATAAGTTACTTAATTTACTTATATAATGTTACGTTATTTATAATAATTAAAATTATTTGAAAAATGGTATATTTCAAATTTTTTCAAAATTGCAATATATCACAATTAGTACCTAATATATAATTATTTCTACTGAAATAATGTTTTCTTTGAAATCCCAAGTGGGAATGGACTTTAAAAATGTTTGTTTGTATTACTTGATCTGATAAAGAAACTAAATTTTGATCAAATAGTCTGAAAATGTATGTGTTTTGTTTAGTAAAAAATATAAATTTTGAAAATAAAACAACTTTAATTTGTTATAAACTTAAAACCAATATGTTAAAATAAAGCTAAAGGGATGCAGTGTAACATACCCCTGCAACATAATTTCGATACCTAAATATACGTGTCTTAACAGTACTTGGTACATCATGGGTTATATATTGTTATTTATATGATAACTTGAGATGCAATAGTTAAAATTAACGAAGATGGATAAGTCTATGTTAAAATTCAGTGTAAGGATGCTCTACATAAAATCCATCTGTTTACAAATATGATGTAAAGTTTACAGTAAAATGATACTTTTTCATGTAGGATGTAGGTTTACCCTTCCTTACATCAGCTATCATGGTACTAGATCTTTTCATTTAAAGCAGATCATCCATTCTATCATTATTTGAGCTTTTTGTGGCTTTTTAGTATCCAAAGCGACACCCGTATTAATTTGTTCCTTCTCCCAACTGTTTTCCCAGAGGCATGTCCAGCCTACTCCCACTTTTTCTATGTATTTTCTGATAACTTTTAATTTGTTTGTCTATTGTGTTTGTTTCATATTTGATTATTCACCTTTATATGTAATATCTTTTATTACATTGCTCTCTGGGTTTCGTAAAGTTTCCTTTTGTACTTTTGCTTTTAGGATTAGGTATACAAGAACAGATAGGATAATACTTGTGCATTGATGAAATTCAGGGTTTTAGTATTAGAGGCATATTGTTACACAACGATACTTGTTTCTGTTGTCCAAAGACAAGCTATACAAGGTTAGCTCTGTGTCAATCTTAGCAGTATAATTATCATTCATAAATATAACTATCTGTCCTAAATGAATGTATTCCTCCCGATATTCCCACAGATACACTGACTAATACTTCAGAGTTGAGGATATTTAGACCTCATATATGCCCGTCCATACGGAAGAGCATTTCAAAAATTAGTGGCAAGATAATTGCTTTGCAGAATCCAGAGTCCTCCTAGTTGTGCTGTTCAATCCTACACTTAAAACATAAAAACTTTGTACCCACACATCTTTGATCGTTCCCAAACATGAGAAGATTTCTAATATAAGGGAATTTTGTTATTATTTAATGTTTGATTTAGAATCAAATCTCCATATATCATTTTTTCAATGTAATTTTAAATATTTTCATAAATTATACATTAACTTTGATGCTTGTATAAATAATTAAATTGCTAAAAACTGTAATATCAGGGTAATAATGGAATAGTTAGCAGTACGTCCGCAGCATGATGTGAATATTCTACTTTTAACTAAGAGATAGCGCTCCAAGCACGAAATCCATTTTGTTCACTTAGGTCATAACTTTTTACAAAAGGGGCTTGTTATGCAATATAGTCATTTCGTCCCATTTTGAATAAATTAAGTGATAAGATATGATTTCATAAAATAACTAATTTTGTGATATAAGTTACTTTATTTATATTAATTTAAGGTATTTGAAAAATGGGAGTTCAAAATATTTGAAAATTGCAATAAATCGCAATTAGTAGCTAATATATAATTATTTCTACTGAAATAATGTTTTCTTGAGAGGTGAAAACATTTTATAATAATTTATCAGCTATTTGTTTTTCAATTCCAAATATTTCTAATTGGCATTAATTGTTAATAGTGTTAACAAGAATATAAAGCGTCCCTCCTGTCTGTGTTAATAATATTACTAAATATTAAAAAAAAAAGATGAATGTGGGATAATATTCATAATTTTCTCTTTATCTTTATTGTAAACATTTAAATTCTAAACAACTAAGAAAGCCTCAAAAAAAACAGAAGGGCCTCAATAAAACAGAGGGAAGGATTTTAATTCATTTTTCACCGTTTTTTAAGTTTTAAGAACTCAGACTAGAGTATTATTATAATCTTTCTGTTAAAAGTGGTTATTGCACGTATTTAGAGAGTGAATATTTTAGTAAGATAAATACTCACTTGCCCCACCTTAGCGCTGATATATTAGAAGTATTGGTATCGTTGCAAAAGTTCTATAGTTGGTTAAGAGAGGGAAGCAAATGCCACTTTCTGTATAAAACGCTGAAAGCAATTGTATCACCGTAGAAACCCCCGGGTTCTGTTGATTACAATCGCGATTCAGAAGTCCATTTACAGACTTCTAGTAGGGTAATAATCGCCGGGGACCTTAATTATAAACACATATGCTGGGACTGTAAGTCTACAAAGGCAGGAGGCTGGCAACTCCAAACCTTCTTAGAAAACACAACAGCTATACTGCTGGTCCCTCCTGAAGCAACACACCACAGCTCATACCACACGGAAGACATTTTGGATATAGCTATTGCGAAGTGTTTGTTAGTGTTACCGCAACTTCACGTCGATAGAGATCTGAGTTCAGATCACTACCCCGTGATAATGGCGGTTTCTGGATACCCTGCTCGCAAAGAGCTAAGGAATGTGCTAAACTACAGACTGGCTGACTGGGAGTTATTCCGGTCCCAGGTGGACAGCATTCTACCTGTCATCTTAAATGTCGACTCGCCACTGGATATAGACATAGCCGTCGGTAGCCTTACGACGCCAATACGTACTACGATTACTAACGCGGTACCAGTTAAATGTCAGCCCAGACACTATGTACACATTCCAAGGCACATACTACATCTAATCACCCGGCGAAATAGGATTCGACGGGCATTGCAACACGGGGTAAACAGATGTGTTCCACACACAACACTTAATCACCTTAAGAGGCAAATTAGGCGGGAACTAATTCAGTACAAAGTCGATGGCTTCCAAGCGGAATTGGAGACCTTAAACACAAGAGATACACCCATCTGGCCGATGGTCAAACACTTCATGCGAGAACCGCTCCGTTATCCCCTACTCATCGGCCCAGATGAAGTTTAATCTGCATCTACAGTTAACTTTTCTGAGAAATTTATGTGTGTGAAACTTTGTTTCGGCTTGGTTTATCAAATTAAAAATAAAAAAACTTAAATCACGAATTGTTTTAAAAATATTATTTAGTTGTAAAAAACTCTTTTCACTTAAAAAGGTTTATATATATATATATATATATATATATATATATATATATATATATAAGGTGTGTCAATCCTCACGTAACCCAACAGACAGGTAAGCGGATTTATCGAGCTACGACCCTTCAAATTTCAAATAGTGAATCAATTCACTTATCTAGGGTCTATTGTTAGCTCCAATAATAAGGTCTCCATTGAGGTAAATTAAAGAATAGCCAATGCCAATACAGTCTACTTTGGATTACGCAAACACCTAAGCAGCCAGTACTTAAGTAGGAAAGAAATGATGCTCTATAAGTCGTTGATCCATCCCGTACTAACTTATACCTCTGAAGCTCGGGTATCTAAGAGGAATGAGGAAAACAACAAGGCTATCTTCGAGAGGAAGATCCTTAGGAGGATTGTTGGCCTGAGAATGTTGGTGGGCAGCGGAGGAGGAGAAGAAGTCGTGAGCGTTACGTGCTATTGGGGGGGGGAACAATATATATGTAAACTATTGGAAGATTGCGCTGGGCAGGGCATTTGGCCCAGATGGATGCGAGTGATGTAACCAGAAGCCTTGTAGATGGAAATATTTACAAAATGAGAGCAAAAGGACGTTCTAGGCTTAGATGGATGGATTGCGTCGCTCAGGTTGAAGAACCCTGCTGAATGTGAGGAACTGGAAAGCAGCAGAACAGTCTCGCGCTACCGGGGTAAGATTCTTTGAGGAGGCCAAGGACAACATCGGACTCTAGAGTAATTTTAGAAGATATAGAATATATATATATATATATATATATATATATATATATATATATATATATATATATAAAATCCATCTGTTTACAAATATGACGTAATGTTTTAACACACATTTTAATTACAGGTGTCATTTTTGCCCTAAGAACTTAGACAAAAAACAATTAATGCTGTACTTATTGTGGGAAAAGTGACCATTTAGTTGAAGTATGTGAAGAGTGTTTTGACGTATGAAGAAGGAAATAATATTGCATGAGTTTGTACATATGTTTTATAGTATAACAAAATATGTTTAAATAATTATTACTAAGTGTGCCACAATTAAACAGAAGAAGGAAGGATTATACTTTTATCCCCACCGTTTTAATATTTACAACCTATTTATAAAAGAAATGATGCGAAGCTATATTAAATTCATTAAATGTTGCAAATGTATAAAGTACAACCTTAAAATTACTAAAGAATTAAATGCCCTTAATTGAATTTCAGTGAAAAACAATGTTCTATAATCGATAGAACATTTTCTTTGATAGTACACAACGGACAGGAGTTTAAAAATCATATGTGGCCCGTCCTCTCGGAAGGGCTTATCGAAAATTACTTAATCTAGAGCTGAACACGAGCCCTAACTTGAGCCCGATGCCCGCACGGTGCCCGACGGTAGGGCATCAGACTGAGCCCCCAAGATAGGGCTCCTGCTACCAAATTCCGTGTAAACACTTTGTACTTATACATCTTTGTTCTTTAACAAACGAGAGAAGATTGTTTTGATAAGACAATTTTTAATTATTTTATGTTTGATTTACAAATCACTCCTCTATATATCATTTTAAAATGTAGTTTTAAATAATTTTATAATGTATACATTACATTTGATGTTTATATAAATTAATAAATCGCTAAAAACTGTAATATATGGGTAATAAACGCATAGTTAGTAGTACGTCCGCAGCCTGCTGTCAATGTTCTACTTTACACTACAAGATAGCGCTCTAAGCAGACATTCCGTTTGTTTGTCAGAAAAATCGGGTATATATCAAATATATTGTGAAGATTGTAATCAAATTTATATAGATCAGTCTAGGAGAAAAATTGTCACTAGATTTAAATATTAACATATTTCCCATATTAAGCACCTCCAACCAGAAAAATGTAGTGTAGCAGAACATATAATAGAAACAAACCATAGTTTAGATGTCAATAATAGTAAGGTAATGAAAAATGTTAATAACATAAGTTTATTAAATGTTTTTGAAAGTATTTATATATATAAATGTAGACACAATAGTTTAATGAATTGTGACAAAGGGCCTATTCCCTATTCAGTTTTATATTCTTTGATTGAATAAATTAAAAATCAGCTGATTTTAATTGACAATGTTTAAGACAAAATAAGATTAAATTTATAACCTCAATATTTTTTTGCTATATATGATACGTTTTTAATTAAATTAATATTTTGTTCAGTTATTCTGAAGATGGTTACCTTGTAACTGAAATATACATCAAGTGAATAAATAACGTTATTTTGTGGTGATTGGGTTTATTATTTAAAGTATTATAATAACATTTTCGATGCATATTATACAATATTAAAATTGTATATACAATAAATGAATTTTGCATTATTTTGTGATATCTCCAAATATACTGTAATGTGTAAAGCGGTATTTAAAGTTAAAAATTGATACAATATTTGAAGAATATGGTTGATTCAGAGTATTAAATATAACTTCTTAGTAACTTTTGATTATTTCTTATTTATAAAGAAATGCTGCTGTAATCTGACTACAAAATAAAGAATGATATATCACAATATAATGAGCCATGAAGGTTGTAATTATTTGTGATCTGTGATTATATGTTGTTTATACAACTATATACATTTCTTAAAGGAAATAGATAATTACCAGTTTTTAGTTATGGTAAACATTAATTTTTTTAAAAATATTACCAAAAACTGTGTTATTAATTTTAACATTACAGTTTCATGGTGTGTATAAGTCATCGATAAAAAAAATAAGCATATTATAAATTTATCTCCATGATGCAGCATTGAACAAACATCGCTTATTAAAAATGATAACGAAAGGAGAGAACTATAGTTTTAAAATATTACATTTTACTTACTGATACCTAATAATTTAATTTGTTTGTCTTATGTATTTGTTTTTTATTTGATTTTTCACCTTTATATGTAATACCTTTTATTCCATTGTAGACTGGGTTTTGGAAAGTTTAATTTTTTACTTTTGCTTTTAGGATTAAGTATGTAAGCACATACAGGATATTACTTGTGCATTGATGAAATTGAGGATTTTAGTATTAGATGCATATTTTTACTCAACAATACTTGTTTCTATTGTCCAAAGACAACCTATACAGGTTTAGTTCTCAGCCAATCATAGCAGTATGATTATCATTCACAAATGTCACTATCTGTCCTAAATGTATGTATTCCACCCAATTTTTCCACAGATACACTGACTAATCCTATATAAATATCCTGAATATTTATACAGTACAAAATTACAATAAATCTGTGTGTACCTTATGGCTTCCTAAATAGTTCATACGATCAACATGAAACTTGGTAAACATGGTAAGTTAATAAACACACTCGTTCAGAGGTCCTGGCGTATTTATAGCAAGATTGATTCCCTCAAGACCATATTATTCACTAAGATAATATGAAAAATCCTACCTTTCTGACCTGGCATTCAGGCACGTATATATAAATTCAGAAATGTTAATATAGATGCAACTAATAATCAATAGATGGTGGTAATCACGCTATGACGTAGATTACAGATGTTAATTAAATTACGGGAGAGTAAGATTTCACACAACAATTTTTATACGTGGTTACAGTTAGTTTGCATAACAGCTATTTTAACGCATAAGTTATGATACTTAATTCAATGTACAGTATTAAGTTATAATGGTATTGAATTTAATACTTCTTTAATTTGTAATTTATAAAATGTAATGAGTTATATAATAAATATTACGTAATTATTTTATAAAAAATAAATATGAAATATTTTTACGTAACGTATCATTTGAATGTAATAATAACACGTTATTGGCTTCCAACTACACCCAACACACATACCCAACAACCAATTAGGCCTACATTATTATTTATACACAGTGTTTAGCCAACATGACCGCCTGAATCTCCTGACAAAAGTCACCTTATACATCTGTCAACGTAAAAAGAAATAAAAACTCAGTTACAGTCTGAATTGACAATAAGATACATCTTCCAAAATACCCTTCCTAATTAAAGATACATAAATGTGGGATATTATTCAGCCTTTGCTGTCAACTTTCTTGTAAACATTTTTATTCTAAATAACTAAGAAAGCCACAATCAAACAGAGGGAAGGATTTTACTTCATTTCCCACCGTTTTAAAGAAGTGTTAATTTCTTCTACTTATTTATATAATTATAATTGATGCGTTGCTACTTTACAATGAATAATTGTTGTAAAATGTATAGCAAACTCCAATAAATTACTCAAGGTACAATATACTTAGGTACCAATGAAATAAATAAAACGACAGAAGGTTCTTCATTAAGTAGTTATGAATGATGTTGTATAATCAATGTAACAATATCTTCAATATTTTTTCCAATCTTCACTGCTTGAGAGTTGAGGAAATTTACAAATTACATTCTTCCGGAAGGGCATTGCAAAAATTACTTTCTGACTTAAATCTTCTGGAAAATGATTCGTACACATAAGACGTACCACAGACGTGATGATCCAATGCAATCACTGTAATGAAATTCCATTGTATCCACATCTATTTTTTCTACCAGAAGAGAGAAGATTGTTATTATAAGGGAAGTTTTCATTATTTGTGTGGTACGTAACCACTGGAACAATATCCTCTATATTCTTTACATTTATCACTTACTTAGGAACTGAGGAAATTTAGAACTCATATATGCCCGTCCTTGCGGAAGGGCATTCCAAAAATTATGAATATGATTAAAAGCTCGTCAATCCGACTGCAACTGCTGCAACTGCGACACGTATAACATAATCACTTTGTACAGACCTAATTCTGTTCTTTCCTAATCGAGAGAAGATTGTTAATACAAGCGAATTTCTTATTATTTTACGTTTGGTTTACAAATCAAATCTATATATATCAATTTACATGTAGTTATAATTGATTTTATAAAGTATACATTGCATTTGATGCTTGTATAAATTAATAAATTGCTAAACACTGTAATATCAGGGTGATAATGGAATAGTTAGTTGTACGTCCGCAGCATGATGTAAATATTCTATCTTTAGCTAAGAGATAGCGCTCTAAGCACGAAAACCCTTTTGTTCAGTTAGGTCATACGGTTTTACAAAAGGGGCTTGTTATGCAATATAGATATATTGATTAAAATACGTTGTAAACATATGATTTGTCAAAACAACTGATTTTATGAATTAAGTTCAGATTGGGAACAGCTGTTTAGATGCATATGTTATGTTACTTTATTTATAATAATTAAAATTATTTGAAAAAGGCATATTTCGAATGTTTTGAAAATTGCGGATAACCAAAATTATTAGTTATTAGAATTAACACTTCCTTACGTCAAGTGTCATGGTACTTGATCTTTTTCAACAATGCAGATCATCTATTCTATCATCATTTCAATGTTTCTGTATTTTTTATGTCCCCTATCCAAAGCGGAACCTGTATTAATTTCTCGCATCTCTCAAGTGATTTCCTAGTGGCATGTCCAGCCTACTTACACTTTTTCTATGTATTTTTTAAATCCTAATAATTTTTTTGTCTTATGTGTTTGTTTTTTATTTGATTATACATCTTTATATGTAATATCTATTATTGCAATGGTCTCTGAGTTTTGGAAAAGTTTCTTTTGTACTTTTGTATGTAAGAACAGATAGGATAATACTTATGCATTGATGAAATTCAGTGTTTTCTAAAAACAATAAATCTATACAAATAATAATCAATGTTTTTTGTATGTACCTTATACCTCCCTAAACAGTTCATACGATCGACATGAAACTTTGGTAAGTTATTAAACACATTCGTTTAAAAGTTCTAGCGTATTTATAGCTAGATTGCAATAACACGCTGTGACGTAGACTACAGCTGTTAATTAAATTACGTGAAAATAAAACTTCATACTGCAATTTTTATACGTGGTTTAGGTTAGTTTGCATAGCAGCTATTTTAACGCTTAAGTCATGATACTTTATTTACTTTACAGTTTTAAGTTATAATGGTATTGAATTGAAAACCTCATTAGTTTATAAGTTATTAAATATAATGAGTTATAAAGTAAATATTACAAAATTATATATATATATATATATATATATATATGAATTCTATTCTCCCAACTGTTTCCCCAGAGGCATGTCCAGCCTACTCCCACTTTTCTATGTATTTTCGGATACCTTTTAATTTTTTTGTCTTTTGTGTTTGTTTCATATTTTAATATACACCTTTATATGTAATATCTTTTACTACGTTGTCCTCTGGGTTTCGTAAAGTTTTCTTTAGTACTTTCGCTTTTAGGATTAGGTATGTAAGAACAGATAGGATAATACTTGTGCATTCATGAAATTCAGTATTTTAGTAATAGAGGCATATTTTTATTCGACAATATTTGTTTCTGTTGTCCAAGGACATCCGCGCGCGCTTCTCGACACTATTTTGTTAGTATTTAGTCTGTTAGACATATAGGCCTATAAATGTTAAGAAATTCATTACTCACAACAATCAAATTATTTTTAAATTTTCTGTCAGCATAGTAGTATAATTATCATTCACAAATATAATTATATGACCTATATGGATGTATTCCTACCTATATTCCTGAAGACACACTGACTA
Source organism: Prosapia bicincta (assembly GCA_036971475.1). NCBI lineage: Eukaryota > Metazoa > Arthropoda > Insecta > Hemiptera > Cercopidae > Prosapia > Prosapia bicincta. Next base: position 119,911,615 of record JBAIZL010000001.1, on the reverse strand, counting down.
ATCCTTTATAAATATCCTGAATATTTATAGATTACAAAATACAATAAAACTATACAAATAAAAATCAATGTTGTTCTGTATGTACCTTTTGCCATGAAACTTTGGTAAGTTAATAAACACACTAGTTCTGGCGAATTTATAACCCGATTGACGAGCCTCAGTACTACATTATTCAAAAAGAAAACATGAAAAATCCCACTTTTCTGACCTACCATTAAGTCACGTATATTTAAATTAAGAAATATTAATATAGATGTAACTAATAATCAATAGATGGCAGTAGTCACGCTATGACGTAGATTACAGCTGATAATTAAAATACATGAAAATAAGATTTCATAATGCAATTATTATATGTGGTTTAGGTTAGTTTGAATTAACAGCTATTTTAACGCATAATTTATGATACTTTATTTACTATACAGTATTAAGTTATAATGGTATTGAATTGAAAACTTCTTTAATTTTAATGTTATTAAATATAATATGTTATATTGTAAATATTATAATTTTTTAAAAAATAATACATATTATTTTTATTTTTTGTACGTAACGTATCATTAGAATGTAATAATAATGCGTTATTGGTTTCAAACCACTTCCAACAGACTAGCTCAACAACCAATTAGGTTTACATTATTATTTATACACAGTTTTTGCCAATGCGGCCATCACAATCTCCATAACAATTCACCTTACATCTCGAACAAACTTTATACGATATAAATAGAAACGCAGTTACAGTCTGAATTAACAATGGACACATTTTCCAATATACTATTCCTCATTAAAGAGGACTATATACTCGTAAAAATCAATTATAGACTGACGTTAGTGATAACATAATAGCATAGGTTAGTAAACAATAGCAACGTTCCAGTTGCAAGATTAAGTTTGATTTACAAATCAAATCTTTATATATCATTTTTAAATTAAGTTTTAATTGATTTTATAAAGTTTACATTACATTTGATGCTTGTATAAATTAATAAATCGCTAAAAACTGTAATATCTGTTAATTAAACAAATAGTTAGGTGTGCGTCCGCAGATCGCTGTGAATGTTCGACTTTTAACGAAGAGATAGCGCTAAAAGCACGGAATCCCTTTTGAACACACTGGATTAAAAGCTCAGGCGTATTTATAGCCTGATTGAGGAAGCTCGAGACTTTTTCAAAAGGAAAGGGAAAACATGTAAAATGCGATGTAACTAATTAGGCCTACAATATAATTTATACACAGTTTTTGCCAACATAACCACCAGAATCTACATAAGATATAACATTTCATCCCTATCAACGTCCTAAAGAAATAAATAAAAACTTATTTTCAGTAAACTAAGTGACCACCAGAATTTCCATAGGTAGTCACGTTACATCTCTTTCGACGTCTACAAGAGAGAAATAAAAATGCAGTTACAGTATGAACAGACAATAGGACGCATCTTCCAAAATTCCCTTCTTCAATAGAGAAAAAGGTAGGTGATACTATTGGCTAATACCACATCTATAAATCTAAATGAAGGCGAGAACATTTTGTTATAATTTATCAAATATTTCTTTTTTCAATTCCTACTATTAATTCACACTCACCAAGTATGTATATATATAATTATAAATATAATTGTTATATGAGAGCCTATTTTATGTTTTACTAAATATTCAATTAAAAGATACATAAATGTGGGATATTATTAGGCCTTTTCTTTCTATCTTTCTTAAAATATCTAAATCCGAAATAGCTAAGAGAGCCACAATTAAACAGAAGGAAGGATTTACAGCGTAAATATGATAAATTAATAACAATAAATAACCCTTGCTACAAATATTTAAACACCTTTGATGTAAATTTCGCCAACGCAATTAGCATCATCAAAAGGTTACAAACGTTCTGGTACTAAAAAGAAACAGTACACCTAAAATAAACTCCTGATGGGCCTACTCCCACTCCTCCACCCAGCGACCAGTTTGGTAACTTATACCAGAGCTGCACGTGGAACAAGACCACACCCACCACTGACTTGTCGTGACAATTCTAAATTAAAACTAATTACAAACTAGTACTTACAGTAATAGTTACAAAAATTTGTAATACTTACAAAAATTAAAATTATAAAAGTAACATAAACAATAATAAACTATCATGTCAACTTGAACCAAACTATAAATACAGCTAAAAATCATGTATTTGGTCGTAGCAAAGGGAATAAAGTAGAACCAGGGAATGGGCATTTATCAACGTTCATCAACAAATCTACAATTGTTTTAGCAATTAATATAATTTCACAACTATTAGGCAACCCGTTGGAAAACCCCGTTTTACCCACTTTAACACTATTTATATCCAATTCATGGCCATTATGTTTGGATATGTTTAGCCACGCTGGACTTATCCTGTCTCCCATATTTAATATGGGCTAGATGTTCTTTAAATCTAGTTATATTCTTTCCCCTTGTCTGGTTTATGATATCAGAGATTTTAAAATGAAATTGAAAATGGAGAAATTGAATAAAAAATTCATGGGTCTTACAAATGTTAAAATTAAGGAAGAGAAATTTGTCAAATCTAGCAACGATTTTTCTTCTTTAGTTAGAAATTAATCTATTCATTCCTTTAATTCTTATGAAATTAGCCTTCTAAGTTAAGGTTTAAAATATTCAGTTAAAAATTGCAACCAAAATAAAATCGATGATGTTGTAGCTCACATTGAGAGTGGCACTTGTTATCTAATAGATTCAGAGAAAAATTATGTTAGAAATGCCTGTAAATTAAAAGTACAAGAGAATTTAGAAAAAGATGTTAATTTTAAGTCTACTATCTCAGAAGCAAAAATTATAAAAAGTTTTAAAAGATAAAGATTGTTACTACCCTAAATCTGACAAAGGTAATACAGTGGTAATACTGGACAAAAATGAGTATAACAATAGAGTATAACGAAATGCTAAAAAAAGGGCCATATGAAAAATTACCAAAAATCCTTTAAAAAAGTTCATTAGTATTACCAAAGATAGTAAATGAGTTATTTCTAAAGATGATCTTTTTTAGTTTAATGTCAGTAATTCAGTATTACCTAGACTGTATTGTCTGCGTAAAATTCACAAAGAAGGCAAGTCTATGAGGCCTATTGTTTCAGGGATCAACTCACCTACTTACCTTCTTTCAAAAAAATTAGCTGTAGAGTTTAAAAAATTAAAAAAAAGGTATAGACAATTTTCCATGAGAAAAAATTTAGAATTCGTAGATAGATTAAAAGAAGTGGAACTTGGAAGTAACAAAATTTTTGTCTCTTGTTGTTCAATCTTTGTTTTCTAGTATACCAATATTATAAACGCTTAAATTTTTAAAAGAACGTTTATGCTTAATTATTGTGGAACCACAGAAAGTGATGGAATTGTCCACATTTATAGAAAATCTTCCAACAATAATAGATTAATTCCAAATTATTCCAACCATAGCCACGCCCACAAATTAGCGGCATTCATTAGTATGATAGATAGAGAGCTGAGGAATCCCCTTTCGCCTCAGTGTCTCGTTAAAGAAATAGAATATGTCAAATCTATAGCTCAATTTAATGCGTTTGATCCTAATATTGTAAGAAAATGTAAATTTAGAAAATTAAGGAGATATTCCTCCACTTTCCAACCGAAAGATAAACCTCAAAAATTTATAAAATTACCATTTGACGATATTATTACCAACGGTTTAGAAAAAATTTTCAGATATTTAATTTAAGAATTGCATATAAAAATCCTAATAGGTTATCCGATTTATTAGGAAATCCCAAGGATAATCTTTCGATGTTGGATACGTCTGGAATCCCCATCATTACTTGCAAATGGTAATTCAATTTTATTATTGTATAATATACATCGAAAATGTTTTTAAATGTCTTAAATTTACGTTAATAATTTTGTCACTTATAAATTGGCAGTAATATATGGAAATCCTGTATTACTCTTTCCTCTGCAATACTAACTGAACAAACGGGATTTCTTGCTTAGAGCACTATCTCGTAGTGTAAAGTAGAACATTCACAGCAGGCTGCGGACGTACCACTAACTATGCGTTTTTACTCTGATATGATAGTTTTTACTCTGATATGATTTATTAATTTATATAACCATCAAATGTAATGTATACATTATAAAATTATTTAAAACTACATTTTAAAATGATATATAAAGGAGTGATTTGTAAATCAATCATAAAATAATTAAAAATTGTCTCATCAAAATAACCTTCTCTCGTTTGTTGAAGGACAAAGATGCATGAGTACAAAGTATTTACACAGCATATGATAGCAGGAGCCCTAACTACTAGGCTCATGAGTCGGATGTTAGCCCGATGCTCTAACTTCGGTCTCATGTTAGGGCTTGTGTTCAGCTTTAGATTAAGTAATTTTCGAAAAGCCCTTCCTAGAGGACGGGCCACATTTGATTTATAAATTACCCGTCCGTAGTTTACTACCAAAGAAAATGTTTCATTGTTATATAACAATGTTCTTAGCTAAAATTTATTAAAGAGCGTTTAATTCTTTAGTAAGTTTAAGGATGTCCTTTACACATTTGCAACATTTAATGAATTTAAAATAGCTTCGTATCATTTCTTTTATAAATAGGTTGTAAATATTAAAACGGTGGGGATAAAAGTAAAATCCTTCCCTCTTCTGTTTAATTGTGGCACTCTTAGTGGCCTAATAAAATAATACATTATGTATCTTTTAGGGATCTTTTAATTGAATATTTAGTAATATTATTCACACAGAAAAGAGAGTATTGTTATTTTCTTGTTAACTCTATTAACCCCAGAGGACTAGAAAGATATAGAGAAAAGGCCTAATAATATCCCACATTTATGTATCTTTTAATTGAATATTTAGTAATATTATTCACACATAAAAGATAGTATCTATATTTTCTTGTTAACTCTATTATCATCAAATGTCAACCACTACAAGGTTTTAAAAATGTATTTGAACTAAGAAGATGAATGAAAAAAAAGGTTATTAAAAATTGAACTTTTAAACATAAAATATGCTCTCATATAACAATAATATTTATAATTATATATATATATATATATATATATACATACTTGGAGATTGTGAATTAATAGTAGGAATTGAAAAAAGAAATATTTGATAAATTATAACAAAATGTTCTCACCTTCATTTAGATTTATAGATCTGTTATTAGCCAGTAGTATCACTTCCTTTTTTGTCTCTTAAGGAAGGGATTTTTTAAGATGCGTCCTATTGTCTATTCATACTGTAACTGCATTATTATTTCTCTCTTATAGACCTTGAAAGAGATGTAAAGTGGCTACTTATGGAAATGCTGGTGGTCATGTTGGCAAAAACTGTGTATAAGTTATATTGTAGGCCTAATTAGTTATTGAGTATGTGTGTAGGTGTAGTTGGAAACCAATAACGTGTTATTATTACATTCAAAGTACGATACGTACAAAAAATTGAATTTATATTTATTATTTTTAACTAATTTTGTAATATGTACTTTATAACTCATTATATTTAACATCTAATAAATTAAAGAAGTTTTCAACTCAATATAATTTTAGCTTAATAATGTACGACAAATATAGTATCAGAACGTATGCGTTAAAATAGCTGTTATGTAATCTAACCTAAACCCAGTATACACATTTTTTTATGAAATGTTATTTTCACCTAATTTAATTTCAGCTGTAATCTACGTCATAGCGTGATTACCGCCGTCTATTGATTATTAGTTGCATCTATATTATTAGTATTAGTTCTTAATTTCAATATAAGTAACTGAATGGTTGGGCAGAAAAATAGGTGTCGCATTTTACATGTTTTTCGTTTCCATTTGAAAAAGTCTAGAGCGTAATCAATCAGACTATAAATACGCCAGAACTTTTAATCCAGTGTGTTCACTAATTTTTATGTAGATCGTATGAACGGAGTAGGAAGACATGAGACATACAGACAAACATTAATTGTTAATTGTATAGATTTATTGTATTTTTGTACTGTATAAATTATTCAAGATATTCATAAAGGTTTAATCTGTGTATTTATGGGGATATAGGGAGGGATACATCTATTTAGGTCAAATAATTATATTTGTGAATGATAATTATACTACTAAGATTGACAGAGAGCTAAACTAGTTTTTGAATGTCTTTGGACACCAGAAACAAGTATTGTTTGGTCAAAATATGTCTCTAATCATAAAATGATGGTATGAACTGTTTACGAAGGCATAAGGTACATAAAAAAAACATTGGTTATTATTTGTATAGATTTATTTTTTTTAGAAAACCCTGAATTTAATCATTGCACAAGTATAATCCTACCTGTTCTGGCATACGTAAAACTAAAAGTACGAAAGAAACTTTTCCAAAACCCAGAGACCAATGGAATAAAAGATATTACATATAAAAACGTATAATCAACTAAGTGTAAGTAGGCTGGACATCCCATGGAGAAATCGGTTACGAGATAGGAGAAATTAATACGGGAGTCGCTTTGGATAAGGGAACTATAGGACCCCAAAATCTAAACTTATGATAGAATAGATGATCTGTCATTAATGAAAAAGATCTTCTACCATGAGAGATGAAGTAAAAGAAAGGGTAATCCTATATTCAATAGGAGGGAAAGAAGTAACTGTAAATGAAAAAGTATTATTTTCTTGTAAACATTACGTCATATTTGTAAACAGATGGATTTTATGTAGAACATCTTTACACTGAATTTTAACGTAGACTAATACATCTTCGCTTGTGTTAACTATTGTCCATCAAGTTATCATATAAGTAACATTATATGACCCCTCATGTACCAAGTACTGGTTAGACACGTGTGTTTATGTATCGAAATTATGCTGCAGTGTAATCTACAGTGCATTCCTTTAGTTTCATTTTAACATCAAATATGTTTTAAAATATTTAAAAAAATTAAGGGTTTTTTATTTTCAAATTTTTAAATTTTTGGTTTTTAAAAATACATAATTTTTAAACATTAGATCTGTGAATTTTTAATTTACTTGAATAATATGAATACTATGTACTTTATATACACACACACATACACACACACACACACCCACACACACACCCACACACACACACACACACACACACACACACACACACACACACACACACACACACACACACACACACACACACACACACACACACACACACACACACACACACACACACACACACACACACACACACACACACACACACATATATATATATATATATATATATATGAAAATTCGTATATTTATTTCAATTTGAATACAGTTAAATACCTTCTAGAGACTTTTTTAAATCAAATTTCAGTTTCTTTATCAGATAAAGTAATATAAACAAACATTTTTAAAGTTAATTCCTACTTAGGGTTACAAAGAAAACATTATTGCAGTATATATAATAATATTAAAACTACTAATTGTAATCTATTATAATTTTCAAACAATTGCAATTATCACATTTGTCAAATAGTTTTAATTAATATAAATAAATAACATAACATATGCATTAAAACAGCTTTTCCGCCACATAGCTTATTACATAATAAAATCATATGCTTATTCATATGCTTAAAATCATTAGCTTATTACATATGTTTTTTATGAAATCATATGTTATCACTTATTTTAAATCAAATGAGAGAAATAATCACGATTGTGGGGCAAGCCCCTTCTCTAAAAAGTTACGTCCTAACTGAACAAAAGGGATTCCGTGCTTTCAGCGCTATCTCTTCGTGAAGAGTCGAACATTCACAGCGTTCTGCGGACGCACACCTAACTATTTGTTTAATTCCCAGATAATACAGTTTTTATCGATTTATTAATTTATACAAGCATCAAATGTAATGTAAACTTTATAAAATCAATTAAAACTTAAATTGAAAATGATATATAAAGATTTGATTTGTAAATCAAACATAAATTAATAAATGATCCTCTTATATTAACAATTTTCTCTCGTTTGGGAAAGACCAAAGATGTGTAAGTACAAAGTTTTTATTGAAGGACCGCAAATTTACAGTCGGATTGATGACTTCGTTGATGTCTGTAGTGCAGTTACCACAGATAATTTTTGTAATGCTCTTCCGCAAGGACGGGCATATATTAGTTCCAAATATCTTGACTCTAAAGTAGTGATGATTGATATTTTATACAGAGCATAGTAGCGTAAATATGATAAATTAATAACAATAAATAACCCTTGCTACAAATATTTAAACACCTTTGATGTAAATTTCGCCAACGCAATTAGCATCATCAAAAGGTTACAAACGTTCTGGTACTAAAAAGAAACAGTACACCTAAAATAAACTCCTGATGGGCCTACTCCCACTCCTCCACCCAGCGACCAGTTTGGTAACTTATACCAGAGCTGCACGTGGAACAAGACCACACCCACCACTGACTTGTCGTGACAATTCTAAATTAAAACTAATTACAAACTAGTACTTACAGTAATAGTTACAAAAATTTGTAATACTTACAAAAATTAAAATTATAAAAGTAACATAAACAATAATAAACTATCATGTCAACTTGAACCAAACTATAAATACAGCTAAAAATCATGTATTTGGTCGTAGCAAAGGGAATAAAGTAGAACCAGGGAATGGGCATTTATCAACGTTCATCAACAAATCTACAATTGTTTTAGCAATTAATATAATTTCACAACTATTAGGCAACCCGTTGGAATACCCCGTTTTACCCACTTTAACACTATTTATATCCAATTCATGGCCATTATTACGGATATGTTTAGCCACGCTGGACTTATCCTGTCTCCCATATTTAATATGGGCTAGATGTTCTTTAAATCTAGTTATATTCTTTCCCCTTGCCTGGTTTATGATATCAGAGATTTTAAAATGAAATTGAAAATGGAGAAATTGAATAAAAAATTCATGGGTCTTACAAATGTTAAAATTAAGGAAGAGAAATTTGTCAAATCTAGCAACGATTTTTCTTCTTTAGTTAGAAATTAATCTATTCATTCCTTTAATTCTTATGAAATTAGCCTTCTAAGTTAAGGTTTAAAATATTCAGTTAAAAATTGCAACCAAAATAAAATCGATGATGTTGTAGCTCACATTGAGAGTGGCACTTGTTATCTAATAGTTTCAGAGAAAAATTATGTTAGAAATGCCTGTAAATTAAAAGTACAAGAGAATTTAGAAAAAGATGTTAATTTTAAGTCTACTATCTCAGAAGCAAAAATTATAAAAAGTTTTAAAAGATAAAGATTGTTACTACCCTAAATCTGACAAAGGTAATACAGTGGTAATACTGGACAAAAATAAGTATAACAATAGAGTATAACGAAATGCTAAAAAAAGGGCCATATGAAAAATTACCAAAAATCCTTTAAAAAAGTTCATTAGTATTACCAAAGATAGTAAATGAGTTATTTCTAAAGATGATCTTTTTTAGTTTAATGTCAGTAATTCAGTATTACCTAGACTGTATTGTCTGCGTAAAATTCACAAAGAAGGTAAGTCTATGAGGCCTATTGTTTCAGGGATCAACTCACCTACTTACCTTCTTTCAAAAAATTTAGCTGTAGAGTTTAAAAAATTAAAAAAAAGGTATAGACAATTTTCCATGAGAAAAAATTTAGAATTCGTAGATAGATTAAAAGAAGTGGAACTTGGAAGTAACAAAATTTTTGTCTCTTGTTGTTCAATCTTTGTTTTCTAGTATACCAATATTATAAACGCTTAAAATTTTAAAAGAACGTTTATGCTTAATTATTGTGGAACCACAGAAAGTGATGGAATTGTCCACATTTATAGAAAATCTTCCAACAATAATAGATTAATTCCAAATTATTCCAACCATAGCCACGCCCACAAATTAGCGGCATTCATTAGTATGATAGATAGAGAGCTGAGGAATCCCCTTTCGCCTCAGTGTCTCGTTAAAGAAATAGAATATGTCAAATCTATAGCTCAATTTAATGCGTTTGATCCTAATATTGTAAGAAAATGTAAATTTAGAAAATTAAGGAGATATTCCTCCACTTTCCAACCGAAAGATAAACCTCAAAAATTTATAAAATTACCATTTGACGATATTATTACCAACGGTTTAGAAAAAATTTTCAGATATTTAATTTAAGAATTGCATATAAAAATCCTAATAGGTTATCCGATTTATTAGGAAATCCCAAGGATAATCTTTCGATGTTGGATACGTCTGGAATCCCCATCATTACTTGCAAATGGTAATTCAATTTTATTATTGTATAATATACATCGAAAATGTTTTTAAATGTCTTAAATTTACGTTAATAATTTTGTCACTTATAAATTGGCAGTAATATATGGAAATCCTGTATTACTCTTTCCTCTGCAATACTAACTGAACAAACGGGATTTCTTGCTTAGAGCACTATCTCGTAGTGTAAAGTAGAACATTCACAGCAGGCTGCGGACGTACCACTAACTATGCGTTTTTACTCTGATATGATAGTTTTTACTCTGATATGATTTATTAATTTATATAACCATCAAATGTAATGTATACATTATAAAATTATTTAAAACTACATTTTAAAATGATATATAAAGGAGTGATTTGTAAATCAATCATAAAATAATTAAAAATTGTCTCATCAAAATAACCTTCTCTCGTTTGTTGAAGGACAAAGATGCATGAGTACAAAGTATTTACACAGCATATGATAGCAGGAGCCCTAACTACTAGGCTCATGAGTCGGATGTTAGCCCGATGCTCTAACTTCGGTCTCATGTTAGGGCTTGTGTTCAGCTTTAGATTAAGTAATTTTCGAAAAGCCCTTCCTAGAGGACGGGCCACATTTGATTTATAAATTACCCGTCCGTAGTTTACTACCAAAGAAAATGTTTCATTGTTATATAACAATGTTCTTAGCTAAAATTTATTAAAGAGCGTTTAATTCTTTAGTAAGTTTAAGGTTGTCCTTTACACATTTGCAACATTTAATGAATTTAAAATAGCTTCGTATCATTTCTTTTATAAATAGGTTGTAAATATTAAAACGGTGGGGATAAAAGTAAAATCCTTCCCTCTTCTGTTTAATTGTGGCACTCTTAGTGGCCTAATAAAATAATACATTATGTATCTTTTAGGGATCTTTTAATTGAATATTTAGTAATATTATTCACACAGAAAAGAGAGTATTGTTATTTTCTTGTTAACTCTATTAACCCCAGAGGACTAGAAAGATATAGAGAAAAGGCCTAATAATATCCCACATTTATGTATCTTTTAATTGAATATTTAGTAATATTATTCACACATAAAAGATAGTATCTTTATTTCCTTGTTAACTCTATTATCATCAAATGTCAACCACTACAAGGTTTTAAAAATGTATTTGAACTAAGAAGATGAATGAAAAAAAAGGTTATTAAAAATTGAACTTTTAAACATAAAATATGCTCTCATATAACAATAATATTTATAATTATATATATATATATATATATACATACTTGGAGATTGTGAATTAATAGTAGGAATTGAAAAAAGAAATATTTGATAAATTATAACAAAATGTTCTCACCTTCATTTAGATTTATAGATCTGTTATTAGCCAGTAGTATCACTTCCTTTTTTGTCTCTTAAGGAAGGGATTTTTTAAGATGCGTCCTATTGTCTATTCATACTGTAACTGCATTATTATTTCTCTCTTATAGACCTTGAAAGAGATGTAAAGTGGCTACTTATGGAAATGCTGGTGGTCATGTTGGCAAAAACTGTGTATAAGTTATATTGTAGGCCTAATTAGTTATTGAGTATGTGTGTAGGTGTAGTTGGAAACCAATAACGTGTTATTATTACATTCAAAGTACGATACGTACAAAAAATTGAATTTATATTTATTATTTTTAACTAATTTTGTAATATGTACTTTATAATTAATTATATTTAACATCTAATAAATTAAAGAAGTTTTCAACTCAATATAATTTTAGCTTAATAATGTACGACAAATATAGTATCAGAACGTATGCGTTAAAATAGCTGTTATGTAATCTAACCTAAACCCCGTATACACATTTTTTTATGAAATGTTATTTTCACCTAATTTAATTTCAGCTGTAATCTACGTCATAGCGTGATTACCGCCGTCTATTGATTATTAGTTGCATCTATATTATTAGTATTAGTTCTTAATTTCAATATAAGTAACTGAATGGTTGGGCAGAAAAATAGGTGTCGCATTTTACATGTTTTTCGTTTCCATTTGAAAAAGTCTAGAGCGTAATCAATCAGACTATAAATACGCCAGAACTTTTAATCCAGTGTGTTCACTAATTTACCTAAGTTTTATGTCGATCGTATGAACGGAGTAGGAAGACATGAGACATACAGACAAACATTAATTGTTAATTGTATAGATTTATTGTATTTTTGTACTGTATAAATTATTCAAGATATTCATAAAGGTTTAATCTGTGTATTTATGGGGATATAGGGAGGGATACATCCATTTAGGTCAAATAATTATATTTGTGAATGATAATTATACTACTAAGATTGACAGAGAGCTAAACTAGTTTTTGAATGTCTTTGGACACCAGAAACAAGTATTGTTTGGTCAAAATATGTCTCTAATCATAAAATGATGGTATGAACTGTTTACGAAGGCATAAGGTACATAAAAAAAACATCGGTTATTATTTGTATAGATTTATTTTTTTTAGAAAACCCTGAATTTAATCAATGCACAAGTATTATCCTACCTGTTCTGGCATACGTAAAACTAAAAGTACGAAAGAAACTTTTCCAAAACCCAGAGACCAATGGAATAAAAGATATTACATATAAAAACGTATAATCAACTAAGTGTAAGTAGGCTGGACATCCCATGGAGAAATCGGTTACGAGATAGGAGAAATTAATACGGGAGTCGCTTTGGATAAGGGAACTATAGGACCCCAAAATCTAAACTTATGATAGAATAGATGATCTGTCATTAATGAAAAAGATCTTCTACCATGAGAGATGAAGTAAAAGAAAGGGTAATCCTATATTCAATAGGAGGGAAAGAAGTAACTGTAAATGAAAAAGTATTATTTTCTTGTAAACATTACGTCATATTTGTAAACAGATGGATTTTATGTAGAACATCTTTACACTGAATTTTAACGTAGACTAATACATCTTCGCTTGTGTTAACTATTGTCCATCAAGTTATCATATAAGTAACATTATATGACCCCTCATGTACCAAGTACTGGTTAGACACGTGTGTTTATGTATCGAAATTATGCTGCAGTGTAATCTACAGTGCATTCCTTTAGTTTCATTTTAACATCAAATATGTTTTAAAATATTTAAAAAAATTAAGGGTTTTTTATTTTCAAATTTTTAAATTTTTGGTTTTTAAAAATACATAATTTTTAAACATTAGATCTGTGAATTTTTAATTTACTTGAATAATATGAATACTATGTACTTTATATACACACACACATACACACACACACACACACACACACACACACACACACACACACACACACACACACACACACACACACACACACACACACACACACACACACACACACACACACACACATATATATATATATATATATATGAAAATTCGTATATTTATTTCAATTTGAATACAGTTAAATACCTTCTAGAGACTTTTTTTAATCAAATTTCAGTTTCTTTATCAGATAAAGTAATATAAACAAACATTTTTAAAGTTAATTCCTACTTAGGGTTACAAAGAAAACATTATTGCAGTATATATAATAATATTAAAACTACTAATTGTAATCTATTATAATTTTCAAACAATTGCAATTATCACATTTGTCAAATAGTTTTAATTAATATAAATAAATAACATAACATATGCATTAAAACAGCTGTTCCGCCACATAGCTTATTACATAATAAAATCATATGCTTATTCATATGCTTAAAATCATTAGCTTATTACATATGTTTTTTATGAAATCATATGTTATCACTTATTTTAAATCAAATGAGAGAAATAATCACGATTGTGGGGCAAGCCCCTTCTCTAAAAAGTTACGTCCTAACTGAACAAAAGGGATTCCGTGCTTTCAGCGCTATCTCTTCGTGAAGAGTCGAACATTCACAGCGTTCTGCGGACGCACACCTAACTATTTGTTTAATTCCCAGATAAATTTACAGTCGGATTGATGACTTCATTGATGTCTGTAGTGCAGTTACCACAGATAATTTTTGTAATGCTCTTCCGCAAGGACGGGCATATATTAGTTCCAAATATCTTGACTCTAAAGTAGTGATGATTGATATTTTATACAGAGCATAGTAGCGTAAATATGATAAATTAATAACAATAAATAACCCTTGCTACAAATATTTAAACACCTTTGATGTAAATTTCGCCAACGCAATTAGCATCATCAAAAGGTTACAAACGTTCTGGTACTAAAAAGAAACAGTACACCTAAAATAAACTCCTGATGGGCCTACTCCCACTCCTCCACCCAGCGACCAGTTTGGTAACTTATACCAGAGCTGCACGTGGAACAAGACCACACCCACCACTGACTTGTCGTGACAATTCTAAATTAAAACTAATTACAAACTAGTACTTACAGTAATAGTTACAAAAATTTGTAATACTTACAAAAATTAAAATTATAAAAGTAACATAAACAATAATAAACTATCATGTCAACTTGAACCAAACTATAAATACAGCTAAAAATCATGTATTTGGTCGTAGCAAAGGGAATAAAGTAGAACCAGGGAATGGGCATTTATCAACGTTCATCAACAAATCTACAATTGTTTTAGCAATTAATATAATTTCACAACTATTAGGCAACCTGTTGGAAAACCCCGTTTTACCCACTTTAACACTATTTATATCCAATTCATGGCCATTATTACGGATATGTTTAGCCACGCTGGACTTATCCTGTCTCCCATATTTAATATGGGCTAGATGTTCTTTAAATCTAGTTATATTCTTTCCCCTTGTCTGGTTTATGAAATCAGAGATTTTAAAATGAAATTGAAAATGGAGAAATTGAATAAAAAATTCATGGGTCTTACAAATGTTAAAATTAAGGAAGAGAAATTTGTCAAATCTAGCAACGATTTTTCTTCTTTAGTTAGAAATTAATCTATTCATTCCTTTAATTCTTATGAAATTAGCCTTCTAAGTTAAGGTTTAAAATATTCAGTTAAAAATTGCAACCAAAATAAAATCGATGATGTTGTAGCTCACATTGAGAGTGGCACTTGTTATCTAATAGATTCAGAGAAAAATTATGTTAGAAATGCCTGTAAATTAAAAGTACAAGAGAATTTAGAAAAAGATGTTAATTTTAAGTCTACTATCTCAGAAGCAAAAATTATAAAAAGTTTTAAAAGATAAAGATTGTTACTACCCTAAATCTGACAAAGGTAATACAGTGGTAATACTGGACAAAAATAAGTATAACAATAGAGTATAACGAAATGCTAAAAAAAGGGCCATATGAAAAATTACCAAAAATCCTTTAAAAAAGTTCATTAGTATTACCAAAGATAGTAAATTAGTTATTTCTAAAGATGATCTTTTTTAGTTTAATGTCAGTAATTCAGTATTACCTAGACTGTATTGTCTGCGTAAAATTCACAAAGAAGGTAAGTCTATGAGGCCTATTGTTTCAGGGATCAACTCACCTACTTACCTTCTTTCAAAAAAATTAGCTGTAGAGTTTAAAAAATTAAAAAAAAGGTATAGACAATTTTCCATGAGAAAAAATTTAGAATTCGTAGATAGATTAAAAGAAGTGGAACTTGGAAGTAACAAAATTTTTGTCTCTTGTTGTTCAATCTTTGTTTCCTAGTATACCAATATTATAAACGCTTAAAATTTTAAAAGAACGTTTATGCTTAATTATTGTGGAACCACAGAAAGTGATGGAATTGTCCACATTTATAGAAAATCTTCCAACAATAATAGATTAATTCCAAATTATTCCAACCATAGCCACGCCCACAAATTAGCGGCATTCATTAGTATGATAGATAGAGAGCTGAGGAATCCCCTTTCGCCTCAGTGTCTCGTTAAAGAAATAGAATATGTCAAATCTATAGCTCAATTTAATGCGTTTGATCCTAATATTGTAAATAATATTGTAAGAAAATGTAAATTTAGAAAATTAAGGAGATATTCCTCCACTTTCCAACCGAAAGATAAACCTCAATAATTTATAAAATTACCATTTGACGATATTATTACCAACGGTTTAGAAAAAATTTTCAGATATTTAATTTAAGAATTGCATATAAAAATCCTAATAGGTTATCCGATTTATTAGGAAATCCCAAGGATAATCTTTCGATGTTGGATACGTCTGGAATCCCCATCATTACTTGCAAAGCTTGTGACATGATGCATATTGGTCAGACAAGGATAAAGACTATAACTAGATTTAAAAACCATCATTTAAACAACGTATAATCACACATCACAAGTAATTACAACCTTCAAAGTTCATTATATTGTGATATACCATTCTTTATTTTGTAGTCAGAATACAGGAGCACTTCTTTACAAATAAGAAATAACAAAAGTTACTAAGAAGTTATATTTAATACGCTGAATCAACCATATTCATCAATTATTGTATAAATTTTTACTTTAATAAAGTTTTACACATTACAGTATATTTGGAAATAACACAAAAAGAAAGCAAATTCATTTATGGTATATACAATTTTAATATTGTATAATATACATCGAAAATGTTGTCTTAGTAATACATTGGTTGGAATTTCTACCCAGTTAGGAAATGAGTGTTGAGGTTGTATGTGCGTGAGCATGTTTGTAATTTTAGCAATTTTTAACTTTAAATACCGCTTTACACATTACAGTATATTTGGAAATATCAGAAAATAATGCAAATTCATTTTTGGTATATACAATTTTAATATTGTATAATATACAATGTATAAGTAAATTTTATAATACTTTAAATAATAAACCCAATGACCACAAAATAACTTTATTTATTCACTTGATGTATACTTCAGTTACAAGGTAACCATCTTCAGAAGTACTGAACAAAAAATTAATTTAATTTAAAACGTAACATATATAGCAAATAAATATTGAGATTATAAATTTATTCTTATTTTGTCTTAAACATTGTGACTTAAAATCAGCTGATTGTTAATTTATTTAATCAAAAAATATAAAACTGAATTAGGAATAGGCCCTTTGTCACAATTCATTAAATTATTGTGTCTACATTTATATATATAAATACTTTCAAAAACATTTAATAAACTTATTTTATTAACATTTTTCATTACCTTAATATTATTGACATCTAAACTATGGTTTGTGTCTATTATATGTTCGGCTACACTAGATTTTTCTGGTCGGAGGTACTTAATATAGGAAATATGTTAAATATTTAAATCTAGTGACAATTTTTCTCCAAGACTGCCTTATATAAATTTGATTACAATCTTCACAATATATTTGATATATACCCGATTTTTCTAACATAGGAATTTTATCTTTAGGATTCCCTAACAATCTTCCTAATTTGTTTGAACTTTAATACGTGATTGTAAACATTATATATATATATATATATATATATATATATATATATATATATATATATATATATATATATATCACTTTCACTTATGTACTTTACCAAGTAAGATTCTTGTTTAAGTACATAAGTGAAAGTGATAAGTGTATACAAGAAAACAGTGTTGCATAATCTACAAATATATATATATATATATATATATATATATATATATATATATATGTGTGTGTGTGTCTTGCTTAGAGCCCTATCTTGTAGTGTAAAGTAGAACATTCACAGCAGGCTGCTGACGTACCACTAACTATGCGTTTATTACCCTGATATTACTGTTTTTAGTGATTTATTAATTTATATAAACATCAAATGTAATGTATACATTATAAAATTATTTAAAACTACATTTTAAAATGATATATAGAGGAGTGATTTGTAAATCAAACATAAAATAATTAAAAATTGTCTGATGAAAACAATCTTCTCTCGTTTGTTGAAGAACAAAAATGTATAAGTACAAAATGTTTACAGGGAATTTGGTAGCAGGAACCCTAACTTTTGGGCTCAGTCCGATGCCCTACCCATCGTGCGGGCATCGGGCTCAAGTTAGGGTTCGTGTTCAGCTCTAGATTAAGTAATTTTCGAAAAGGCCTTCCGAGAGGACGGGCCACAAATGACTTTTAAATTCCTGTCCGTGGTGTACTATCAAAGAAAATGTTCTATTGTTAATATAACATTGTTCTTCACTGAAATTCAATTAAGGGCATTTAATAATTTAGTAAGTTTAAGGTTGTGCTATATACATTTGCAACTTTAATGAATTTAAAATAGCTTCACATCATTTCTTTTATAAATAAGTTGTAAATATTAAAACGGTGGGGATAAATGTAAAATCTTTCCTTCTGTTTAATTGTGGCTCTCTTAGTTATTTAGAATTTAGATATTTTAAGAAAGATAGAGAGAAAAGGCCTAATAAAATCCTCATTATGTATCTTTTAGGGATCTTTTAATTGAATATTTAGTCATATTATTCGCACAGAAAAGAGAGTATCTTTATTTTCTTGTTAACTCTATTAACCCCAGAGGACTCGCGCTAATACCCGTTACACCTGAGCTCGCGTGGGGTAATTGTTTTTACCCCAATTAGTTTTCAGGTCAATATCAGTAAAATATTTAATGTTATAAATCAAACAATTATTTAAACATATTTTGTTATACTACTCATGCAATATTATTTCCTTCTTCATACGTCAAAACACTCTTCACATACTTCAACTAAATGTCCTCTTTTCCCACAATAAGTACAGCATTCATTGTTTTTTGTCTAAGTTCTAAGGGCGAAAACCACACCTGTAATTAAAATGTGTGTTTGTAAAATTGTCAAATATAAAGCAATAGCCTAATTGTAAATAAACTTTTTTGTTACAAAATATTTTATAAACAAGAATAGTTTACAAACACAATACATATCTATATAAATCAAAACGTAATACTTGCAAGAGAAAATAGAATCTCTTTCTTGACATTGTACACGTTACTATATGCAAACCAGTTCTGTCTGTTGTCCATGTACCTTTAGAATTTTTGTACGAAGATATCATTGCTCCACAAATATACAATACCCCAAACAATGCTTTAATTCCTTCAAAAGAAGTTTCTTTTGCGTCTCTCTGTCTTGAAAAGTTACAAATATAAAATTTGTGTTCTCTATTATCGCTATGATAAAATATATACGTAGATAATTTAATAAAGATTATTAATTTATAAATTAAAACGTACTTTCAGTGATAAATTCCTCACAAAATACGAAACAGTAAAATTCACTCACAGCAATCTTGCAAAAAAATGGAAATAAATTTATGTGGTAAAAAAGTTGCAAAACACAATTTGAAATAATCTTCACTTATAAAAACTTAGTAAAGTGTGTATATATATATATACATACTTGGAGAGTGTGAATTAATATTAGAAATTGAAAAAAGAAATATTTGATAAATTATAACAAAATGTTCTCACCTTCATTTAGATTTATAAATCTGTTATTAGCCAATAGTATCACGTCCTTTTTTTTGTATTGAAGAAGAGAATTTTCAAAGATGTGCCCTATTGTCTATTCAGACTGTAACTGCATTTTTATTTCTCTCTTATAGACGTCGAAAGAGATGTAAAGTGACTAGTTATGGAAATTCTGGTGGTCATGTTGGCAAAAACTGTGTATAAATTATATTGTAGGCCTAATTGGTTGTTAAATATGTGTGTTGGGTTTAGTTGGAAACCAATAACGTGTTATTATTACATTCAAAGTACGTTGCGTACAAAAAATTGAATTTATATTTATTATTTTTAACTAATTTTGTAATGTGTACTTTATAACTCATTATATTTACATCTTATAAATTAAAGAAGTTATCAACTCAATACTATTTTAACTTAGTTATGTACGACAAATATAGTATCATAACTTATGCGTTAAAACAGCTTTTATGCAATCTAACAAATTTTTGTATGAAATCTTATTCTCACCTAATTTAATTTCAGCTGTAATCTACGTCATAGCGTGATTACCGCCGTCTATTGTTTATTAGTTGCATCTATATTATTAGTTCTTAATTTCAATATAAGTAACTGAATGGTAGGTCAGAAAAGTAGGCGTCGCATTTTACATGTTTTTCCTTTCCATTTGAAAAAGTCTTGAGCGTCCTCAATCAGGCTATAAATACGCCAGAACTTTTAATCCAGTGTGTTCACTAATTTACCTAAGTTTTATGTCGATCGTATGAACGGAGTAGGAAGGCATGAGACATACAGACAAACATGAATTGTTATTTGTATACATTTATTGTATTTTTGTACTGTATAAATTATTCAGCATATTTATAAAGGATTAATCTGTGTATTTACTCGTATGGGAATATCGGGAGGGATACATCCATTCGGATCAAATAATTATATTTGTGAATGATAATTATACTACTAAGATTGACAGAGAGCTAAACTAGTTTTTGAGTGTCTTTGGACAAGAGAAAGAAGTATTGTTTTGTAAAAATATGCCTCTAATACTATAACCCTGAATTTAATCAATGCAAAAGTATTATCCTACCTGTTCTGACATACCTAATCCTAAAAGCAAAAGTACAGAAGTAAACTTTTCCAAAACCCAGAGATCAATGGAATAAAAGATTTTACATATAAAAACGTATAATCAACTAAGTGTAAGTAAGCTGGACATGCCATGGAGAAATCGGTTACGAGATGGGAGAAACTAATACGGGAGTCGCTTTGGATAAGGGAACTAAAGGACCACAAAAACTGAAGTGATGATAGAATAGATGATCTGGCATTAATGAAAAAGATCTAGTACCATGATAGCTGACGGAAGGAAGCGTAAACCTATATCCAACTTGAAGTACAAGAGGGAAAGAAGTAACTGTAAATGAAAAAGTATTATTTTACGGTAAACATTACGTCATATTTGTAAGCAGATGGATTTTATGTAGAGCATCTTTACACTGAACTTTCCAAATTTTCTATATGTGGAAATTGGTGCTTATATGAAAATATGAAACTTATAAAAGAAATTAATAAGGGATTAAGAATGAATATAGGCATTCGAAATATATACACACAATAATAATAACAAATTAACAAAAGAACAAATACAAATAAATTCTAAATTTGATAATATAGTCAATGTCTATAATGTTAGAGCAACAAAATAAATTTGGCAATTTGTATAAATTCTATTTCTAATTTAACATATGTTTTAGGCTTATAGCTTACATTATGGTAATTTTCATTCCTGATGATGTTGGTACTGTTTACCAACGAAAGGCTTTGAATATAAATTAATAAATATTCTTATATTTGAATAACCTATGTTATTTTAATATATATATATATATATATATATATATATATATATATATATATATATATATATATATATATATATATATATATATATATATATATATATATATATATATATATAAACTTTACTAAATAAAATGAGTGCTAAGATAATTCTTGCTTACGCAGCTTTTCTATTGTGCAAGTGGTGAGAACAGTTTAAGGCAGTGTGTAAGTCGCCTCTGTATCGAACAGACGTTTTCCACTCCGATTGAATGTATGTCAATTGTATTTGTCTTTTATTAAGCAAAATTAATGTAACAGTTTCAAAATTAAATTGTCTTTAATTATAGAGGTTTATAAAATTAAAATAATTTTTAAAAACCTTTCATAATAAAACACGTAACTGGCGCAGTCGGAAGGACATCTCGGAAAAATTAGTGAATATAATTTATGTCGATTTTAATCGTTAACCGGGATACGGCAACCACGATAAATTACAGAGTGAATATCTGTAACGGTATCGAAAAAGTTAGTATAGTGAGTATCTACAAAAAGTTAATAGAGTGAATATCTATTAAGAGCCCGAGTGAATATCGTGACGGAAGAAAGAAGATTACAGTGAAAGAGCAAATTGTTCAGTGCAAATGAGCAAAGTATTTGGGACTACCTTGTAAAACGATCCTAAGAAATATTATTAAGAAAATTATAGGGCTAACACTTACTTTTTATATACGGTATTACTGATTTTAATTTTTATTATTAAAAAAAAATATTATAAAATAATGGCAACGGCAACATTAAGGAAAGAGTATCTAGACATGATAACAGAGTATAATGGTGAGCCCACTATGCTTCATATATTTGTCTCTATTTGTGACAAAGTAGTTAATAAGTTTTATGTAGTGAAAATTTAGAAGATTTTCAAAATGAGTATTTATTTTCATCTATAATGGCTAAATTAAAAGGCCAAGCATTAGGGATAGTTGTAAATTCAAATTCCTGTAATTGGTTTGAAATAAAAAATGTTTTAGTAACTAGTTATTCAGATAAAAGAGATTGTTTCACTTTGAACTTAGAAATAGCAGAGTTAAAGTTAGAAACTAATGAATCACTATTTAATTTTTATGACAGAATTCAGAAACTACTAAACTTGCAAATTTCATTTTTTATCAACAAAGAGCCTCACAAACAAATTGCAAAAGATGTTTTAATTGAGTATGTACAGAAACTAGGTTTAAGAGTTCTCATTAGAGGTCTGCATGAACCCTTAGGATCATTAATGCGAACTAAAAATCGTCACTCACTTAACGAAGCACTTAACATTGTAACTAACGACTTTCAATTTAAAAGCAATAAATTATTTCAAGGTGTTAAACAAAATACCCCACCTAGAGCCTAAGAATACCAGCCTATTCGTAATAAACCAGCCTTCCAAAATTATAGACCGAATTACCAATATAACCCTAACCAGTTCACCAAACTATACTCCTACGTACAACCAAATCAACCTCAAAGAGGACAAATAACAAATAATAGCAAACCTCATTACCCTCATCGGAATACATATTACCAATTTTTAACTTTAAATACAGCTTTACACATTACAGTATAGGCCTATTTGGAAATAACACAAAAAGAAAGCAAATACATGTATGGTATATAAGATTTTAAATTGTATAATATACATCGCAAATGTTGTCAAATTTATGTTAATAATTTTATTGTCACTTATAAATTGCAGTAATATACGGAAATCCTCTTTCTTCTGCAATACTAACTGAACAAAAAAAATGTCTTGCTTCGAGCGCTATCTCTTAGCGAAAAGTATAATATTCACAGCATGCTTTAATAATTTATACAAGCATTAAATGAAATGTATACTTTATAAAATCAATTAAAACTATATTTATCAATGATATTTAGAGATGCGTCTTGTAAATCAAACATAAAATAATGAAAAGTTCTTCTATAATAATAATCTTCTCTCGTTTGAGGAAGAACAAAAATGTGTTTGTACAAAGTTTTCTATGACTTAAATGCAGCTACGGATCATCGCACTCCTACAGCTTCTCGCTTCTGAGGATCGTCTTCCTACACGACAGATTCTGAAAATAAATGTTTTAATTGCCCGTCTGGAAGGATGGGGCACGTATGATTTCTAAGTTTCCTCAACGCCGAAGTAGTGAAGAATGATTACCATATATATATATATATATATATATATATATATATATATATATATATATATATATATATATATATATACATATATATATATATATATATATATATATATATATATATATATATATATATATATATAGAATATTATTCCATTGATTATACACCATTAATCTTAATCAAATGTTAATGAAGAACCTTCTTATGTTTTATTTTTTTCATTGGTATTAAAGTGTATTGCACCTTTTTATATTTTAGTGGAGTTTCCTTTACATTTGACAATTGTTATTGAATTTAAAGTAGCTATGCATCAATTCTATGTATATAAATAAGTAGAATAAATTTAAACTTCTTTATAACGGTGGGAAATGAAGTAAAATCAGCTTCACTTTAAGTGTGGCTTCCTTAGTTATTTATAATTTAACATAGAGGATTTTAATCGAATATTTTTTAATATTATTAACACAGACAGGAGGGTCTCATTATTAACTGTCAACCACTACAAACAAAAAAAAAATATATATGTTTTGAGAGGATGAATGAAGAGTCTTTTATTAGCAATTGTAATTTTAAAAATAATATAGGCTCATATATATATATATATATATATATATATATATATATATATAATATAGACTAATATAAATATGATATAATAATAAAAATATATTTGGAGAGTGTAAACTATTTATAACAATAATATTTA
This sequence comes from Prosapia bicincta, assembly GCA_036971475.1. Classification (NCBI taxonomy): domain Eukaryota; kingdom Metazoa; phylum Arthropoda; class Insecta; order Hemiptera; family Cercopidae; genus Prosapia; species Prosapia bicincta. The sequence continues at coordinate 119,887,288 of JBAIZL010000001.1, read as the reverse complement.
TAATTATATATATATATATATATATATATATATATATATATATATGTATATATATATATATATATATATATATATACATACTTGGAGATTGTGAATTAATAGTAGGAATTGAAAAAAGAAATATTTGATAAATTATAATAAAATGTTCTCACCTTCATTTAGAATTATAGATATGTGGTAGTATTTGCCAATTGTATAACTTACTTTTTTCTTTAATCAAGAAGGGTTCTTTGGAAGGAGTGTCCTATTCTCAATTCAGACTGTAACTGAGTTTTTATTTCTTTCTTAAGGACGTTGATAGATGTGTATGATTTTTTATGGAGCTTCTGGAGGATCATGTTGGAAAAAACTGTGTATTAATAATATTGTAGGCCTAATTGGTTGTTGGATATGTGTGTTGGGTGGAGTTTGAAACCAATAACGTATTATTATTACAATCAGAGTAAGTTACGTACAAAAAATGAAGTTCACATTTAATATATTAAAATAATTTTGTAATATTTACTGTGTAACATATTATATTTAACAACTTATAGAAGTTTACAATTCAATATCATTTTCACTTAATACTGTACAGTAAGTAAAGTATCATAACGTTTGCGTTAAAATAACCGCTACGCAAAATAAATTAAAGCAAATAAAAAATTGTTGTGATATCTTATTTTCATTTCATTTAATTATCAGCTGTAATCTACGTCATAGCGTGATTACCGCCATCTATTGATTATTAGTTGCATCTATAATAATAATTCTCAATTTCAATATAAGTAACTGAATATAAAATAAAAACAGCTGTTTTATGAAATCATACGTTATCACTTATTTTAATGCAAATATGACGAAATATCTTTGTTGCATATATTGGACCTTTTGTGAAAAGTTTCTTCCTTATATAAATCTAAAATAATTAATTATTAAATTTAAATGAATAAATATTTGAAAAAAGCTGTATAATTATCAGTTGTCATCCACTACAATTTTTCAAAATGTAAGTTGTTTAAAGCTTGAGAAATTCAGTGATTAGATACTACAACTGGTGTAATCATTTCCTCAGAGGATATGAAATATACTCAGCACACTGTATACTCAGAAATACATATTATAAGATCTATAGGCCTAGCGAAAACCTAAATAACACAAACAGAACGCTATTTAAAGTTACTGGGTTCTTAACATTTAGATGTTTTCTAATATTTTGTCCCTAAAAACAACTTGATCACTGACTACGAAAACTGTTTTCTGAGGATTTTAATGTACTCAGACGTAATAAAGATATTTAATTATATACTTTGACTTTTTAATTTAACCAATTTTCATTGCTCCTAGGGGGAAAACATTTTCTCTTTTGATTTAAAAGCAAATAATAAATATGAAAAATTAAATATTAAAAGAGTTCACTGGAAATCTCACTACACACTAATTTATTTATACATACAGACTAGTTTCGACGACAATGTAGCCTTCTCCAATGTTTGGTTACTACTGATTGTTAATAAGAAAGTAAATTGTTAACTGCTACTACTAACAACTAGAGACATTAATTGTTTAAATTTTAAATATTAATTTGTTTCCATTCTTAACTTAAGTAGAGTACGTGAACATAAGATATACAGCAATATATATAGACTTTCCTGAAGTAGCACTTACTTTTTGTATAAATTGGTTACAACTGTTTTTTTAAGATATATTTTTTTAAAATATCATTTCAGACCTCAACTAACCTTTTGGTTTTTTCAATGAAAGGGTGTGTTGGGGAAATTATATTCGTGGTTTTATACGTATTTTTAAGTAATCATGTCAAAAAGTGTGAAGATTTTAATAGAGAATATGGGTTGGGTGTAAATTTTAATGTTGTTTTTAATTCTTGCTGTTTAGTTGTAAAGTAAATTATAAGAAAATGGATTTTTGTGTGTAAATGGGGGAGTATAATAATAACCTGGTAGTTGTTGTAGGGAACGGGGGGGGGGAAGAGAAAATGTTACTTTATTGTAAAATTTAGAGGGGAAGCATAATAAATTGTTGGTGTATGCAGAAGGTATACATATAGAAAACCATTGAGAGAAAGAAGTAATGGTGAATAATGTATGAACAAAAAATATACACAATATAACTACATAAAATCACGTAATATCAACACCTCAAAGAAATGTTTTTACAAACTTGCCTTTTGTGTCTAATGCACTTTGTGCTTACTGATGTACAATATATGCTGTAACCTACAGAGGAGAAAGCATACTGTCTTTACAGAGGTTGAGTGATAATCATCTGGCTCGTTAAGGGTGTAGGGGATGGTAGCAAAGGTTGGGGTCGTTGCGGAGGTTCCCTAGGGCGATGGGGATGGGGTTTATTACTCGTTTATGTTCTGACCCTGTTTTTCCTTCATCTACAAACTCGTCTCTTGCATCTCGTCGCCCGTCTCGCTGGCAAAGGCGCATGAACTGTGTCCTGTTCTCTGATGTGGGAGACAAGTGGTCGCTAAGACTACGATGTAAGAGTGTTCCATGTGCTTGGTTATCTAAACAGAAAGCATTTTTCGAGGCAAAAACGTCTCAATTTTATAACACAGAAAACATATTATCTTTAAGTATCAACTATTCTGAATGTAACACATACATTTAATTCTATCTAAATGTGCTTTCTAAATAGCAACATTTATAATCAAATAAGAAATAATTTATACTAATAATTACTATCCGATTGTATAATTTTACTATTGTAAGAAGAATCAAGATGAAATTTTTTTTCACCAAACATCTGCAGAGTAAATTTGTAAAAGAATATCTAAAACAATATTTCTGATTGCAATCAGCTAATCCTCATTTATATTTGATTGAATCCTCATATAGTGATTGATTATTTCTATCTAAAATGTTAACTCTTAAAATGTAAACTCATGCACGATCATGCATATTCACTTACGCATCACCCGTCTGGGGCCATGCAGGTAACACACGCACACGCAGACTACAGTTATTCCAAGAATAATCACGAAGGCACCTAGATGTACAAGATTAACACTGCTTCACACTGACTTGAAAGTGCCTTTCATCAAAAAAACACCTCCGACACTTAGCAACAAAGTTCTACATAAAGGCTCACGCACATACAACATAAACACTCATTTCCTCACTGGGTAGATATGACCCCACCCACGACACACACAGACGGCCGCTGTCTTTACTGACCGCCTAGCTCACACCATACCACCAAAATAAAATATACATACTAATAAATTCTGCTTCTCAGTTATGTTCCAGATGACGCAGGGGCACATCTACAGGGCCGCAGCTTAGCCCCAAAGGAAGTACTAATTTGATTGCATGCCTTTTCAGTATCGAGTAGACAGCAGAAGAAGAGGTGCATTTCATTCCTGTCATAGACTCACTAACAAAGTATTTGCAAGGTAATACCTCTCCTTATTTTTTAACATAAGGTGATCTAAGCCCCCAGGGTTCCTGCATGATCTGTCGCGGGATTTTTCCTGGTAGGGTTTCTTTCTTGCCAGATTTTTTTTCATTCCGCTCTTAGCGCGATACTTACGTACTGTTTCATTTCACTATCTCCTGATGATCCATGGAAGGAGCTTATGAGCTTGGTACATGGGCAATCAAACCCGTTTCCTTCACTGGCGATAGGGATACTAACCGCATGCGCATGTGAGACGGAGGTAGCTCGCTAGAGGGGGCTGCCACGAGGGCTGGGCGGGTTTTGGGGGCTCAGACCCGGGTAGAAAAAAAGGTTCAGTTATGTCATAACGTATATGATTTCATAAAACAACGGATTTTATGATATAAGTTACCTAATTGACTTATATAATGTTACTTTATTTATAATAATTAAAATTATTTGAAAAAGTGATATTACAAATTATTTGAAAATTGCAATATATCACAATTAGTAGATATTATATAAATATTTCTACTAAAATGTTTTATTCGTAATTATAATTAGGAATTGACTTTAAAAATGTTTGTTCATATTGTTTAATCTGATTAAGAAACTGAAATTTGATAAAATAGTCTAAAGAAGGTATTCAACTGTATTCAGTTTGAAACACACACTGCAACGTCCCTCCCTACTTTGTTTGTTGTCCCTTCTCGCAGAGTACCAAAATTTTGTTGTTTAAAAAACTTATTTATAAACAAACAAAACATCTGCCAAACACCCCGCTTGTTAAACCGTGCTAAAATCCCTGAGTTACGTGTATATTTCCCGCTCGTAGGGCCAGGCCCAAAACAAGCCTATTCCCGCTGACTACTATTTAAAATAAGTATAAACTCCCCAAAATTAGTTTATCAATTATGTATGGTCTAGATATAGTCACACATGTCATTTCAATAGTCAGCTGGAAAGAAACACATTTAAAATAATACACAAAATATTCACAGAGTCTTACCACCTGATGATGATCTACAGAGACAGCAAGGGAACGTGCAAAATATGATCGTGTTTAAATTACCTATTTCAAAAGGCTCCTGTGTCCTTTTAAACACAATATGCCAGTAGATAAATCTCTGGACTTTTATACAAAAAACCAACTAATCTTTAGGCTAGCTCAATGAGGTTAGTTGAGAGAAACTCTTTAAAAACATTAGGTTTTAACTATTATCATTTAGTGAAATTTAATTAAACTTGTTTACTGATTTAATAATCATTTTCATATTAGTTGGAAAAAGCTAAACAGTTTTTATTGATTATTCGACACAAGATGAAATGCAAATACTGTTGATTTTTTTAACATATTTAATTTTATTTATTTAAATAAAAAAGAAAATTTATCCTTTCAAATACAACACAATTATATTAACAACACAATGCACCAAATAACTTGTTGTTTTTCATACTTTAAAATCTTATAATTTCCATATATGTGAATTACATTTACATAAACATAAAATTATTTCCCAAATTACACATAATAAAAATTTATCTTCTATATTGAATTGGTAAATTCGTATTTATGACACTTAATTTTTAAATTTATAATATCCAAAAAATTCTTATTTCCTTGAAAATAAATGGCTCATGGCCAAAAACCCTTTGTAAGTTTAGTATTTATCATTTGAAATAATCTGATCACATAAATTCATTTTATTAAGCATAAAATTTATTTAAATTTTATAAAGAGTGAAGTCATTGTTTAAGCTTGAATATTTGTTTGAATTTAATAAAATTAACTGACTAAATTTGACGTAATTGGTATCGAATAGAGAAAATGACTTGCCAAAGATGTTCCTGCCGGTCCTAGAGTCCCTCGTCTGGATTCCCTGGTCCTTGGACATCGGAAGTCGCCATCCCTGGTTCGTCGGTGGTGGTTTTCCTCCATTCCCGCGTCCTGGAGGCTGAGTCTGGAGCCTTCATCCCTTGGTAGTTCTAGACGTCGGAAGCGTTGAGGTTTGGTCCATCTGGCCTGATGGCGGTCCTACTCGCGGTCCAGCATAGCGTTCCGCGGCACCTCGTATTAAAAATTTATTTCAGACTGTCTCTATGGTCTTAGAGACCTAGTATATATAACGGTGAATTTAACCTACCTCACCCCGCCTGCAATACTTGCTATCTTTGGATTTATTCCTTGTACAGGCAAGTCGGGCAACGAATCTGTTTTAGCTTGCAGAATTTGATTATCATTTTTGGAACACTGAAAAATGTCTATTTTATTAAAACTGCTGTAACGTTTTTGTTTTTTTAGTTTTTCAAATTTTGTTTTCACTAATGTTTATTCTGGCTTATTCTGGTTCTTTTAAAATGTCGATGAAAGTTTTACGTGGTTTGGTTCTTAAGATAGCTTTTTTAAGCACTTAGAAAGTTTTCGCCTCACTCCCGATGGTCAAATTTAGCTAGTTATTACAAATTTATTCTTTAATACCTTTTAATTTAGCTTAATTATTCTATTTAAGGTTTTATTTAATTTTTCACTCTTTATTATTTGTATAACTCCAAACTTGATTAATTTAAAAATCAACTTTATTACTTAAAAACAGGAAATTATTTATTTCCTATTTGTCACGGAATGTCAGACCGTCACAACACGTCATATAATTGCAGTAAGTTATTATTTTACAAAATTATATGTTAAAAATTAATGTGTTTTGTTTAATTAAAAATAAAAATTTTGTAAATAAAACAACTTTCATTTCTTATAAACTTAAAACCATTAATTTTGTTACAATAAAGATAAAGGGATGAACTGTACATTACCCCTGCAACATAATTTCTACACCTAAATATACGTGTCCAAACAGTACTTGGTACTTGGCGTTAAATAATGTTACTTATATGATAACTTGATCTGCAATAGTTAAAATTAGGGAAGATGGATAATTCTATGTTAAAATTCAGTGTAAGGATGTTCTACATAAAATCCATCTGTTTACAAATATGATGTAAAGTTTACAGTAAAATAATAATTTTTCCTGTATGATATAGGTTTACCCTTCCTTACATCAGCTCTCATGGTGCTAGATCTTTTTCATTAATGGCATATAAGCCATTCCATCATCATTTCATTTTTTTGTGGTTTTTTGTTCCCCTATCCCGTATTAATTTCTCTTACCTCCCAACTGATATTCCAGAGCAAATGTGTTTATTTCTTATTTTATTATACACGTTCATGTGTAATATCTTGTATTACATTGGCCTCTGAGTTTCTTTAAGATTTCTTTTGTACTTTTGCTCTTAGGATTAGGTATGTAAGAACAGATATGATATTACTTGTGCATTGATGAAATTCAGGATTTTAGTATTAGAGGCATATTTGTACTCAACAATACTTGTATCTGTTGTCCAAAGAAATCCCACACTAGTTTAGATCTCTGTCAATCTTAGCAGAACAATTATCATTCACAAATATAACTATCTGTCCTAAATGGATGTATTCCTCCCGATATTCCCACAGATACACTGACTAATCCTTTATAAATATCCTGAATATTTATACAGTACAACAAAACAATAAATCTATACAAATAAAAATCAAAGTTTTTCCTTCATAAACAGTTCATACGATCGACATGAATCTTTGGTAAGTTATTAAACACACTCGTTCAATAGTTCTGGCGTATTTATAGCCCGATTGAGGACGCTCGAGACTATATTTTTCAAAAGGAAAGGAAAAACTTGAAAAATGCGACGCGTACGTTTCTGACCTACCATTCAGTTACTTATTTTGAAATTAAGAACTAATAATATAGATGCAACTAATAATCAATAGACGGCGGTAATCACGCTATGACGTAGATTACAGCTGAAATTAAATTACATGAAAATAAGACTTTATACAAAAAATTTTATACGGGGTTTAGGTTAGATTGCATAACAGCTACTTTAACGCTTAAGTTATGATACTTTATTTACTGTACAGTATTAAAATAAAACGGTATTGAATTGAAAACTTCTTTAATTTGAGTTATTAAATATAACAAGTTATAAAATAAATATTTTATGTAATCATGAAACAATGAATACAAATGCTATTGTTTGTATGTAAACGTATCATTTGAATGTAATATTAACCAAAAGATACCTATATATGTGGGATATCATTTAGCATTTTATCTGTTTATCTTTCTTGAATAACGAAACCCATAATTTATCATAGGCTTATTACTTACAAAATGTTTGTGCTTGGACTCATATTTCCATTCTAAACGTGACACATGTTATGACAATGACATGTGGATACACATGACAATGACAATGTATTTTATGGATACAGGTGATTTATTAAACATTTTAAGAGAAAACATTAACACATTAACGTAATTACTCATATTTCTAGTTTTGTTGAAACTAAGTGATATATAGAAAGTAGCAGGTAATATTAGAAGCTAATTTTATATGTAGCTTATATATTTCAATCGTTAAAGTATTTTCTTTTAATCAAGTTTTCAATTTCATTCTTAACCCATAAATTATCAGCTTGTTTACATGTTTTTGAGCTATATTATTTTTGTTTTTTATTTTAATTTGTGCGTATTTTGGAATTATATTATTTATAATACATTGTTTATTAAAGTATAAATTACAGTTTGCATTCATTAGTTGAAGTTTACGTTTTTCAAGTAAATTAATATCTTTTGTTAAGGCAACATTATAATTATTAATAGAAATCATGTTAAAATATATTAGTATAAAATAGGCTGTATTATATTGTAAATACCTGCTTCTAGTTGTATATTATAAAATATTTGTTTGTTCCAGTATCAACTTGTAAAAATGAAAATCTTCAGTATAATTACTTTATAAATAATAAAAATTATATATCTTGAGTTGTTTAAAATTTCTTTTTCAAATATATGTAATAATACACAAAATTCTAGATGTTTGATTGATTAATCAGTATGTTAAATATTAAATATGTTATCAAATTTTTTTTTAATTAATATTCAAGTCTCAAATCTAACCTACAATTATAGCACTAACATAGATTGCACAACACTTTTTATATAACCCTGTCAGGTTAATTTTATATAAATATAAAATAGGTTTTCTTGTTTAATAATTTAAAACAACATGGGTTATTCAAATACAAGAATATTTATTAATTTATATCCAAAGCTTTTCGTTGGTAAACAGTAACATCATCAGGAATGAAAATTAAAATTATGTATTTTTATAATAAGTAAAATATTCTTGTATTTGAATAATCTATGTTGGTTTAAAAATATATATATATATATATATATATATATATATATATATATATATATAAGACCTACATAGAACACATTTCTTATGTATTATATATGTTTTATTAAATAAATCAATTGCTGTGCATTAGTCTCGCAAAAACTCAAGATTGGCACAACCGATTCGAATAATTTTTGTTGCGTTTTGTTTACCCAAATACAGGAGTGGTTGAGGAATCCATAAAAAAAACGATAGGGAAAAGTCGAAAAATGAACCTGATAATATTTGTATTAAAATTGAAGTGTTACTACTTTTCTGACCTAGCATTCACTCACTTAAATAGAAATGCAAGAATTATTCACAGCCTATATTTACATCTATAATTAATTATAGATTATAATTAATTATAAATAGATCTGTAGCTGCAACAGATGCGTGCGAATCAGTTGAGTAAAAATGTCCATTCTGCTATCGCTGCTTCACTGCTACAGAGTTAAGGATATTTAAAATCATATGTGCCCATCCTTGCGGAAGGGCATTGCAAAAATTATTTCTCAGCAAGAGAAAATATGGTAGGTGGTAAGGACATGCAAACCTATCATTAGCATTAAGTATCTGGTGTGACATAAAGACTTTGTACACACATAAGCTTGTTCTTCCCCAAACGAGAGAAGATTGTTAGTATAAGAGAAATTTTCATTATTCTATGTTTAATTTATAAATCCCTCCCTATATATCATTTTAAAATGTAGTTTTAATTTATTTTATAAAGTATACATTACATTTGATGTTTGAATAAATAAATAAACTGCTAAAAACTGTAATATCAGGAAATTAAAGGAATAGTTAGTTGTACGTCCGCAGCAAGGTGTGAATGTTCTACTTTACACTACGAGATAGCGCTCTAAGCAAGAAATCCGGTTTGTTCAATTGGTATTGCAGAGGAAAGAGAATTTTAAATGGCTATAAAATTATTAATGTAAATTTAAGACAACATTTAGGATAAATATTATCCAATATTAAAATTGTATATACCACACATTTGTGTTCTTTTTGTATTATTTTCAAATATACTGTAATGTGTAAATGTTTATTTAAATTTAAAAATTGATACAATGATTGAATAATGGTTGATTCAGAGAAGTTTATAAAACTATATACATTTCCTAAACGAAATAGATAATTACCATTTTTTAGTAATTCTAAATATTAAATATTTAAAAAATTACCAAAAACACTGTTCACTAATAATTTCAGCATTAAAGTTTCATGGTGTGTATAAGTCATTGACAAGAAAGAGATGTATATTAGATATTTATTTTCATGATGCAGCATTGAACAAACATCGCTTACTGAAAATTATAAAAGTGTGAAAAATATAGTTTTGACAAATATTTTAAAATATGAAGCTCTCATCAATTTTATATACATCCAGCCTTTAAAAAAGTTTATATCAAAATAAGAATCTGCTGTAATGTCTGGTGTTTTAAAATATTATCTATATTTTATTTATCACAAAGAAGTAATATGAATGATTATTTAAAGTATAGACAAATATTTTAAATGTTACAAAGCGAAAGAGGTGCATATGTGAAATAATCGCTTTCTACTAGATGATTCTTTTAAAAGACCTATGTGATAAGAAAGACATCTATCTATCTATCTGGTGTACCTCATATAAATATTTATTAAGTCTCACTGCCCCCTCAATTAATTTTATTTTATATAAATAAACATTATAGTGTCAGTGACAGTGGCATACAGTAACAATTTATCTTATTTTAAATTTCCCTGCAACATGAATTATTACTTTCCTAAATTTTCAATCAATTCTTTATAGTTAGACCATTGTATGGTTTATGAGACGATTACAAATACTTTAAATGAATTGATTTTCGTCCATATTGTTCAACATCTAAATCAACAACATACCGACAACACCCAACATTGAACTAAAGGAATACACTGTATATATCCCCTGCGACATAATTTCGATACCTGAATATACGTGTCTAAACAGTACTTGGTGCATCAGGAGTTACATAATGTTATTTATATTATAACGTGATGGACAATAGTTACAATTAGCGAAGATGGATAATTCTATGTTAAAATTCAGTGTAAGGATGTTCTACATAAAATCCATCTGTATACAAATATGATGTAATGTTTACAGCAAAATAATACTTTTTCATGTAGGATATAGGTTTACCCTTCCTTACGTCAGCTATCATGGTACTAGATCTTTTTCATTAATGGCAGATCATCCATTCTATCATTATTTCAGCTTTTCTGTGGTCTTTTAGTTCCTCTATCCAAAGCGACACCCGTATTAATTTGTTATATCTCTCAACTGATTTCCTAATGGCACTTATAGCCTACTTACACTTTTTCTATGTATTTTCTGATTACCTTTAATGTGTTTGTTTCTTATTTGATTATTCACATTTATATGTAACATCCTATACTACATAGTCCTCTGGGTTTCGGAAAGTTTCGTTTTGTACTTTCGCTTTCAGGATTAGGTTTATGAGAACAGATAGGATAATACTTGTGAATTCATGAAATTCAGTATTTTAGTATTAGAGGCATATTTTTACTCAACAATACTTGTATCCATTGTCCAAAGACATCCAATACTAGTTTAGTTTCGTTGTCAATCTTAGTAGTATAATTGTCATTCACAAATATAATTATCAGACCTAAATGGATGTCTTCCTCCCCATATGTCTGTAGATACACTGACTAATCCTTTAAAAATATCCTGAATATTTATACAGTACAAAATTACAATAAATTTATACAAATAAAAATCAATGTTTGTATGTAAGTTTCTTATGCCTTCCTAGACAGTTCATACGATCGACATGAAATTTTGCTAAATTAATAAACACACTCGTTCAAAAGATCTGGCTTATTCACCGACCAATCGATTACCCTCAAGACCATATTAATCACAAAAAAAAAAATGCAAAGTCCTACTTTTCTGGCCTTATATTTATCACGTATATATATATATATATATATATATATATATATATATATATATATATAAATTAAGATGAGATTATATATAAATTAAGATTAATAAATATAGATGCATCTAATAATCAATAGACGGCGGTAATAAAGCTATGACGTAGATTACAACTGATAATTAAATTACGTGAAAATAAAATTTCATACACCAATTTTTATACGTGGTTACGGTTAGTTTGCATAGCAGCTATTTTATCGCTTAACTTATTGTACTTTATTTACTGTACATTAATAAGTTAAAATGGTATTGAATTGAAATCTTCTTTAATTTATAAGTTATTAAATATAATGAGTTATAAAGTAAATATTACAAAATTATATATGAATTCTATTTTTGTACGTAACGTACTCTGAATGTAATAATAATACCGTTATTGGTTTCCAACTAAACCCAACATTATTATTTCTAATAATACATTACTACTTACATAAAGTTTTTGCCAACATGACCACCTGAATCGCCATAAAAAATCACCCTATACATCTATCAACGTCTTTAAGAAAGAAATAAAATTTCAGTTACAGTCTGAATTGACAATAGGACACTTCTTCCAAACTCGTACTTTTCCTCAATAAAGAAAACAGTAAGTGCTACTCTTGGCAAATGGCACATATTTGGAATTCTAAATGAAGGTGCAGGGTTAATCTACAGTACATTCCTTTAGTTTCAGGTTTTAAATATAAAATGTTTTAAAATATATAATAAATTAAAGATTATTTACTTTATAGTTTTTAATTTTTTAATTTTTAAATATTTTAACTAATTTTTAAAATAATAAATGACTGAAATTATATGACATGTGTGTTTCAAGCTGAATTACACTTAAAACTTGAGAGACTATTTTATCAAATTCCAGCTTCTTTATCAGATCAAGTAATATAAACAAAATTTTTATAGTCAATTCCTTCTTAGTTTAACAAAGAAAAAATTATTTCAGTTAAAATAAAGATAATAAATCTACCAATTGTAATACATTACAATTTTCAAAAAATTTCAATTATTACGTTTTTAAAATAATTATTATTAATAAAAATAAAGTAACAAGACCTATGCATTAAAACAGCTGTTCCGCCACATAGCTCATACCATAAAATCAGTTGTTTAAAATTATTTTATTAAGTAATAAAAACATAATTTATCATGAGCTTATTACCTACAAAAGTTTGTACTTGGACTCATATTTACATTCTAAAAGTGACAATTGTTATGACAAATAACACTTATTTTATAATAATAGAAGATTTATTAAATGTATTAACAGATAAAATAACTCATTAATATAATAACTCCTACTTTTTATTGAAACTGTGTGTTATTCAGAAACTAGCAGAGAACAAGTTTTTTGGTTTTAATTATTATTATTAATTATATGTAGTAGGAAAACAATAATATGTAAATATTCTAGGAAAACAATCGTATTTTGTGTAAACATATTTTAGTCATATGTCACGTCCTACAATTTACCAATTTTTAAAATAATTTCCTGGAAAAAATATCCAGGTGTACAAATGACTATTGGATATTTAAATTGTTAGAGTATAATTAATCCTATAAACATTTAAAAATATATACAATTTATTTTACTTGGAATATATATAAAGTGTACCAAATAAAGTGGCAAGGTATGGCCAGGCCCCTATAGCTTACCCACAGCTTTTAGTGAGTCTAATAAAACTATTTCAGGTTAATGTTTGCTACTTAAATAACATGTAGACTAAGTCTTAAGTTAAATAAGGTTGAAGTTTTATGTGTTTATATACTGTTTTTTTATTTTAAAATTATTTCTTATGTAGGGCTAATATAAATTATATGTATGTATATATGTATGTATACCTTAAGAACTTGTAACTAATAAAAACACAAGATGGAAAACTACTACCTTGATCCAGAAAAACCTTGTCAGTGTTGACAGTTCTGTTCCATCTGACAATTGTCAATTACTGTGTAAACATTTTATCTTGTCCAAATCTAAACTAAATTTACAACTAAGCCTATATATAGAGCCTTGAATATGTAGTTAAGTTACGCTGTCATTCAGTTCCAAGTGAAAGTGACATTCATCTGTAGGATCAGATTATATAAAGTTATAACATATACATGGGAAGAACTTATAAAATATTTCCACAAAATCAATTCAATCAGAACAAAATGCTTTAAAGTAATTCCTATACAACCCACTTGTAATTTGAAAAATGTGTTTATTTCTAATCTGTGTTTACGTAGATGACAACTATATGAAAGATGAGCCTTTACTTATTTGTTCTGACAGGAAAGATTTATAAGTGACAATAATTTCATGCTTTTGTGATTGTAATAGAGACTGCTTCTTAGGTGGCGTGTTACTGTCGAAAATGTTCTATTCCAGAAAGTTCCTAATAAATATACTAAAATATCAAGATGATGTATTTTATATTCTAGAAAGTTCTACTTTGTAAAGTATTGAAAACAGCGTCGCCTTTAATCTATGGACGATATCGGAAAAGCAGAATATGATGGTGATAATAACGAGGAAGAGATATTTAGGCCTAATCCGACAATCAATCAAAAGAATAAATATATAGACAATGCAATTTAAATATTACAATCACCATTAAATACTTTACTGAGTATGTAATGAAACGCATAACATTCAAACTTTTTCTTGCATATTTGATTAAGGTAATAAAGGAACTATTTTTAACGTCCTGTAGATATATATATATATATATATATATATATATATATATATATATATATGCCTAAATAATTATTTGTTGAGAACGAACTGCATCGTAACAAAAATTGTAAATAAATGTTGATGTGAAGTAGGTAAAAAAAATTTAAATAAAAAAAAATTAAATATTACATATTTAAAAGCCTTTTTAAAATAGCCAGTCACTTACTATAATCAGCCGTGTACATAACACTATAATTAAAAATTACAATCAAATAGTAATTAACTAAGAACGTAATCCAAACAAAAGTTTTTTATAGCCACTTCTAACTTAGGTCAACAAAGATAACAATTATTTTAGTTACTTTTTATTAAATAATTGCAATTATTATAGAGTATCTAGCTTTAAAAAATAGTTCACTACCATGTAAACTATAACACAAAATTAGCTGTTTTATGAAATCATATGTCATCACTCATTTTAAACCGAATGGGTCTAAATAACTATACTACATCCCCGTTTGCCCCTTTTGTGAAAATGTTTTCTCCCATATTAAACTAAAATTAATTCTTTAAATTTAATTATAAGAAATACTAGTTGAAAAAAAATTTATTAACATCAAGTGGAATCCACTGCAAGTTTGAAAACATATATTTGAACTTGAACACATGAATAAAAGTATTCTCAAAAGTCAATCCCCGCCCCCTATTTACTGGCCCTAAGACTCTGGCAGGCAGCTCAAAAATATTTATTTCTATGTCCTTTATTACATAACATGATTAATGTGAAAATCTTTTGGACAAGAAGATACAAAATATTTGATAAACATATTTTGCAAAATAAACCTTCTGCCTGAAAACGCCCCTCTTCATTTATTCAGCAATTTGTGCAGAAAGTGGCATTTGCTGCACTCTCTTAACCAAGTATAGAGATTTTACAACGACCAATATACTCCTAATATACCAGTAATAATTTATCCTGTACATCTAGGTGTACAACCTCGGAATAACTTTGGAAAATCTTTGGAATAACTGAAGTCTGCGTGTGTGTGAATTGCCTGCATGGCCCCAGACAGGTGATACTAAGTGAGTATGCTGCGCAACATAGATACGTATATAGTAGTGGCTGACCGTAGTGAAAGTGGGCATGTTCTGTTAAGCATAGGATATAGTTGTGTTAATCTAATTGTTGCTTTTTTAACATGTTAGTAATGTGAGGGTACCAAATCAGGCATCTGTCGAGAATGACTCCCAGATATTTTACCGCAATAATGTCCTCCCCTAATAGTTTTAGTGGTGAGTTGCGTTTGTGTGTCCTACGTTTGGAGAGAAGCAGAGCCTGGCACTTAGCCGAGTTCGCCCCAACTTTCCAATAGGTCAGCCATGATTCTAGTACTGTAAGGCGGTTCTGTATGTTTGAGTGTATTAGATGTGGTTCCCATGACTGAGCGGATAAAGCGGTGTCATCGGCAAATATGAGTGTCTCCTTGTGTGTATGTGTGTGGGTGTGTGTGTTTGTGTGTGTGTGTGTGTGTGTGTGTGTGTGTGTGTGTATGTGTGTGTGTGTGTGTGCGTGTGTGTGTATGTGTGTGTGTGTGTGTGTGTGTGTGTGTGTGTGTGTGTGTGTGTGTGTGTGTGTGTGTGTGTGTGTGTGTGTGTGTGTGTGTGTGTGTGTGTGTGTGTGTGTGTGTGTGTGTGTGTGTGATGTGTGTCTGTGTGTGTGTTTGTGTGTGTGTATGTGTGTGTGTCACTGTGTATCTGTTTGAGTGTTTTGTTCGTGAGAAATAAATAGATCCTGAAATATATTACTGCAAAAAATATTGAGTTAAAATTAAGTTTACTTAGCAAATTTAATTAGTTTTTTTAAATATAAAAAAACTAAACTATGACTTTTTACACGAAACTATTTTCAAATATCTGTATTAAAACGATTGGTAAATTTGACCTTTGACCTTGAAGATGTAAATAAAATGTATGTAACTCTAATATTCATTGCATAATTTCGTGCAATAACGACTTTAACTGAAAGGAATTTACAGTATTTTTATTTGTCTCATAGAATACACAATGGTCTAACTATATAGAATAGATTGTAATTTAGGAAAGTAATAATTCATGCTGCAGGGAAAATTAAAATAACATAAATTGTTACTGTATGCCACTGTCACTGACAGTAAATCTTAAAATAAGATCTAATTTAGATTTAATCTTATCTTAAATAAAATTGAGAGAGAGGGACAATGAGAATTATTGAATATCCAGAGATACACCAGATAGATAGATAGAAGTCTTTCCTATCCTAACACAAAGGCCTTCTAAAAGAACTACCCAGTAGAGAGCGATTATTTCACTTATGCACCTCTTTCGCTTTGTAACATTCAAAATATTTGTCGATACTTATATTACTCATTCATATTATTTCCTTGTTTATGATAAATAAAATGTAATATTTTAAAACACCAGACATTATAGAAGCTTCTTAATTTAATATATACTTTTTGAAAGCCTGGATGATAATAAACTTTAAGAAAGGTTCATCTTTTGAAATTTTGTCAAAATGTATTTTCCCCTCTCTTGATCATTTTCAGTAAGCGAGGTTTGTTCAATGCTGTGTCATGGAGATAAATTTGTTTTATGCTTTTTTTCTTATCGATGACTTACATTTCTTATCGATACACACCATGAAACTTTAATGCTGGAATTAATAGCAAACAGAGTTTTTGGTAATTTTTAAAAATATTTATAACTTAAAATAACTGAAAATGGAAATTATCTAGACCCTATTTGCTTTAATATAGTATTATAAACAACATATAATCACACATCACAAGTATTTAGATTCTTCAACGTTCATAATATTGTGATATAACATTCTTTATTTTGTAGTCAGAATACAGGAGCCCTTCTTTAGAAATAGGAAATAATCAATAGTTACTAAGAAGTTATATTTAGTACACTGAATCATCCATATTCTTCAATCATTGTATCAATTTTTAACTTTAAATAAAGCCTTACACATTACAGTATATTTGAAAATAACACAAAAATAAAGCAAATTCATTTATGGTATATTCAATTTTAATATTGTATAATATGTATTGAAAATGTCTTAAATTTACGTTAATAATTGTATTGTATTTTTTTTTTTTTTTTTTTTTTTTTTTTTTTAATTTTTTTATTTTATTATTTTTTTTTTTTACCCGGGTCTGAGCCCCCAAAACCCGCCCAGCCCTCGTGGCAGCCAACCTCTAGCGAGCTACCTCCGTCTCACATGCGCATGCGGTTAGTATCCCTACCGCGAATGAAGGAAACGGGATTGATTGCCCATGTACCAAGCTCATAAGCTCTTTCCATGGAGAATCAGGAGATAGTGAAATGAAACAGAACGGTAAGTGTCGCGCTAAGAGCGGGATGAAAAAACCTGGCAAGAAAGAAACCCTGCCAGGAAAAATCCCGCGACAGATCATGCAGGAACCCTGGGGGCTTGGATCACCTTATGCTATGGAATAAGGAGAAGTATTACCTTGCAAATACCTTGTTAGTGAGTCTATGGCAGGAATGGCATGCACCTCTTCTTCTGCTGCCTACTCGAAACTGAAAAGGCATGCAATCAAATTATTACTTCCGTTGGGGCTAAGCTGCGGCCCTGGAGATGTGAACCTGCGTCACCTGGAACATAACTGTGAAGCAGAATTTATTAGTATGTATATTTTATTTTGGTGGTATGGTGTGAGCTAGGCGGTCAGTAAGGACAGCGGCCGTCTGTGTGTGTCGTGGGTGGGGTCATATCTACCCAGTGAGGAAATGAGTGTTGATGTTGTATGTGCGTGAGCCTGTTTGTAGAACTTTGTTGCTAAGTGTCGGAGGTGTTGTTTGATGAAAGGCACTTTTAAGTCAGTGTGAAGCAGTGTTAATCTTGTACATCTAGGTGCCTTTGTGATTATTCGCAAAACCTTGTTTTGGAATAACTGTAGTCTGCGTGTGCGTGTGTTACCTGCATGGCCCCAGACGGGTGATGCGTAAGTGAGTATGCTGCGCAACATAGATACGTATATAGTAGTGGCCGCCCGTAGTGAAAGTGGGCTTGTTCTGTTAAGCATAGGATATAGTTGTGTTAATCTAAATGTTGCTTTTTTTAACGTGTTGGTAATGTGAGGGTCCCAAGTCAGGCCTCTGTCAAGTATGACTCCCAGATATTTGACCTGGTTCCCCAGTGAATGTCCTCGCCTAATAGTTTTAGAGGTGTGTTGAGTTGGTGTGTCCTACGTTTGGAGAGAAGCAAAGCCTGGCACTTGGCCACGTTCACCTTAACTCTCCAGTAGCTCAGCCATGATTCTAGTACTGTAAGGTGGTCCTGTAAATATAAGTGTATTAGATGTGGTTTCCATGACTGAGCGGATAACGCGGTGTCATCTGCAAATATGGCCACTTGTGTGTTGAGTGTTGTCGGTATGTCGTTGATGTAGATGTTGAACAATACGGGCCCAATAATTGAGCCCTGAGGGACTCCGGCCCGTATAGTCCGTAGTGTAGATTGAGCTTGATCTACATCAACCCTAAACTTACGGTTGGACAGGTATGAGCTAACTAGGTGTATGAGCCCGTCTGGAAAGCCATAGTGACGAAGTTTCGCTAAGAGCCCGTTGTGCCAGACCCGGTCAAAGGCCTTTTCAATGTCCAGGAAGACTACCCCAGTCGAGCAGTAATTGTTGAAACCCTTGGTTGCATGCTCCACCACTCTCATCAGCTGATGCGTAGCCGAGTGTTTTGTCCTGAAGCCAAATTGCTCTGGCCTCAGTATGTTGTGTGTGTGGATATGTTTATTGATACGTTTGAGCAAAATTTTAATTGTATTGTAAACGTGATTTCCTGCTCAGAGCGCTATCTCTTAGCATGAAGTAGAACATTCACAGCATGCTGCGGACGTAGAAGTAACTATGCGTTTAATACCCTCTATTACAGTTTTTAGCGATTTATTAATTTATAGAAACATCAAATGTAATGTAAACTTTATAAAGTCAAATAAAATTACATTTTAAAATGATATATAGAAGAGTGATTTGTAAACCAAACATAAAATAATAAAAAATTATCTTCTAAAAACAATCTTCTCTCCTTTGGGAAAGAACAAAGATGTGTAAATACAAAGTGTTTATGAATTTGCTAGGCTACAGTCCGGTTTGTAACAATTTTTTATATTGTCAAGCACTTTATAGTTGGTGGTGTTAAGTAATTTTTGGAATGCCCATCCGAAAGGACGGGCGTATTATATAGGTGAGATGGGTCAAATAGTTATGTTACGTTGTTCTTACTAATATTTAATTGAGCACATTTTAAAATTTAGTACTTACAAATTTTGCAACATTTATTATATTTAAAATAGTTACGCATCATTTCGTTAAAAATTAAGTTGAAGATATTAAAACGGTGTGCATTCAAAGCAATACCTTACCTTTTGTTCAATTGTGGATTTCTTAGTTATTTAAAATTTAAATGTTTACAAGAAACATAAAGAGAAAAGGCTAATTAATATCCCACATTTATAGGTTTATTTTACTTGAATATTAAGTAAAATTTTTCACAAAGACTGGGGGGGTCTTTTTATTTTTTTTGTTAACTCTGTAAACATTAAATTACAACCAGAAATAGTTTTAGTTGAAGAAAGTAATATTTCATAATTTATATTAAAAAGTTCTCACCTTAATTTAGAAAAATAGATATGTGCCATTTGCCTATAGTATCACTTACTTATTTCTCTAATGAGGAAGGGTATTTTGGAAGATGTGTCCTATTGTCTATTCAGACTGTAACTGAGTTATTATTTATTTCTTATGGACGGTTATAGAGATGTATAGTTGTTTCTTATGAAGATTATGTGGGGTCATGTGTGTAAATTATAATGTAGTCCTAATTGGTTGTTGAGTATAAGTGTTGGGTTTAGTATGAATTCAATAACGTGTAATTATAACATTCAAATCATACGTTACGTACAAAAAATAGAATAGAAAATAATTTATTAATATTTATTTTATAACTCATTATTTATTATCTTTATAATTAAAGAAGTTTTCAATTCAATACCCTTTTAAGTTAATACTTACAGTAAATAACAGTATAATAACTAATGCGTTAAAATAACTGTTATGCAAACTAACCTAAAGCACGTATAAAAATTGTTGTGTAAAATCTTATATCACTTAATGTGTGTGCGCAAGTGTATATGTCACCGTGTAACTTTAATTAGTTTTTTAAATATAAAAGAAATTAAACTGTTACTTTTTACAGGAAACTATTTTCAAATGTCTAGATTAGAGAGATTGATAAATTTGCCTGGCCGTGAACTATGTGAGTAGCTAGTCGGAAAGTATAGCACAATTTGACCTTTAATTTTCAAGTTGACCTGTAAGCACTGTCGTTTTTAGGCCATGGGTGTCTGCAACAGGTGGCACCTCATTACAAGTATTTCCACATGAAGGCCGTTTGGATTCCCTTCCCTACCTAGATTTGTTTTCCTGACGTTATACAGTTCGTATGATGTCACCAAACTGGAGAAGGTTATTTTTATTTTGTAAATGTGAAGAAAACTATTGCATTTTCTATTAATTCCCTATGAACCCCTAATCTCACATTTCGAACCTCTCTCCCGAAATGCATCATTATTTTATTTACCCAGTACCTTTCAGGTATTGGTTGATCCAGGTTTTACGGTTTGTTTACCATTACAACAAAATATTCCGACCGGCTGTACGGTACCATCTCAAAATATCTGGCGGTATCTAGTTGCCTTCTTATTTTTTCTTGATCCGAGAAATCTCAGTATCAACCGAGAAACCTGCCCTTACACTTCTCATAAGTATCTGCTGGTTGCCGTATAACCTTCCACCATGCTCCTGGTGTTCCTCGTAGGTTTCTAACAGCCATCCTTAGCTTGGTCTCCTCCTCAAGCATGTGGTCTACCTCATCAAATAGACTCTCCATCTGCTTGATGAACGCGACCGGGTCCTTGTTGTCCTTTCCGTAGAACTCGATCCTCTTCTTTCCTATTATCTTTCGTTCCAGATCTTTACAGTGTGTGTGTGTGTGTGTGTGTGTGTGTAACTGCATACTGATCCTTTCCATTTTGTCCCCTAGCTCTTATATCGATCTCTACCTCTGTGAAGAAAACTATTCCATTTTCTATTGCTTTACTAACACACATAAGGTTGTAGGGGGGGGGGGGGTCTGCATACTTACATACAATTTTTTAGAGGGGTTCTACATACTAAGACACAAGTTTGTAGGGGGTTCTGCATACTGACACACAAGTTTGTAGGGGTGTCTGCATACTAACACTCAAGTTTGTAAGGGGTTCTGTGTGTGTGTGTGTGTGTGTGTGTGTGTGTGTGTCTGTGTGTGTGTGTGTGTGTGTGTGTGTGTGTGTGTAACTACATACCAATCCTTTCCATTTTATCCCCTAGCTCCTATGTCGGTCTCTACCTCTTTGAAGAAAACTATTCCATTTTCTATTGATTTACTAACACACAAGTTTGTAGGGGGGGTCTGAATACTTACATACAAGTTTGTAGGGGTGTCTACATACTAACACACATGTTTGTAGGGGGGTCTGCATAATAACACTCAAGTTTATAGGGGGTTCTCTCTCTCTATCTCTCTCTGTGTGTGTGTGTGTGTGTGTGTGTAACTGCATACTGATCCTTTCCATTTTATCCCCTAGCTCCTATGTCGGTCTCTATCTCTTTGAAGAAAACTATTGCATTTTCTAATGATTTACTAACACACAAGTTTGTAGGGGGGTCTAGATACTAAGACACAAAATTGTAGGGGGGCCTACATACTTACACACAAGTTTGTAGGGGGTCGGCATACTAGCACACAAGTTTGTAGGGGGATCTACATACTAAGACCCAAGTTCGTAGGGGGGTCGGCATACTAACACACAAGTTTGTAGGGGGGGTCGGCATACTAGCACACAAGTTTGTAGGGGGGTCGGCATACTAGCACACAAGTTTGTAGGGGGTCTGCATACTTACACACAAGTTTGTAGGGGGATCTACATACTAAGACACAAGTTTGTAGGGGGGTCGGCATACTAACACACAAGTTTCCAGAATTTTACAGTGTGTGTATGACCGGATCCTCGTTGTCTTTTGTGTAGAACTCGATCCTTCCCGTTCCTATAATTTCGCCTTAGTACCAGAACTTTACAGTGTGTGTGTATGTATGTATGTGTGTGTGTGTGTGTTGTGTGTGTTGTGTGTGTGCGTGTGTGTGTGTGTGTGTGTGTGTGTGTGTGTGTGTGTGTGTGTGTGTTGAGACGGTCAGAATTACCGCTCAAGTTAAGAAATTGTTAATTTCAAAATTTTGAATAACAAATTCAAAAATTAAATAATAAGGATTTAATTTAGTGTCTAATTAAACATTGTAAAGAGTGAAGAAGCTAGTAAATTCTTGAATAATTATTATTAAGACAAATAAAAAATTAAAATTAAATAAAATTGTAATAACTAACTAAATTTGACAAACGGGAGTGCAGTAAAAATTTATAAGTGCCGAGAAATATTAACTTGAGAACTAGGCCACGTAGAACAATCATTGACATTTTAAAATAACCAGCAAAATCCAAAAAGAACAAGAGTGAAATCCAAGTCTAAAAAACTTAAATAACAAAAACGTTACAGCCATTTTAAAGAAATAGATTTTTCAGTATTCCAAAACCGATAACAGAAAATTGCAGGTTTAATCAAATACGTGTTCCAACCCGCCGGTACAAGAAAAATGCCCGGAGATAGCGACGAGTAAAAAAAATTTAGAACGAGGTGCTATCGGTCGTAATGCGGGAACGCGCCTAGATCAACAACGAGGGCCAGATGGATAGATGGATTTAGACCACCACGTTTCTACCGTCTAATTCGATCCACGAACGAGGGCTTCGGACTCAGGGACGGGAAGATCAAAGAAGAATGGAGAAAGACTTACATCCACTTACCAGGGATGGCTACTTCCATTGTCCAAGGACCTGGAATCATGACCAGAGGAATCTAGGATCGGCAGTGAAATTCTTGGCAAGTCATTTTCTTTATTACATTAAAATAACGTCAAATTTAGTCAGTTAAAAATATTAATTTAAAAAATTTCAATAAAATAAAAATTAAACAATGACTTCACTCTAAGTAGAATTTTAAATAAATGTTAAATGAAGTAAAAATAATTTAAAATCGAAATAATTATAAATTTTCATTTGATTTCAACAGCATTCTACTCGCGTGTAAAATTTTACTTTCTAGTCATATGTCGTTTATTTCTGAAAGAATATACAGATATTCATATGCACATGCAACGGAAAACCAGATCGTAAACATTATTGAAACAAATTACTCTTGTTGCACAAACAAATTACACGTATTTAAACGTAAGGGAAATCAGCGTTCCTGTAATAAGAAACATCACACTGGGTGTACATACGTCACGCATACGGGCAGCTTTGCATTTATTTTTATTTCCCTCGCATCCAACAAGTAGGAAGGGCCAGGCTTTACTTTTATCTCATTATTATTCTTTATGTAAAATACAACGGACAAAGGAACGGGAAGGGGGAAGATGCGGTGTCACAGGTTTAGTCTTGGTGCTTTGAAAACTGACATAAAATTGTTTTCTAATTTTGTAACGAAAAGGATTTTAAAATAATTCATGTTTACCTTCACAACTGGTAACTTATTCCTGTAAGGAACTATTAATATAAAAATTCTAGAACTGATTCTATTCAATTGTTCCGTCTTAAACCATAAAAAATAACCATATTTCACTAATAAACATTAATATTCTGTAATTAAAAGAGTTACAATAAATAATTTGCAGTTTTTTCTACATTATGATGTTAGACATATATAACTCAAGCTAAAATATAATCTGTAAAACATGATATAGTAATAAAACACAGTGACTGGTATTACTAGGTGTGTTTTGGTGTAGGTAAGAAGATATTGCCGTACGATTGTTCTAGTGGATGTAGCTGATGCTTGATAAAATAAGGAAACATTTTTATAATATCCCAGAAATGTAAAAATATTTGGAAGGATTTATAACCTATAGTTAGATGAAATTAGCGAATAACCTACCTTCTTTCTGCGTCGTAACGAAGGGGTTTCTCGTTACAGAAAATAAACGAGGACGGGTAGATCGAAATAGATAAGAATTGTAAAAGACCTGTACTGAGACGAGGTGGTAAATATATGGCATGGCAGAGGCAATGTCTCTTGGAGTAAACCAGGTAAGGAAAGACTTTTACTAGCTAAATTGTACTATTTGTGTGTATGTGTGTGTGCGTGTGTGTATGTCACTGTGTAATTGTTTGAGTGTTTTGTTCGTGAGAAATAAATAGATCCTGAAATATGTTACTGCAAAAAATATTGAGTTAAAATTAAGTTTACTTAGGAAAAATTGTTTTTTAAATATAAAAATATTAAACTATGACTTTTTACACGAAACAATTTTCAAATATCTGGATTAAAACGATTGTTAATTTGACCTTTGACCTTGAAAATGGTGTAAATAAAGTTTATGTAACTCTAATATTCATTGCATAATTTCGTGCAATAACGACTTTAACAGAAATCTGTAAAGATAATTAAAATATTTTAGCCTGAGTTCATACGTATTTTTTTTTCAACTGGTATCTTTTATATTTTTTTATGAAATATTTATATATTTTGAAGCGTGATAATTTTCTTACAAATAATGAGTTATATATTATATTTTTAATATATACTTTAGATATAAGTCAGTGTAAGTCTGAAAATGACAAAGTATAAGCATAACCTAAACATTTCACCGAACATCGTGGACGAAATATCAAGGAATTTACAGTATTTTTATTTGTCTCATAGAATACACAATGGCCTAACTATATAGAATAGAAGACGAATCGTTACTGTATGCCACTGTCACTGACAGTAAATCTTAAATAAGATCTAATTTAAATTTAATCTTATGTTAAATAAAATTGAGAGAGAGGGACATGAGAATTATTGAATATCCATATGAGATACACCAGATAGATAGATAGAAGTCTTTCCTATCCTAACACAAAGGCCTTCTAAAAGAACTACCCAGTAGAGAGCGATTACTTCACTTATGTACCTCTTTCGCTTTGTAACATTTAAAATATTTGTCGATACTTATATTACCCATTCATATTATTTCCTTGTTTATGATAAATAAAATGTAATATTTTAAATCACCAGACATTATAGAACCTTCTTAATTTAATATATACTTTTTGAAAGCCTGGATGATAATAAACTTGAAGAAAGCTTCATCTTTTGAAATTTTGTCAAAATGTATTTTCCCCTCTCTTGATCATTTTCAGTAAGCGAGGTTTGTTCAATACTGTGTCATGGAGATAAATTTGTTTTATGCTTTTTTTCTTATCTATGACTTACATTTCTTATCGATACACACCAAGACACTTTAATGCTGAAATTAATAGCAAACAGAGTTTTTTGTAATTTTTAGAAATATTTAATATTTAGAATAACTGAAAAATGGAAATGAACTATTGCCATTAAGAAATGCATATAGTTTTATAAACAACATACAATCACACATCACAAATAATTACAACTATCAAGGTTCATTACATTGTTATATAACATTCTTTTTTTTTGTTGTCAGAATACAGGAACACTTCTTTACAAATAACAAATAATCAAAAGTTACTAAGAAGTTTTATTTAATACATTGAATCAACGATATTCTTCAATTATTGTATCAATTTTTAACCTAAAATACTGCTTTACACATTACAGTATATTTGAAAATAACACAAAAAAAGCAAATTCATTTATGGTATATACAATTTTAATATTGTATAATATACATCGAAAATGTTGTCTTAAATTTACGTTAATAATTTTATTGTCACTTATAAATTGTCAGTAATATACGGAAATCCTGTATTACTCTTTCCTCTGCAAGACTGTACTATTGTACATTTTTTTGTTTTTTGTTTTACCCGGGTCTGAGCCCCCAAAACCCGCCCAGCCCTCGTGGCAGCCAACCTCTAGCGAGCTACCTCCGTCTCACATGCGCATGTGGTTAGTATCCCTACCGCGAATGAACCTATTGTACAAACGGGATTTCTTGCTTACAGCGCTATCTCTTAGCGTGAAGCAGAACATTCACAGCATTCTGCGGACGTAGAAGTAACTATACTTATAAAAACCTGATATTACAGTTTTTAACTTTTGATTGATTTATAGAAACAATAAATGTAATGTAAACTATATAAAATCAAATAAAATTACATTTTAAAATGATATATAGAGAAGTGATTTATAAGCGAAAGATAAAATGATAAAAAATTATCTTCTAAAAACAATCCTCTCATGTTTGGGTAACAAAAAATATGTATAAATACAAAGAGTTTACATTTCCTTCTGCATTTCTAGATCATATTTGTTATTAGAGTATCTTACCAGTATGGTATTGTTCAATAATTTTTGGAATGCCCATCTGAAAGGACGGGCATGTTACTTTAACAGTATTATTATTATTATTATTATTGATCCAATGCTTAATTACGTTGTTATATCACTAATATTTAATTACACAACACGTACAAATTTAGTGCCGTTAGTGGTGTGTTTTACATATTTTGTAACATTTTATATTTAAAATAGCTACCCATCATTTCCTTGAGAAATAAGTTAAAGCTATTAAAACGGGCATTCAGATTAAAATCCTTCCTTCTGTTTAGTTATGGATTTCCTAATTATTTAGAATTTAAATGTTTACAAGAAAGATTAAGAGTAAAGGCTATATAATATCCCACATTTATCGGTAAATTTTAATTGGTTATTAAGTAATATTATTCACAGAGACTGGTGGGTCTTTTTATTTTCTTCTTAACTCTATAAACATTAAATTACAGCAAGAAATAGTTGGAATTGAAAAAAAAGAAATATTTGATATATTATATTAAAATGTTCTCATCTTCATTTAGAAAAATATATATGTGTTAATTATCAATAGTATCACTTACTTTTCTCTCTAATGAGGAAGGGTATTTTTGAAGGATGTGTGCTATTGTCAATTCAGACTGTAACTGAGATTTATTTCTTTCTAATGGACGTTGATAGAGACGTACAGTTGTTTCTTATGAAGATTATGTGGATCTAAACTGTGTATAAGTAATAATGTAGGCCTATACTTCATAATGTAGCCTATAATGATCATAATTACTTCCAGATTCATTTGTAGTCGTATACACAACGATGCCTTGAATTCATATTCTTCAAACGTACAATTTTTCGCTGGCATCTTTGGTAAACTAGAATTTACATATTTTTAGCATCGTATTTGTTCCCCTGAGAGGAGTTATCTGTAATTTTGCAGAATTGCTAGAATTTTCAAAGCATATTTCCAATTTCATTTCACTTACATTTTTTTGCAGTATTGGAAAGGGAAATAAGTCACATTATTTATTTTGAAGTTTTGCTGATCATAATTACTTCCAGAATCATTTGTAGTCGTATACACAACGATGCCTTGAATTTATATTTTTCAAACGTACAATTTTTTGCTGGCATCTTTGGTAAACTAGAATTTATATATTTTAACATCGTATTTGTTCCTCCGAGAAGTTATCTATAATTCTGGGGAAGTGCTCGAATTTTCAAATCATTTTTTCGATTTCAATTTCTCTTAGAATTTTTGCAGTATAGAAGTCAGTTATGGTTATATATTAGTTGTTTCGAATTTGCCTAGGTCTTGCATCTGATTGTTTAATGGAGTTGATAAACAAGTCATATTGACTTGATAAGCCTAGTATAAGGTGTTCATCTTAACTTACTTCCTTACTGTTAAAATTCACTGTATATTGCTACTCTTCACTTCATTACTGTTAGAGGCTACGGTGTACTGTTAGTGTTCAAATCCTTACTGCTAATGGTCACGGTTTACGGTTTGTGTTAAAATCCTTATTGCTGATGGCCACGGTGTACTGTTAGTGTTAAAATCCTTACTGTTAATGGTCACGGTGTACTGTTAGTGTTCAAATCCTTACTGCTAATGGTCACGGTGTACTGTTAGTGTTCAAATCCTTACTGCTGATGGCGACGGTGTACGGTTAGTGTTAAAATCCTTACTGCTAATGGCCACGTGTACTGTTAGTCTTCTCTTGGCTTCATTTCCATAAACTCCACTGTAATTCTTTCGTATTTAGTATTCAAATTTTGATTTGAATAAAATTTTACTATATATTTATAGAAAACAAATTCATTTTTCTAGTATACTGTAAATTTAGTTTTGTGATTTCATTGCAAGGCCTGCGTCAATTTTGTTAACTAATACAAATAAGAACATGCTCTAGAAGCAGCACAACTATGAATGAAATTTCATTGCATACGTTATACTGCAACCATTATGCAAGGTTGCTAGAGGCTATAAGACAAAAGGTAGTAAGACTCTGTGTGGTAATACCATACGAAACAAATTACCAACAATACTATAATGACTTACTATCCCATGCGCAGAGACAGCATGGATAAACAGTGTAGCCAACTATAATAATTTTAAACCTTGTTCTAGATGCTTAATTTGGTTGTCTATAAATTTCGGCAAATTTTTCAAGACGAATATTTTAATCTAATACCGTGCATGAGTTTACATTATTTTAAGTAAATTTTTTTACCGATTATATAACATTTTAGATAGTAATATTCAATCACTATATGTAAATATAAATGAGGATTAGCCGATTTGGAAAAAAAAATATCATCTTCATTGTTCTTACAATAATAAAATTATACAATCGGATAATAATTAATAATTATTATTAGTATAAATTATTTCTTATTTGATTGTAATTGTTGCTATTTAGAAAGCACAGAATTATATAAAAACTTTTCTTTTAAGAGTAAATAAATTAATACGTTGTCATTTTAAATTCATTAACTATTGTAAAATGTAAAGTAAACTCCACTAAATTATTTAGTGGTGCAAAAAATTTAAATACCAATGAATTAAATAAAACTATACATTACTAAAATTATTTCCAGAGATACTAGTTGAGGACGATTCGCAGATCCAAGAGGCATTTTGAGTGTGATGAGCCGTTGCACTATCTAGATAAAAAAAACTTTGTACACTCACATTTTTATTCTTTCCCAAACGAGAGAAGATTATTATTATAGGAGAATTTTTCATTTTTTTATTATTTATTTACTAATCACATCTCTATATATCATTGTTAAATGTAGTTTTAATTAATTTTATAAAATATACATTTCATTTAATGGTAGTATAAATCATTAAATCGCTAAAAACTGTAATATCAGGGTATTAAAGGAATAGTTAGATTTACGTGCTGTGAATGTTCTACGTTTCGCTAAGAGATAGCGCTCTAAGCACGAAATCCTGCCATAGACTCACTAACAAGGTATTTGCAAGGTAATGCCTCTCCTTATTCCTTAGCATAAGGTGATCCAAGCCCCCAGGGTTCCTGCATGATCTGTCGCGGGATTTTTCCTGGCAGGGTTTCTTTCTTGCCAGGTTTTTTCATCCC
The DNA here is from genome assembly GCA_036971475.1 of Prosapia bicincta. Classification (NCBI taxonomy): domain Eukaryota; kingdom Metazoa; phylum Arthropoda; class Insecta; order Hemiptera; family Cercopidae; genus Prosapia; species Prosapia bicincta. The sequence continues at coordinate 119,857,405 of JBAIZL010000001.1, read as the reverse complement.
GCTCTTAGCGCGACACTTACCGTACTGTTTCATTTCACTATCTTCTGATTCTCCATGGAAAGAGCTTATGAGCTTGGTACATGGGCAATCAATCCCGTTTCCTTCATTCGCGGAAGGGATACTAACCGCATGCGCATGTGAGACGGAGGTAGCTCGCTAGAGGTTGGCTGCCACGAGGGCTGGGCGGGTTTTGGGGGCTCAGACCCGGGTAAAAAAAAAACAAAAACCTTTTGTTCAGTTGTAACATTATTTTAAGCAAAATTTTTCATACAGTATTACAGCATCAGGAAACTAACAGAGATATTAGTTTAATATAATGCAGTTTCAATATAATTTAAAATCAAATATCTAATGTGTTAAAATATGTAAATGTTTTATATATTATTTTATTTCTTTTCAAGAAATGTTTCTACACTAAATATTCAACTCGAATCCAAAATGTATAATGGCGAGATCTGATCCAGAAGCCATGTTTTGCAACACAAATTCCAGTTTCAGATAAATTCTAAATTTAATGTAAAGTGATGTGAAATCAAAATTTAGCTTTCAAAGTTAACTGGTCACGGCAAAATAGTACAAGTTTTTATATTTTAAAAAAGCGGGAAGTTATAATTAATTAGTATGATGTAATATCAATTTTAACTGTTGGATAAAATTAAATTGAAATGTGTCTATTTTAAGTAGAAGCAATCCATTTGTGGAAATCATATGTCAATGCTATAAATTCTAAAATAATACAATGTTTACATATATTCATGATATGTTAAAAGAATTTAATGCCAGATAAAAAATAGTGTAAACGTTTCAAATATATTTTCTTTTCTTTTTGTGTATTAAAAATCGATTTATTTAAATTTGAAATTTATTGGTAAAATAATCAAATGCACCATTCTTAAATTTAATTTAATTCTTGACTTTGCAGGTTAATTATGTAACAGATAACTGCATTATTTAACATCTAAATTCCTTAAGAATTTTAACTAAAACTTTTCGTTACACAGTTAGGTCATAATGTTTTACAAAAGGGGCTTGTTATGCAATATAGATATTTCGTTTCATTTTGATTAAAATAAGTGATAGCATATGATTTCATATAAACAACTAATTTTAATTTTACAAGTTATATGGCGGAACAAATTTTTTAATGCATAGGTTATGTTTCTTTATTTATAATAATTGTAATTATTTGGAAAAAACTGATATTTGAAATTATTTGAAAATTGTAACATAATACAATTAGTAGTTTTATTATTATTATTTCAACTGAAATAATATTTTCTTTGTTAACCTAAACAGTACTTGGTACATCAGGTGTTATATAATGTTATTTATATGATAACTTGATAGGTGATAGTAAAATTAGCGAAGATGGATTAGTCTATATTAAAATTCAGTGTAAGGATGTCCTACTTAAGATCCATCTGTGTACAAATATGATGTAAAGTTTACAGTAAAATAATACTTTTTGATGTAGGATATAGGTTTACCCTTCCTTACATCAGCTATCATGGTACTAGATCATTTTCCTTAATGGCAGATCATCCATTCTATCATCATTTCAGCTTTTTTGTGGTTTTTTAATTTCCCTATCCAAAGCTAATCCCGTATTAATTTGAACACACATACTCAACAACCAATTAGGATTACATTATGATTTATACACAGTTTTTGCTACATAGCCAACGGAATCTCCATAAGAAGTCAGCTTACATCTCTTTCAATATCTATAAGAAAGAAATAAAAACTCAGTTTCAGTCTGAATTGACAATAGGACACATCTTCCAAAATTCTCTTCCTCATTAGAGAAAAAAGTAAGTGCTACTTTTGGCAAATGACTTATATTTATAATTCTAAATGAAGTTGAGAACATTTTAATAAAATTTATCAAATATTTCTTTTTTCAAATCCTACTATTAATTCACAATCTCCAGTGTGAAAAAAACATGAGAAATCATACTTTTCAGACCTTGCATTCAGTCACGTATATTTAAATTAAGAAATATTGATATAGATGCAACTAATAATCAATAGATGGCGGCAATTATGCTATGACGTAGATTACAGCTGATAATTAAATTACGTGAAAATAAGATTTCATTCAACAATTGTTATACGTGGTTAGGTTAGTTTGCACAACAGCTACTATAACGCTGTTTTTTTTACACTATTTATTATACTTTTATATTGAAATAAAACAATTTTAATCCATTGAAATCAGTTTCCGAAACATCTTGCCAGCTATATTAATCGGACAGTACTCATAAAAATCAATTATAGACTGACATTAGTGATAACATATTAGGAATTATACTAGAGGCCGGTAAACAATAGTAACGCCCCTGTTGCAGAGTTAATAGACATTAGGAAATGACATTTATGGTAAATGTCTGTGTATTAGTGTCCTGTTTCTTTTATGTGATTGTAAAATGTTGAGTTGGTGTTCTGTTTGTGTTCCTCGACTCTTTCTTTAAATCGGCGACCTGTTTGTCCAATGTAGAATTTGTTACACTCGTCGCAGTACAGTTTGTATACGCCTGGTGCTTGTAGTTTATTTTTGTTGTTGGTGTTGTGTTGTGTATTTTGTATTGTAACTTGTTATTAGTTTTGTATGCTATTTTGTATCCCATTTTTTGAAAATTTACGGGCTATTTTGTTTGTTGTTTTTTTATGTATGGTATTGTGATGTATTTGTTTTCCCTGTCTGTAGTGTTAATTTTAGTATTTTTTTTGTATTTTGTACCCTAGTTTGTCTATTATTTTGGTGTTGTATCAATTGGTGTATGCTGAATATTTAATTGTGTTTAGTTCTTTGTTACTGTTTTCTGTGGTCATTGGGACTTATTTAAGTCTGTGGAGCATGAATCTGAAGGCAGCGTGTTTGTGTTGGATGGGGTGGTTTGAGGTGTTGTGGATAAGTGTGTTTGTTGTTATGGGATTCCTTTAAATGTGGAAGTGTGTTTTTGTGTATGGCTTTTTGTTATGGTTAGGTCGAGGAAGTATACGGTTCGGTTGGTTTCAATTTCTGAAGTGAAGTGGAGTTTTGGGTGTATTTTATTAGTATAGGTGAGGAGTTTCTCGCATTGACGGGAGATGCCCCTGTATAGTGTTATGATATCATCGACGTATCTGCGCCATTAAATGATTTTGTGTGCGTGTATATTGTTTGTGAGTATCTTGGTGTTTTCTATGTGTTGTAGAAAAAATTCGCTTAGGGCACTACTGATAGTTTTCCCATGGGTAGGTCTTGTTGTTGTGAATAGAAGTTTGAGTTGTGGGTCAAATAGTTTTGTTAAATAATGGTTTGGATGATGTTTATGATTTCGGTAACGTGGGTTTCAGGTATGTTGTTCTGTATTAATTGGGTTTCTAGGATGTTGAGCGTTTCAGGTATGGGTATGTTGGTGTACATATTTGTTATGTCGAGTGATAGTAGTGTTGTGTGGTATGTCTATTATTTTAATTATGACGTTTTTTTCTGTTTTTTATGTGTGTTTACGTTAATGGATTGTCTGATTATTTTGTCCATGTATTTTGCTAATTTATGTGCAGGGGCATTCTGGTAGTTAATGATGGCTCGGATGGGGACATTTGGCTTGTGAACTTTAGGGAGACTGCGGAGGGGATGTGCTTCAGGGTGAATTTGTTTAAGGTGGGATTTTTTTGTTGATAATGTATTTAGGATTTTTAATTGTTTGGTGGTTCTGTGATATTTCTCTGTTGGATCTGTATGTAGTTTTAATATACTATTATTTATTATGTAATAATTGGTTTTGTCATTTAGGCTGTTTGTATTAATAATTACTGTGGTGTTGCCTTTGTCTGCTGTGGTGAGTGTGATGTTGTTTAGTTGGGATGATTTTTGTTTTATGTTTGCAACGATTTTAATTTCATTGTTCATGTTTTTGTTGGTTATATGTTTCTGTTCGGTTTGGTTTTTATGTCATGTCGAAGTGAGTATTGGTCTTTGGTGTCGGTTTTTTGTATGGCGGTTTCAGTTTGTAGTATAATGTTTCTGTTTGTTATGTTATTTGATTTATAATGTAAGTTGTATTTTAGGGCCTTTGTTTATTAAATTCATTTCATGTTGTGTGAATTTGGTATTAGTGAGGTTAATTTTTATACGTGGCTTAGGTTAGATTGCATAACAGCTATTTTAACGCATAAGTTATATACCTAATTTACTGTACATTAATAAGTTAAAATGTTATTGAATTGAAAAAAGTATTTAATTTATAAGATATTAAATATAATGAGTTATAAAGTAAATATTACAAAATTATTCTAAAATAAAAAATATGAATTCATTTTTGTTGTACGTGACGTACTTTGAATGTAATAATAGTACGTTATTGGTTTCCAGCTACACCCAACACACATACTCAACAACCAATTAGGCCTACATTATAATTTATACCTAGTTTTTGCCAACATGACCACCAGAATTTCCATAAGAAGTCACTTTACATCTTTTTCAACGTCTATAAGAAAGAAATAAAAACGCAGTTACAGTCTGACAATAGGACACATCCTCCAAAATTCCCTTCCTCTTTATAGAAAAAAATAAGTTGTAATATTTTCAAATAACACATATCTATAATTCTAAATGAAGGTGGCAACATATTGTTATAATTTATCAAATATTTATTTTTCAATTCGTACTATTAATTCACACTCTCCAAATATATATATATATATATATATATATATATATATATATATATATATATATATATATATATATATATATATATATATATATATATATATATATGTACACACACACACACACACATATATATATATATATATATATATATATATATGCCTATTTTATGTTTAAAAGTGCAATTGTTAATAAAACATTTTCATTCATCCTTTCAGTTCAAATACATTTTTTCAATCATTGTAGTGATTGTCATTTTATCTTAATAGAGTTAACAGGAGAATAAAAGAAACCCTTATATCTGTGTGAATAATATTAATAAATGTTCAATTAAAAGATCCCTAGAAGATCTATAAATAAGATACATAAATGTGATAAATGTAGGATACGGTTAGGCATTTTCTCTCTATCTCTCTTGAAACTTTTAAATTCTAAATAACTACGAAATCCACAATTACACAGAAGGAAGGATTTTACTTTGAAACCCCGCCGTTTTATTATCTTTATCGTATTTATAAAGCAAATGATGCGTAGCTATTTTAAATTTTAATAAATGTTGCAAAATGTGTAAAGCACACCCTTAGATTTACTAGATAATTAGATTTTAGTTATGAACTATTTTATATAATCAATGAACTTTCGATAATTAACCTATTCAGTCTATTTACACATTAGATGTGCCCGTCCTTTCGGATGGGCATTTCAAAAATTAAATCAAATACTGAAGGAAGATTTTCGAGCCATGACTAGTAGAATCAGGAGCTGCATCATGACTGAGGTGTAAATACTTTGTACTTAAACACCTTTGTCCTTACCTAAACAAGAGAAGATTGTTTTTATAAGATAATTTTGATTATTTTATGTTTAGTTTTCAAATAAGTCCTATATACATCATTTTAAAATATAGTTTTAATTTATTTTATAAAGTATACATTACAATTGATGGTCTAATAAATTAATAAACCGCTAAAAACTCTAATATTAGAGAAACAAACGCATAGTTAGTTGTACGTCCGTAGAATGCTGTGAATGTTCTACTTTACTCTACTAGATATCGCTGGAAGCAAGAAATCCAGTTTGTTCAGTTAGGCCCGGCGCACATGAGCTTGAAACTAATCGGGAGGCCGAGATAGTTTTCAAGCTGATAGACAGAAGTACATTGGGAGTAATGGTGCAACGCACATAGTACGCAGATAGCTATCAGATAGCCTCGGCCTATCTCGATAAGTATCTGGACTGCTGCAGGTTTCTCCTACTATCTTGTCGTCAATTCTATCGCCAGCGTTCCACAAGTACACAGTTGGTAATGGGACAGCGCACATGCACCGCAGCTTACTTTCTATCTCTTTCATTTTATCAGAGAAGTTTTCATAGATAGATCACATACTCAATAACCAATTAGGCCTACAATATAACTTATACACAGTTTTTGCCATCATGATCACCAGAATTTCCATAAGAAGTCACTTTACATCTCTTTCAACGTCTATAAGAAAGAAATAACAGCAGTTACAGTCTGAATAGACAATAGGTCACATCCTCCAAAATTCCAAAAGTTTTACTATTGGCAAATAACACATATCTATAATTCTAAATGAAGGTGACAAAATATTATTATAATTTATCAAATATTTCTTTTTTCAATTCCTACTAATAATTCACACACTCCAAAGATATATATATATATATATATATATATATATATATATATATATATATATATGCCTATTTAATGTTTAAAAGTACAATTGTTAATAAAATATTTTTTATTCATCCTTTCAGTTCAAATACATTTTTTTTAAACATTGTAGTGGTTGACATTTTATGTTAATAGATTTAACAAGAAAATAAAGAAACTCTCTTTTCTGTGTGAATAATATGTGAATATCCCTATAAGATACATAAATGTGTGATATTATCAGGCCTTTTCTTTTTATCTCTCTTGAGACTTTTGAATTCTAAATAACTAAGAAATCCATATTTAAACAGAAGGAAGGATTTTTATTTGAATCCCCGCCGTTTTATTATCTTCAACCTGTTTATAAAGCAAATGATGCGTAGCTATTTTAAATTTCAATAAATGTTGCAAAATGTGTAAGCACACCTATAAAGTTTCTAAATAATTAAATTATAGTTATGAACAATGGTATGTAATGATACTATCATTTTTATGATAGTACACCCAGTCAGGTTATTTAAATATTAAATGTGCCCATCCTTACGGAAGGGCATTTCAAAAATTATTTCATTAACACAAAGAAAAAATTGTGTGACGCGATCGATATGACTTTGAATAGCTTCCCTACTTTGTGTTTAGGGTAAACACTTTGTACTTAAACATCTTTGTTCTTAACAAAACAAGAGAAGATTGTTTTTATAAGAAATTTTTTTTTTTTTTTTTTTTTTTTTTATTATTTTATGTTTGGTTTTCAAATCACTCCTCTATATGTCATTTTAGAACATAGTTTTAATTTATTTCATAACATATACATTACATTTATAGTTTCAATAAATTAATAAATCGCTAAACACTCTAATATCATGGTAATAAAAGCATAGTTAGTGGTACGTCCGCAGCATGCTGTGAATGATCTACTTTACTCTACTAGATAGCGCTCGAAGCGAGAATTCCCGTTTGTTCACTTATTACCCCTGGGTTCTGTTGATTACACTCGCGATTTAGAAGTTCTTCTACAGACCTCTAGTAGGGTAATAGTCGCCGGGGACCTTAATTCTAAACACACATGCTGGGACTGTAAGTCTACAAACACAGGAGGCCGGCAACTCCAAACCTTCTTACAAAACACAACAGCTATACTGCTGGCCCCTCCTGAACCAACACACCACAGCACTTACCACACGGAAGACATTTTGGATATAGCTATTGCGAAAGGTCTGCTAGTGTCACCGCAACTTCACGTCGATAGAGATCTGAATTCAGATCACTACCCCGTGATAATGGCGGTTTCTGGAAGCCAAGCTCGCAAAGAGCTAAGGAAGGTGCTGAACTACAGACTGGCTGACTGGGAGTTATTCCAGTCCCAGCTGGACAGCACTCTACCTGCCACCCTAAATGTCGACTCTCCACTGGACATAGACAAAGCCGTCGGCAGCCTTACGACGACAATACGTACTGCCATTACTAACGCGGTATCAGTTAAATGTCAGCCCAGACACTATGTACACATACCAAGGCACATACTACATCTAATCACCCGGCGAAATAGGATCCGGCGGGCATTGCAACACGGGGTAAACAGATCCGTTCCACACACAACACTTAATCGCCTTAAGAGGCAAATTAGGCGGGAACTAATTCAGTACAAAGTCGATGGCTTCCAAGGGGAATTGGCGACCTTAAACACAACAGACACACCCATCTGGCCGATGGTCAAACACTTCACGCGAGAACCGCTGCGCTATCCCCCACTCATCGGCCCGAATGGGCAGGTGGGCGACCCGGTCGACCACACTTGAGAGTTTGCTGACACACTTGAGAGCACGTTCCAACCAAACGACCAACCAGCTGATGCAGCCGTTACAGCTAAAGTAGATTTAGAAACAGCACGGTTTGCCTACTGTCCTACATTAGAGCCAAACACTGACACTACAATTACAGAGATAAAGTGGGCAATCTCACAAACAAACTCCAGGAAAGCTCCTGGACCAGACACCATCACCAACACAACGCTAAAAAACCTCACGGAGAAAGCGATCATTTATCTGTCAAACATCTATAATGCTATACTCCGGACACAACACTTTCCGGACGCTTGGAAGGAGGCCAAGATCTTGGTCTTCCCCAAACCGGGAAAAGACCACAACAAACCTGATTCATATAGACCGATAAGCTTGTTGAATACGATGGGCAAGGTATTTGAACAAATTTTGCTCAAACGTATCAACAAACATATCCACACACACAACATACTGAGGCCGGAGCAATTTGGCTTCAGGACAAAACACTCGGCTACGCATCAGCTGATGAGAGTGGTGGAGCATGCAACCAAGGGTTTCAACAATTACTGCTCGACTGGGGTAGTCTTCCTGGACATTGAAAAGGCCTTTGACCGGGTCTGGCACAACGGGCTCTTAGCGAAACTTCGTCACTATGGCTTTCCAGACGGGCTCATACACCTAGTTAGCTCATACCTGTCCAACCGTAAGTTTAGGGTTGATGTAGATCAAGCTCAATCTACACTACGGACTATACGGGCCGGAGTAACTCAGGGCTCAATTATTGGGCCCGTATTGTTCAACATATACATCAACGACATACCGACAACACTGAACACACAAGTGGCCATATTTGCAGATGACACCGCGTTATCCGCTCAGTCATGGAAACCACATCTAATACACTTATATTTACAGGACCACCTTACAGTACTAGAATCATGGCTGAGCTACTGGATAGTTAAGGTGAACGTGGCCAAGTGCCAGGCTTTGCTTCTCTCCAAACGTAGGACACACCAACTCAACACACCTCTAAAACTATTAGGCGAGGACATTCACTGGGGGAACCAGGTCAAATATCTGGGAGTCATACTCGACAGAGGCCTGACTTGGGACCCTCACATTACCAACACGTTAAAAAAAGCAACATTTAGATTAACACAACTATATCCTATGCTTAACAGAACAAGCCCACTTTCACTACGGGCGGCCACTACTATATACGTATCTATGTTGCGCAGCATACTCACTTATGTATCACCCGTCTGGGGTCATGCAGGTAACACACGCACACGCAGACTACAGTTATTCCAAAACAAGGTTTTGCGAATAATCACAAAGGCACCTAGATGTACAAGATTAACACTGCTTCACACTGACTTAAAAGTGCCTTTCATCAAACAACACCTCCGACACTTAGCAACAAAGTTCTACAAACAGGCTCACGCACATACAACATCAACACTCATTTCCTCACTGGGTAGATATGACCCCACCCACGACACACACAGACGGCCGCTGTCCTTACTGACCGCCCAGCTCACACCATACCACCAAAATAAAATATACATACTAATAAATTCTGCTTCACAGTTATGTTCCAGGTGACGCAGGGGCACATCTCCAGGGCCGCTTAGCCCCAACGGAAGTAATAATTTGATTGCATGCCTTTTCAGTTTCGAGTAGGCAGCAGAAGAAGAGGTGCATGCCATTCCTGCCATAGACTCACTAACAAGGTATTTGCAAGGTAATACCTCTCCTTATTCCATAGCATAAGGTGATCCAAGCCCCCAGGGTTCCTGCATGATCTGTCGCGGGATTTTTCCTGGCAGGGTTTCTTTCTTGCCAGGTTTTTTCATCCCGCTCTTAGCGCAACACTTACCGTACTGTTTCATTTCACTATCTCCTGATTCTCCATGGAAAGAGCTTATGAGCTTGGTACATGGGCAATCAATCCCGTTTCCTTCATTCGCGGTAGGGATACTAACCGCATGCGCATGTGAGACGGAGGTAGCTCGCTAGAGGTTGGCTGCCACGAGGGCTGGGCGGGTTTTGGAGGCTCAGACCCGGGTTAAAAAAAAAAAAAAAAAAAAAAGTTTACTTATTATTGCAAAGGAATGAGTAATACAGGATTTCCATACATTACTGGAAGTTTATAAGTGACAATAAAATTATTAACTTAAATTTAAGACAACATTTTTATGTATATTATACAATTGTATATACCATAATTGAATTTGCTTTCTTTTTGTGTTATTTCCAAACATACTGTAATGTGTAAAGCAGTATTTAAAGTAAAAAATTGATACAATAATTGAAGACAATTGTTGATTTAAAGTACTAAATACAACTTCTTATTAACTTTTGATTATTTCCTATTTTGTAAAGAAGTGCTTCCGTATTCCGACTCAAAATAAAGAATGTTATATCACAATATAATGAACCTTGGAGGTTGTAAGTATGTCATTGATAAGAAAAATAGGCATATTATAAATTTATCTCCATCATGGAGCATTGAACATCAATCGCTTACTGAATATGATCAAGAAAAATTTAATTTTGACCAATATTTTGAAATATGAAGCTTTATTCAAGTTTATTATCATCCAGGCTTTCAAAAAGTATATATTAAAATAAGAAGCTACTGTAATGTCTGGTGTTTTAAAATATTACATTTTATTTATCATAAACTAGGAAATAATGTGAATGAGTAATATAAGTATCGACAAATATTTTAAATGTTACAAATCGGAAGAAGTGCATAAGTGAAGTAATCGCTCTCTACTGGGTAGTTCTTTTAGAAGACCTTTGTATTAGGATAGGAAAGACATCTACCAATTAGAAAATTTATCTAATTTTAATTTTCCCTGCAGCAAGAATTATTTAGTTAGGTACAAAATTTCTATGTGATGTATCATGTTTAAAGTAGAGTTAATAACTGTTGTTTTGACAAGTGGGCGTGGCAACGCCTACTGTATAAATACGGAAGTGTATTCTTACTTTCACCCTAGTTGTAAGTTAGAGTTTGTACTCGTAGCAACACTTACTGATGATGACTTGGTGAAATAAATATACGAATTTTCATATATATATATATATATATATATATATATATATATATATATATGTGTGTGTGTGTGTGTGTGTGTGTGTGTGTGTGTGTGTGTGTGTGTGTGTGTGTGTGTGTGTATGAAGTACATAGTATGCATATAATTTTAGTAAATTAAAAATTCACAGATGTAACGTTTAAAAATTATGTGTTTTTAAAATACAAAATTTTAAAAATTTGATAATAAAAAACCCTTATTTTTTTAAATATTTTAAAACATATTTGATGTTAAAATGAAACTAAAGGAATGCACTGTAGATTACACTGCAGCATAATTTCGATACCTAAACATACGTGTCTAACCATTACTTGGTACATCAGGGGTTATATAGTGTTACTTATATGATAACTTGATAGATAATAGTTAAAATTAGCGAAGATGTATTAGTCTATGTTAAAATTCAGTGTAAAGATGCTCTACATAAAATCCATCTGTTTACAAATATGACGTAATGTTTACAGGAAAATAATACTTTTTCAATTACAGTAACTACTTTCCCTCTTGTATTTCATGTTGGATATAGGTTTACCCTTTCTCTTACTTCATCTCTCATGGTAGAAGATCTTTTTTATTAATGACAGATCATCTATTCTATCATTATTTCAGTTTTTGTTGTCCTTTAGTTATCCAAAGCGACTCTGGTATTAATTTCTCCCATCTCGTAACCGATTTCTCCATGGCATGTCCAGCCTACTTACACTTAGTTGATTATACGTTTTTATATGTAAAACCTTTTATTCCATTGGTCTCTGGGTTTTGGAAAAGTTTCTTTAAATCTATACAAATAATAATCAATGTTTTTTGTATGTACCTTATGCCTTCTTAACTGTTCATACCCTCATTTTAGGATTAGAGGCATATTTTGACCAAACAATACTTGTTTCTGGTGCCCAAAGACATTCAAAAACTAGTTTAGCTCTCTGTCAATCTTAGTAGTATAATTACCATTCACAAATATAATTATTTGACCTAAATGGATGTATTCCTCCCTATATTCCCATAAATACACAGATGAATCCTTTATGAATATCTTGATGAATTTATACAGTACAAAAATACAATAAATCTATACAAATAACAAATAATGTTTGTCTGTATGTCTCATGCCTTCCTACTCCGTTCATACGATCGACATAAAACTTAGGTAAATTAGGGAACACACTGGATTAAAAGCTCAGGCGTATTTATAGCCTGATAGAGGACGCACGAGACTTTTTCAAAAGAAAAGGAAAAACATGTAAAATGTGACGCCTACTTTTCTGACCTACCATTCAGTTACTTATATTGAAATTAAGAACTAATAATATAGATGCAACTAATAATCAATAGACGGCTTTGAACGTAATAATGTAACGTACTTTAACGTAATAATAACACGTTATTGGTTTCCAACTACACCTACACACATACTCAATAACTAATTAGGCCTACAATATAACTTATACACAGTTTTGGCCATCATGACCACCAGAATTTCCATAAGTAGTCACTTTACATCTCTTTCAACGTCTATAATAGAGAAATAAAAATGCAGTTACAGTATGAACAGGCAATAGGACGCGTCTTCCAAAATTCCCTTCTAGAATAGAGCAAAAGGTTAGTAATACTATTGGTTAATAACAGATCTGTAAATCTAAATGAAGGCGAGAACATTTTGTTATAATTTATCAAATGTTTCTTTTTTCAATTCCTACTATTAATTCACACTCTCCAAGTACGTATATATATATATATATATATATATATATATATATATATATATATATATATAATTTAAATATTATTGTTATATGAGAGCCTATTTTATGTTTAAAAGTAGAATTGTTAATAAACTTTTCTTTCATTCATCTTCTTAGTTCCAATACATTTTTAAAACATTTTAGTGGTTGACATTTGATGATAATAGAGTTAACAAGAAAATAAAGATACCCTCCTGTCTGTGTGAGTAATATTACTAAATATTCAATTAAAAGATACATAAATGTGGGATACTATTAAGCCTTTTCTATCTATCTTTCTTAAAATATCTTTCATAAATATTTGTGATGCGAGATTATATGTTGTTTATAAAACTATATACATTTCTTAAAGGAAATAGATTATTACCATTTTTAAGTTATGCTAAATAATAATTTTTTTTAATAATTACCAAAAACTCTGTTTGTTATTAATTTTAACATTACAGTTTCATGGCGTGTATAAGTGATCGATAACAAAAATAAGCATATTATACATTTATCTCCATGATGCAGCATTGAACAAACATCGCTTATTGAAAATGATCAAGAGAGGAAAGAAATATAGTTTTGAAAATATATTTTAAAAGATGAAGCTTTCTTTAAGTATATTATCATCCAGGCTTTCGACAAGGATAGGCCATATCAAAAGAAGAATATATTGTAATGTCTGGTGTTTTAAAATATTACATTTTATTTATCATAAACAAAGAAGTAATATGAATGAATAATATAGTATCAACAAATATTTTAAATGTTACAAAGCGAAAGAGGTGCATAATTGAAATAATCGCTCTCTACAGGGTAGTTCTTTTAAAAGACCTTTGTGTTAGGATAGGAAAGACTTCTATCTATCTGTCTGGTGTATCTCATATGAATATTCAATAATTCTCTTCGTCCCTTTCTCGAAATTGTTTTTTTATAACTAAAAATTATAGTGTTAGTGACAGTGTCATACAATGAAAATTTATCTTATTTTAATTTTCCTTACATTATGAATTATTATTTTTTAAAATTTGTAATGTATTCTATATAGTTAGACCAATGTGAAGCCTATTCTATGACATAAATACAAATACGTTATATTCGCTGTCATTTCATATACGATGTTCGGTGAAACGTTTATGTTATATTTGTACGTTGTTATTTTACGGCTTACACCGACTGAATCTAAAGTATATTCAACAAATACAGGCCTATTATATGATTCAATATTTGTAATAACATTATTACGCTTTATTATATATAAATATTTCATAAACATTATGATAGATACGAGTAGAAAAAAATACATGGACTCAGACTAGAGTATTTTTATAATCTTTACAGTTTTCTGTTAAAAGTCGTTATTGCACGTATTTACAGAGTGATTATTATAGTTAGGTAAACACTCACTTGCTCCTACTTAGCGCTGGTACATCAGCATTATATAAGTCGTTGTAAAGGTTCTATACTTGGTTAAGAGAGTGCAGCAAATGCCACTTTCTGCACAAATTGATAAATCTGACTCACTAACAAGGTATTTGCAAGGTAATACCTCTCCTTATTCCATAGCATAAGGTGATCCAAGCCCCCAGGGTTCCTGCATGATCTGTCGCGGGATTTTTCCTGGCAGGGTTTCTTTCTTGCCAGGTTTTTTCATCCCGCTCTTAGCGCGACACTTACCGTACTGTTTCATTTCACTATCTCCTGATTCTCCATGGAAAGAGCTTATGAGCTTGGTACATGGGCAATCAATCCCGTTTCCTTCATTCGCGGTAGGGATACTAACCGCATGCGCATGTGAGACGGAGGTAGCTCGCTAGAGGTTGGCTGCCACGAGGGCTGGGCGGGTTTTGGGGGCTCAGACCCGGGTAAAAAAAAAAAAAAAAAAAAAAAAATTGATAAATAAATAGGGAGATACATTGAGGGTTTGTTTTGCAGGGTTTATCAGGCAAAAGGTTTATTTGTTGAAAAATATGTTTAACAAATATTCTATAACAAATATCTACTTGTCTAAAAGATTTTCTCAGTAATCATGTTATGTAATCAGAGATATAGAAAAAAATCTTTTTTAGGGGCCTGCCAGAGTCGTAGGGTCAGTACATAAGGAGGCATTGGCACTGACTGAATCTAAAATATATTCAACAAATATATTATATGATTCAATATTTGTAATAACATTATTACGCTTTATTATATATAAATATTTCATAATCATTATGATAGATACGAGTTGAAAAAAATATAGGCCTACTTATGAACTCAGACTAGAGTATTTTTATAATCTTTACAGTTTTCTGTTAATAGTCGTTATTGCACGTGTTTACAGAGTGATTATTATAGATAGATAAACACTCACTTGCCCCACCTTAGCGCTGGTACATTAGCATTATATCGGTCGTTGTAAAAGTTCTGTACTTGGTAAAGAGGGTGCAGCACATGCCAATGGCAGCACAACAACACTTGTATCAGCGTACAAACCCCCGGGTTCTGTTGATTACACTCGCGATTTAGAAGTTCTTCTACAGACCTCTAGTAGGGTAATAGTCGCAGGGGACCTTAATTCTAAACACACATGCTGGGGCTGTAAGTCTACAAACACAGGAGGCCGGCAACTCCAAACCTTCTTACAAAACACAACAGCTATACTGCTGGCCCCTCCTGAACCAACACACCACAGCACTTACCACACGGAAGACATTTTGGATATAGCTATTGCGAAAGGTCTACTAGTGACACCGCAACTTCACGTCGATAGAGATCTGAATTCAGATCACTACCCCGTGATAATGGCGGTTTCTGGAAGCCCTGCTCGCAAAGAGCTAAGGAAGGTGCTGAACTACAGACTGGCTGACTGGGAGTTATTCCAGTCCCAGCTGGACAGCACTCTACCTGCCACCCTAAATGTCGACTTACCACTGGACATAGACAAAGCCGTCGGCAGCCTTACGACGGCAATACGTACTGCAATTACTAACGCGGTACCAGTTAAATGTCAGCCCAGACACTATGTACACATACCAAGGCACATACTACATCTAATCACCCGGCGAAATAGGATCCGGCGGGCATTGCAACACGGGGTAAACAGATCCGTTCCACACACAACACTTAATCGCCTTAAGAGGCAAATTAGGCGGGAACTAATTCAGTACAAAGTCGATGGCTTCCAAGCGGAATTGGCGACCTTAAACACAACAGACACACCCATCTGGCCGATGGTCAAACACTTCACGCGAGAACCGCTGCGATATCCCCCACTCAACGGCCCGAATGGGCAGGTGGGCGACCCGGTCGACAAAGTTAACTTGTTTGCTGACACACTTGAGAGCACGTTCCAACCAAACGACCAACCAGCTGATGCAGCCGTTACAGCTAAAGTAGATTTAGAAACAGCACAGTTTGCCTTCTGTCCTACATTAGAGCCAAACACTGACACTACAATCACAGAGATCAAGTGGGCAATCTCACAAACAAACTCCAGGAAAGCTCCTGGACCAGACACCATCACCAACACAACGCTAAAAAACCTCACGGAGAAAGCGATCATTTATCTGTCAAACATCTATAATGCTATACTCCGGACACAACACTTCCCGGACGCTTGGAGGGAGGCCAAGATCTTGGTCTTCCCCAAACCGGGAAAAGACCACAACAAACCTGATTCATATAGACCGATAAGCTTGTTGAATACGCTTATTGAAAAAAATTTTGCTCAAACGTATCAACAAACATATCCACATACACAACATACTGAGGCCAGAGCAATTTGGCTTCAGGACAAAACACTCGGCTACGCATCAGCTGATGAGAGTGGTGGAGCATGCAACCAAGGGTTTCAACAATTACTGCTCGACTGGGGTAGTCTTCCTGGACATTGAAAAGGCCTTTGACCGGGTCTGGCACAACGGGCTCTTAGCGAAACTTCGTCACTATGGCTTTCCAGACGGGCTCATACACCTAGTTAGCTCATACCTGTCCAACCGTAAGTTTAGGGTTGATGTAGATCAAGCTCAATCTACACTACGGACTATACGGGCCGGAGTCCCCCAGGGCTCAATTATTGGGCCCGTATTGTTCAACATATACATCAACGACATACCGACAACACTGAACACACAAGTGGCCATATTTGCAGATGACACCGCGTTATCCGCTCAGTCATGGAAACCACATCTAATACACTTATATTTACAGGACCACCTTACAGTACTAGAATCATGGCTGAGCTACTTAATAGTTAAGGTGAACGTGGCCAAGTGCCAGGCTTTGCTTCTCTCCAAACGTAGGACACACCAACTCAACACACCTCTAAAACTATTAGGCGAGGACATTCACTGGGGGAACCAGGTCAAATATCTGGGAGTCATACTCGACAGAGGCCTGACTTGGGACCCTCACATTACCAACACGTTAAAAAAAGCAACATTTAGATTAACACAACTATATCCTATGCTTAACAGAACAAGCCCACTTTCACTACGGGCGGCCACTACTATATACGTATCTATGTTGCGCAGCATACTCACTTACGCATCACCCGTCTGGGGCCATGCAGGTAACACACGCACACGCAGACTACAGTTATTCCAAAACAAGGTTTTGCGAATAATCACGAAGGCACCTAGATGTACAAGATTAACACTGCTTCTCACTGACGTAAAAGTGCCTTTCATCAAACAACACCTCCGACACTTAGCAACAAAGTTCTACAAACAGGCTGACGCACATACAACATCCACACTCATTTCCTCACTGGGTAGATATAACCCCACCCAAGACACTACAGACGGCCGCTGTCCTTACTGACCGCCTAGCTCACACCATAACACCAAAAATAAAATATAGGCCTACATACTAATATATTCTGCTTCACAGTTATGTTCCAGATGACGCAGGAGCACATCTCCAGGGCCGCAGCCTAGCCCCAACGGAAGTACTAATTTGATTGCATGCCTTTTCAGTTTCGAGTAGGCAGCAGAAGAAGAGGTGCATGCCATTCCTGCCATAGGCTCACTAACAAGGTATTTGCAAGGTAATACCTCTCCTTATTCCTTGGCATAAGGTGATCCAAGCCCCCAGGGTTCCTGCATGATCTGTCGTGGGATTTTTTCCTGGCAGGGTTTCTTTCTTACCACGTTTTTTCATCCCGCTCATAGCGCAACACTTACCGTACTGTTTCATTTCACTATCTCCTGATTCTCTGTGGAAAGAGCTTATGAGCTTGGTACATGGGCAATCAATCCCGTTTCCTTCAAGAAATTGCGCTGTAAGCAAGAAATCCCGTTTGTACAATAGGTTCATTCGCGGTAGGGATACTAACCGCATGCGCATGTGAGACGGAGGTAGCTCGCTAGAGGTTGGCTGCCACGAGGGCTGGGCGGGTTTTGGGGGCTCAGACCCGGGTTAAAAAAAAAAAAAAAAAAAAAAAATGTTCAGTTAGTATTGCAGAGGAAAGAGTAATACAGGATTTTCGTATTTTACTGCCAATTTATAAGTGACAAAATTATGAACGTACATTTAAGACAACATTTTCGATGCATATTATACGATATTAAAATTGTATATACCATAAATGAATTTGCATTATTTTGTGTTATTTGCAAATATACTGTAATGTGTAGAGCTTTATTTAAAGTTAAAAATTGGTACAATAATTGAGGACAATTGTTGATTTAAAGTACTAAATACAACTTCTTAGTAACTTCTGATTATTTCTTATTTATAAAGAAGTTATTCTGACTACACAATAAAGAATGTTATATCACAATATTATGAACCTTGAAGAATGTAAGTATTTGTGATGTGTGATTAAATGCCATTCATAAAGTATATACATTTCTTAAAGGAAATAGATATTTACCATTTTTTAGTTATGCTAAATAATAATTTTTTTTTTAAATTACCAAAATCTCTGTTTGTTATTAATTTTACCATTACAGTTTCATGGTGTGTATAAGTCATCGATAACAAAAATAAGCATATTATAAATTTATTTCCATGATAAAGCATTGAACAAACATAGCTTATTGAAAATGATCACGTAAGGAGAGAAATATAGTTTTGAAAGTATATTTTAAAAGATGAAGCTTTCTGCAAGTATATTATCATGGCTTTCGAAAAGGATATGTTATATCAAAAGAAGAAGCTACTGTAATGTCTAGGGTTTTAAAATATTACATTTTACTTATCATAAACAAAGACGTAATATAGATGACTAATATAGTATCAACAAATATTTTAAATGTTATAAAGCGAAAGAGGTGCATAAGTGAAATAATCGCTCTCTACAGGGTAGTTCTTTTAAAAGACCTTTGTGTTAGGATAGGAAAGACTTCTATCTATCTATCTGGTGTATCTCATATGAATATTCAATAATTCTCTTCGTCCCTTTCTCGAAATTGTTTTTTTATAACTAAAAATTATAGTGTTAGTGACAGTGTCATACAATGATGATTTATCTTATTTTATTTTCTCTGCATTATGAATTGTTACTTTATACTGCGAGATAGCAAGAAATCCAGTTTGATTAGTTAGTATTGCAGCGGAAAATGTACTCTATTATAGTGGCACACAGCGTCTTTTATTCTTATTCTAATTTCCCTGCAGTATTCATTGTTATTTTTAAAAAAAATGTTAAATATCTCTATAGCAAGGGTAGCCAACTTTTAAACCCTAAAGGGCCTCTTCAATACTTTCAGTGAAGACGAGCGCCACTCAAGAAATTCCACACAAATACAGCAATGAGCCAGATGTAGGCAATACGTATATCGTATAGTATTCGCTGTGTATTAAATAATATGAATCAATAAACGTTACACAAAAATTTACATATTTATTTAATATCAAGTTCACTGTAATAAGGATCAACCTACATATAATATTAAGTTTTGAGTTGTTACGTAATCATGTTCTTTTCGCTAATCAGAACACAATATTTGAATAAAAACTATAAGTTATTTTAATTTAAAATCATTCATAGCTATATATGTCTACCTATTTCACTTAACACTTCGTTACGTCAACTATCATGGTACTAGATCTTTTTCAACAATGCAGATCATCTATTCTATCATCATTTCAACGTTTCTGTGTTTTTTTTATATCCCCTATCCAAAGCGACTCCTGTATTAATTTCTCTCATCTTTTAAGTGATTTCTCAGTGGCATGTCCAGCCTACTTACACCTTTTCTATGTATTTTTTTAAATCCTACTTATTTTTTTGTCTTATGTGTTTATTTTTTATTTGATTATACATCTTTATAAGTAATATCTTTTATTGCAATGGTCTCTGACTTTTGGAAAAGTTTTTTTGGTACTTTTGTATGTAAGAACAGATAGGATAATACTTATGCATTGATGAAATTCAAGGTTTTCTAAAAACAATAAATCTATACAAATAATAATCAATGTTTTTTGTATGTACCTTATACAGTTCATACAATCGACATGAAACTTTGGTAAGTTATTAAACACACTCGTTTAAAAATTCTTGCGTATTTATAACTAGATCGCATTAACACGCTGTGACGTAGACTACAGGTGATAATTAAATTACGTGAAAATAACACTTCATACTGCAATCTATATACGTGGTTTAGGTTAGTTTGCATAGCAGCTATTAAGAACCAAAAAAAGCAACATTTAGATTAACACAACTATATCCTATGCTTCACTACGGGCGGCCACTACTATATACGTATCTATGTTGCGCAGCATACTCACTTACGCATCACCCGTCTGGGGTCATGCAGGTAACACACGCACACGCAGACTACAGTTATTCCAAAACAAGGTTTTGCGAATAATCACAAAGGCACCTAGATGTACAAGATTAACACTGCTTCACACTGACTTAAAAGTGCCTTTCATCAAACAACACCTCCGACACTTAGCAACAAAGTTCTACAAACAGGCTCACGCACATACAACATCAACACTCATTTCCTCACTGGGTAGATATGACCCCACCCACGACACACACAGACGGCCGCTGTCCTTACTGACCGCCTAGCTCACACCATACCACCAAAATAAAATATACATACTAATAAATTCTGCTTCACAGTTATGTTCCAGGTGACGCAGGGGCACATCTCCAGGGCCGCTTAGCCCCAACGGAAGTAATAATTTGATTGCATGCCTTTTCAGTTTCGAGTAGGCAGCAGAAGAAGAGGTGCATGCCATTCCTGCCATAGACTCACTAACAAGGTATTTGCAAGGTAATACCTCTCCTTATTCCATAGCATAAGGTGATCCAAGCCCCCAGGGTTCCTGCATGATCTGTCGCGGGATTTTTCCTGGCAGGGTTTCTTTCTTGCCAGGTTTTTTCATCCCGCTCTTAGCGCGACACTTACCGTACTGTTTCATTTCACTATCTCCTGATTCTCCATGGAAAGAGCTTATGAGCTTGGTACATGGGCAATCAATCCCGTTTCCTTCATTCGCGGTAGGGATACTAACCGCATGCGCATGTGAGACGGAGGTAGCTCGCTAGAGGCTGGCTGCCACGAGGGCTGGGCGGGTTTTGGGGGCTCAGACCCGAATAAAAAAAAAAAAAAAAAAAAAAAAAAATGTTCAGTTAGTATTGCAGAGGAAAGAGTAATACAGGATATTCGTTTATTACTGCCAACAATTTCGATATATATATATATATATATATATATATATATATATATATATATATATATATATATATATATATATATATATATATATATAGGTTACAATCGCGTATTAAAGTTCAAATAATTTAAGAATTTTTTTAGGGCATCCGAAAGATAAAATTTCTATGCTAGAAAAATCGGGTATATATCAAATATATTGTGAAGATTGTAATCAAATTTATATAGATCAGTCTAGGAGAAAAATTGTCACTAGATTTAAATATTAACATATTTCCCATATTAAGCACCTCCGACCAGAAAAATCTAGTGTAGCAGAACATATAATAGAAACAAACCATAGTTTAGATGTCAATAATAGTAAGGTAATGAAAAATGTTAATAACATAAGTTTATTAAATGTTTTTGAAAGTATTTATATATATAAATGTAGACACAATAGTTTAATGAATTGTGACAAAGGGCCTATTCCTAATTCAGTTTTATATTCTTTGATTGAATAAATTAAAAATCAGCTGATTTTAAGTGACAATGTTTAAGACAAAATAAGATTAAATTTATAACCTCAATATTTTTTTGCTATATATGATACGTTTTAAATTAAATTAATATTTTGTTCAGTACTTCTGAAGATGGTTACCTTGTAACTGAAATATACATCAAGTGAATAAATAACGTTATTTTGTGGTCATTGGGTTTATTATTTAAAGTATTATAATAACATTTTCGATGCATATTATACAATATTAAAATTGTATATACAATAAATGAATTTGCATTATTTTGTGATATTTCCAAATATACTGTAATGTGTAAAGCGGTATTTAAAGTTAAAAATTGATACAATAATTGAAGAATATGGTTGATTCAGAGTATTAAATATAACTTCTTAGTAACTTTTGATTATTTCTTATTTATAAAGAAGTGCTGCTGTATTCTGACTACAAAATAAAGAATAATATATCACAATATAATGAGCCATGAAGGTTGTAATTATTTGTGATGTGTGATTATATGTTGTTTATACAACTATATACATTTCTTAAAGGAAATAGATAATTACCAGTTTTTAGTTATGGTAAACATTAATTTTTTAAAAAATATTACCAAAAACTGTGTTATTAATTTTAACATTACAGTTTCTTGGTGTGTATAAGTCATCGATAAAAAAAATAAGCATATTATAAATTTATCTCCATGATGCAGCATTGAACAAACATCGCTTATTAAAAATGATAACGAAAGGAGAGAACTATAGTTTTAAAATATTACATTTCACTTACTGATACCTAATAATTTAATTTGTTTGTCTTATGTGTTTGTTTCTTATTTGATTATTCACCTTTATATGTAATACCTTTTATTCCATTGTAGACTGGGTTTTGAAAAGTTTAATTTTTACTTTTGCTTTTAGGATTAAGTATGTAAGAACATACAGGATATTACTTGTGCATTGATGAAATTGAGGATTTTAGTATTAGATGCATATTTTACTCAACAATACTTGTTTCTATTGTCCAAAGACAACCTATACAAGTTTAGTTCTCAGCCAATCATAGCAGTATGATTATCATTCACAAATTTCACTATCTGTCCTAAATGTATGTATTCTTTCCCATTTTTCCACAGATACAAAGACTAATCCTATATAAATATCCTGAATATTTAATACAGTACAAAATTACAATAAATCTGTGTGTACCTTATGGCTTCCTAAATAGTTCATACGATCAACATGAAACTTGGTAAACATGGTAAGTTAATAAACACACTCGTTCAGAGGTCCTGGCGTATTTATAGCAAGATTGATTCCCTCAAGACCATATTATTCACTAAGATAATATGAAAAATCCTACCTTTCTGACCTGGCATTCAGGCACGTATATATAAATTCAGAAATGTTAATATAGATGCAACTAATAATCAATAGATGGTGGTAATCACGCTATGACGTAGATTACAGATGTTAATTAAATTACGGGAGAGTAAGATTTCACACAACAATTTTTATACGTGGTTACAGTTAGTTTGCATAACAGCTATTTTAACGCATAAGTTATGATACTTAATTCGATGTACAGTATTAAGTTATAATGGTATTGAATTTAAAACTTCTTTAATTTATAATTTATAAAATGTAATGAGTTATATAATAAATATTACGTAATTATTTTATAAATAATAAATATGAATTATTTTTACGTAACGTATCATTTGAATATAATATTAACACGTTATTGGCTTCCAACTACACCCAACACACATACCCAACAACCAATTAGGTCTACATTATTATTTATACACAGTGTTCGCCAACATGACGCCTGAATCTCCTGACAAAAGTCACCTTATACATCTGTCAACATAAAATGAAATAAAAACTCAGTTACAGTCTGAATTGACAATAAGATACATCTTCCAAAATACCCTTCCTAATTAAAGATACATAAATGTGGGATATTATTCAGCCTTTGCTGTCAACTTTCTTGTAAACATTTTAATTCTAAATAACTAAGAAAGCCACAATCAAACAGAGGGAAGGATTTTACTTCATTTCCCACCGTTTTAAAGAAGTGTTAATTTCTTCTACTTATTTATATAATTATAATTGATGCGTTGCTACTTTAAAATGAATAATTGTTGTAAAATGTATAGCAAACGCCAATAAATTACTCAAGGTACAATATACTTAGGTACCAATGAAATAAATAAAACGACAGAAGGTTCTTCATTAAGTAGTTATGAATGATGTTGTATAATCAATGTAACAATATCTTCAATATTCTTTCCATTCTTCACTGCTTGAGAGTTGAGGAAATTTACAAATTACATTCTTCCGGAAGGGCATTGCAAAAATTACTTTCTGACTTAAAGCTTCTGGAAAATGATTCGTACACAGAAGACGTACCACAGACGTGATGATCCAATGCAATCACTGTAATGAAAAACCATTGTATCCACATCTATTTTCTCTACCAGAAGAGAGAAGATTGTTATTATAAGGGAAGTTTTCATTATTTGTGTGGTACGTAACCACTGGAACAATATCCTCTATATTCTTTACATTTATCACTTACTTAGGAACTGAGGAAATTTAGAACTCATATATGCCCGTCCTTGCGGAAGGGCATTCCAAAAATTATGAATATGATAGGGCGACCAGAAATCCTCCTCAATCCCACTGTAACTGCTGCAACTGCGACACGTATAACATAATTACTTTGTACAGACCATTTTCTGTTCTTTCCTAATCGAGAGAAGATTGTTAATACAAGCAAATTTTTAATTATTTTACGTGTGATTTACAAATCAAATCTCTATATATCAATTTACATGTAGTTTTAATTGATTTTATAAAGTATACATTACATTTGATGCTTGTATAAATTAATAAATTGCTAAACACTGTAATATCAGGGTGATAATGGAATAGTTAGTTGTACGTCCGCAGCATGCTGTGAATATTCTATCTTTAGCTAAGAGATAGCGCTCTAAGCACGAAAACCCTTTTGTTCAGTTAGGTCATACGGTTTTACAAAAGGGGCTTGTTATGCAATATAGATATTTTGATTAAAATACGTTGTAAACATATGATTTGTCAAAACAACTGATTTTATGAATTAAGTTCAGATTGGGTACAGCTGTTTAGATGCATATGTTATGTTACTTTATTTATAATAATTAAAATTATTTGAAAAAGGCATATTTCGAATGTTTTGAAAATTGCAGATTACCAAAATTATTAGTTATTAGAATTAACACTTTTTTCGTCAACTGTCATGGTACTTGATCTTTTTCAACAATGCAGATCACCTATTCTATCATCATTTCAATGTTTCTGTATTTTTTATGTCCCCTATCCAAAGCGGAACCTGTATTAGTTTCTCTCATCTCTCAAGTGATTTCCTAGTGGCATGTCCAGCCTACTTACACTTTTCTATGTATTTTTTATATCCTACTAATTTTTTTGTCTTTTGTGTTTGTTTTTTATTCGATTATACATCTTTATATGTAATATCTTTTATTGCAATGTGTCTGAGTTTTGGAAATGTTTCTTTTGTACTTTTGTATGTAAGAACAGATAGGATAATACTTATGCATTGATGAAATTCAGTGTTTTCTAAAAACAAACATGAAACTTTGGTAAGTTATTAAAGATATTAGTTTAAAAGTTCTGGCGTATTTTTAACTAGATTGCAATAACACGCTGTGACGTAGACTACAGCTGATAATTAAATTACGCGAAAATAAAACTTCATACTGCAATTGGTTTAGGTTAGTTTGCATAGCAGCTATTTTAACGCTTAAGATATGATATTCTATTTACTTTACAGTTTTAAGTTATAATGGTATTGAATTGAAAACTTCATTAGTTTATAAGTTATTAAATATAATGAAGTATTAAGTAAATATTACAAAATCATATACATATATTTTAATTTTTTTGTCTTTTGTGTTTGTTTCATATTTTAATATACACCTTTATATGTAATATCTTTTACTACATTGTCCTCTGCGTTTCGTAAAGTTTTCTTTAGTACTTTCGCTTTTAGGATTAGGTATGTAACAACAGATAGGATATTACTTGTGCATTCATGAAATTCAGTATTTTAGTAATAGAGGCATATTTTTATTCGACAATATTTGTTTCTGTTGTCCAATGACATCCGCGCGCGCTTCTCGACACTATTTTGTTAGTATTTAGGCTGTTAGACATATAGGCCTATAAATGTTAAGAAATTCATTACTCACAACAATCAAATTATTTTTAAATTTTTTGTCAGCATAGTAGTATAATTACCATTCGCAAATATAATTATATGACCTAAATGGATGTATTCCTGCCTATATTCCTGAAGACACACTGACTAATCCTTTATAAATATCCTGAATATTTATACATTACAAAATACAATAAATCTATACAAATAAAAATCAATGTTGTTCTGTATGTACCTTTTGTCATGAAAACTTGGTAAGTTAATAAACACACTAGTTCTGGCGAATTTATAACCCGATAGATGAACCTCAGTACTACATTATTCAAAAAGAAAACATGAAAAATCCTACTTTTCTGACCTACCATTCAGTCACGTATATTTAAATTAAGAAATATTAATATAGATGCAACTAATAATCAATAGATGGCAGTAGTCACGCTATGACGTAGATTACAGCTGATAATTAAAATACATGAAAATAAGATTTCATTCAACAATTGTTATACGTGGTTAGGTTAGTTTGCATAGCAGCTATTTTAACGCATAATTTATGATACTTTATTTACTATACAGTATTAAGTTATAATGGTATTGAATTGAAAACTTCTTTAATTTTAATGTTATTAAATATAATAAGTTATATAGTAAATATTATAATTTTTTTAAAAAATAATACATATTATTTTTATTTTTTGTACGTAACGTATCATTAGAGTGTAATAATAATGCGTTATTGGTTTCAAACCACTCCCAACACACTAGCTCAACAACCAATTAGGTCTACATTATTATTTATAGACAGTTCTTGCCAACACGGCCATCACAATCTCCATAACAATTCATCTTACATCTCGAACAACCTTTATACGATATAAATAGAAACGCAGTTACAGTCTGAATTAACAATGGACACATTTTCCAAAATACTATTCCTCATTAAAGAGGACTATATACTCGTAAAAATCAATTATAGACTGACGTTAGTGATAACATAATAGCATAGGTTAGTAAACAATAGCAACGTTCCAGTTGCAAGGTTAATAGAGATTAGGATCTCCACTACACATCAGGTTGGGCGAAACCAAGGTGTGTAGAAAACGCTCAAGGTGTGTAGAAAACTCTCAAGGTGTATTATATCAACCTCGATCGAAAGCAAGGTGGGGTAGAAAACACCCGAGGTGTGTAGAAAACGCTCAAGGTGTATTATACCAACCTCGATCGAAAGCAAGGTGGGGTAGGAAACACCCAAGGTGTATAGAAAACACACAAGGTGTATTCTATCCACCTTGGTCGAAAGCAACTGTTGAATCGCATTAGTTGGTTACACATCAGTTTAGCATAAAACAACTGATAACTCGCATTAGTTTGCCACACATTATCTTAGACATGGAGGACTTTCTCCACATCAGATGCACAGAGATTAGTTTGCCACACATTATCTTAGACATGGAGAACTTTCTCCACATCAGATGCACAGAGGCAACTGATGCCGTTGTTTCTGAGCCATCCTTAAATAGATAAATACAAAAAAAGGTCTTTCATTAAATTTTAGATTTTGAACTTTAATATACAATCAATGGAATAATATCTGAGATACGCAATACATTCTCCGCAAGTACAGGGAATTTAGAAATAATAGTGCCCGTCCTGGCGGAAGGGCATTCCAAAAATTACTCAAATGTTGTGAAATATCTAATTACACTTCATACAATAGTATATAAACCTCTACTGTTATATTACCCTTACAAAAACTTTGTACATAAACGCTTTCGTTTTTTTCCATACGTGAGAAGTTTGTTAATATAAGAGAATGTTTCATAATTTTATGTTTCATTTACAAATTATATCTCTATATGTCGTTTTATAATGTTATTTTAATTGATTTTATAAAGTACACGTTACATTTGATTACTGTATAAATTAATAAGTCACTAAAAACTCTAATATCAGGGCATTGAGCGCATAGTTAGCTGTACGTCCGCAGAATGCTGTGAATGTTCTGATTTTCGCGAAGAGATAGCGTTCTAATCAAGAAATCCTGTTCGTTCAGTTAAAAGGGTTCCTACATGATCTGACGGGTTTTTTCTTGACAGGCTTTCTTTCTTGTCAGATTCGTGCTCCGTACTTTCGTATTTAAAATCATAAAGTTTTAATTTTCTTTTCAAAACCTTGAAGTTGTTCTAACACGAAGGAAGTCTTTGTACAGAAATTATTCTAATTATTGCTTTGCATTAAACCGAAAGTAAAATACCATTATAGACGACAATACCATTACATAGCACACTGCTTACGCAAATTTAATAATAATTCAAACAAATAAAGTTTACTGAGCAAGCAATAGGAACATGTTGGATTTCAAGATAAATCAACACATTTACTTAGTTTAATTTGTCAGTTACCGCTTCAACCATTTACAAATACGATTATGACTCTTATCAAAAGCAAATTACTGCTTACAAATTGTTCTTGTATAAAAATTTATTCTGAAAATGAAAATGTGTACAAGCAATGTCTTGTCTTGATAAGGATATAAAACGTATAAGGAAAAGGCTGAAATGTCAACCATAAGCTTAAACAACACGTTACTAGATTGTCTTCCAATTCCATCTTACTGTTTACAATAACTAGGAATTTTATTACAAGAATCTATTATGAATCTATAATATACGTTGATAATAATATCACAGCAATATATATATTAAGCAAAAACCTTTCCATATGGCATTGATTTATTTACCTAAGCAGCAACAATCCAAGTATTGGAAAATTTTGGACTTTTACATGACGTCTTAAAGGAGTCAAATGGTTTTAATAATGTAACAAAGGAATTAGTTTATTGAGGACAAAAATAGAAAATTTTGACGGAATTTCCCAGCCGTTTTTAATTGCGGATATTAGTCTATAGGTGGGCCAATCAGAAAACATTAACTAGATTTTAAGAAATGCATATATTTTTAAAAACAACATATAATCACACATCACAAATAATTACAACCTCCAAGGTTTAATATTGTGTAATATAATATTATTTATTTTGAGTCGGAATACGGAAGCACTTCTTTACAAATAGGAAATAATCAAAAGTTACTAAGATGTTATATTTAATATTCTGAATCAACCATATTCTTCAATTATTGTGTCAATTTTTAACTTTAAATAAAGCTTTACACATTACAGTATATTTGAGAATAACAAAACTAGAAAGCAAATTCATTTATCGTATATACAATTTTAATATTGTATAATATACATTAAAAATGTTGTCTTAAATTCAAGTTAATAATTTTATTGTCATTTATAAATTCCCAGTAATGTTTGGAAATCCTGTATTACTCATTCCTTTGCAATAATAAGTGAACAAACGGGAATTCTCGCTTCGAGCGCTATCTAGTAGAGTAAAGTAGAATATTCACAGCATGCTGCGGACGTACCACTATTCTTTTATTACCCTAATATTAGAGTTTTTAGCGATTTATTAATTTATTGAAACAATAAATGTAATGTATACTTTATAAAATAAATTAAAACTATGTTCTAAAATGATGTATATAGGAGTGATTTGTAAACCAAACATAAAATAATACAAAAATTAGTTATAAAAACAATCTTATCTTATTTTGTTAAGAACAAAGATGTTTAGGTACAAAGTGTTTACCCTAAACACTATGTAGGGAAGCTATTCCAAGTCTTATGGTTCGCGTCACACCGTTCTTCATTGTGTTAATGAAATAATTTTTGAAATGCCCTTCCGAAAGGACGGGGCACATTTAATATTTATATAACCTGACTGGGTTTACTATCATTACATAACATTTATATAACATTGTTCATAACTATAATTTAATTATTTAGTAACTTTATAGGTGTGCTTACACATTTTGCAACATTTATTGAAATTTAAAATAGCTACGCATCATTTGCATTATAAATAGGTTGAAGATAATAAAACGGCGGGGATTCAAATAAAAATCCTTCCTTCTGTTTAAATGTGGATTTCTTAGTTATTTAGAATTCAAAAGTCTCAAGAGAGATAGAGAGAAAAGGCCTAATAATATCCCACATTTATGTAACTTATAGGGATATTCACATATTGTTCACACAGAAAAGAGAGTATCTTTATTTTCTTGTTAACTCTATTATCATCAAATGTCAACCACTACAATGTTTTTAAAAAATGTATTTGAACTGAAAGGATGAATAAAAAATATTTTATTAACAATTGTACATTTAAACATTAAATAGGCATATATATATATATATATATATATATCTTTGGAGTGTGTGAATTATTAGTAGGAATTGAAAAAAGAAATATTTGATAAATTATAATAATATTTTGTCACCTTCATTTAGAATTATAGATATGTATTATTTGCTAATAGTATAACTTTTGGAATTTTGGAGGATGTGTCCTATTGTCTATTCAGACTGTAACTGCGTTTTATTTCTTTCTTATAGACTCTGAAAGAGATGTAAAGTGACTTCTTATGGAAATTCTGGTGGTCATGTTGGCAAAAACTATGTATAAATTAAAATGTAGGCCTAATTGGTTGTTGAGTATGTGTGTTGGGTGTAGCCGGAAACCAATAACATACTATTATTACATTCAAAGTACGTTACGTACAAAAAATAGAATTCATATTTGTTATTTTAAATCAATTTTGTAATATCTACTTTATAAATCATTATATTTAATGTCTTATAAATTAAAGAAGTTTTGAATTCAATACCTTTATATGTTAATACTGTACAGTAAATAAAGTTTCATAACTTATGCGTTAAAATAGCTGTTATGCAATTTAACCTGAACCACGTTTAAAATAACCTTACTAATACCAAATTCACACAATATGAAATGAATTAATTAAAAAAGGCCTAAAATACAACATACATTATAAATTAAATAATATAACAAATAGAAATATTATACTACAAACTGCCATACAAAAAACCGACACCAAAGACCAATACTCACTTCGAAATGACATAAAAAACCTAATCGAACAGAAAAATATAAACAACAAAAACATGAACAATGAAATTAAAATCGCTGCAAACATAAAACAAAAATCCCAACTAAACAACATCACACTCACCACAGCAGATAAAGGAAACACCACAGTAATTATTAATACAAACAGCCTAAATGACAAAATCAATGATTACATAACAAATAATAAAATAGTACAACTACAACAGATCCTAAAATTCACAAGCCAAATGTCCCTAGCCGAGCCATCATCAACTACCAGAATGCCCTGCACATAAATTAGCAAAATACATGGACAAAATAATCAGGCAATACATAAACATAAAAACAGAAAAAACCTCATAAATGAAATAAAAGACATAGACATACCACACAACACTACTATCACTCGGCATAACAAATATGTACACTAACATACCAATAGGCTACCTGAAACGCTCAACATCCTAGAAACCCAATTAA
The DNA here is from genome assembly GCA_036971475.1 of Prosapia bicincta. Lineage (NCBI taxonomy): Eukaryota > Metazoa > Arthropoda > Insecta > Hemiptera > Cercopidae > Prosapia > Prosapia bicincta. The sequence goes on along the minus strand of JBAIZL010000001.1, from coordinate 119,825,661 downwards.
TACAGAACAACATACCTAAAACCCACGTTACCGAAATCATAAACGTCCTCCAAACCATCACCAAACAAAACTATTAGAGCCACAACTCAAAATTCTATTCAGAACAAGATGGCTTACCCATGGGAAGTTCTATCAGTAGTGTCCTAAGAGAAATTTTTCTACAACAAAAAGAAAACACCAAGATACTCACAAACAATACACACGCATTCAAAATCATTTACTGGCACAGATACGTCGATGATATCATAACACTATACAGAGGCAACTCCCGTCAATGCGAAAAACTCCTCACCTACACTAATAAAATACAACCAAAACTCCTCTTCACTTCAGAAATTGAAACCAATCATTCCCTAAACTTCATCGACCTAACCATAACAAAAAGCCACACTCAAAAACACAGCTTCAACATTTACAGGAAACCCATCACGACAGAAAAACTTATCCACAACACCTCAAACCACCCTATCCAACACACGCTGCGTTCAGATCTATGCTCCACAGACTTAAGTCCCAATGACCACAGAAAACATTAACAAAGAACTAGAGACAATTAAATATTTAGCATACACAAATAGATACAACACCACAATAATAGACAAACTAGGGTACAAAAAACAAAATTAACACTACAGACCGGAAAAACATCACATACCATACATAAACAAAACAACATACAAAACAGCCCTCAAATTTCAAAGAATAGGATACAAAATAGCATACAAAACTAATAACAAGTTACAATACAAAATACAACACAACACCAACAATGAAGATAAACTACAAGCAACAGGCGTATACAAACTGAACTGCGACGAGTGTAACAAATTCTACATTGGACAAACAGGTCGCAGCTTTAAACAAAGAGTCGAGGAACACAAACATAACACCAACTCAACATTTTACAATCACATAAAAGAAACAAGACACAAATACACAGACATTTCCCATAAAATATAAATCCTACACATCAAAAAAAAGTACCACATCTCAACACACACACACACATATATATATATATATATGCTGATATGTATTCCTTCACGGATGGAAAAATATGATAAAGAGTTATTATCTGGAGTACATCCGTTAATTCTGAAGTGCACAAAACTTGCTGTAGGAAAGTGCTAGCACTCTTAAGAGTGAAGATTTGTCTGCTCTCTTCACTCGATCTTCAACTGTTGTTAGGTTCATCTCGTCAATGCTAAATGAGATTTTAGCAGAACTTCGTAACTGCGATTTTGTGCAGAATGAATGGATGCACTCCAGATAATAACTCTGTATCATATGTATATATATATAAATATATATATATATATATATATATATATATATATTTGTATATATATAGTCTAAAATGACTCTAAAGTACGATGTGGACCTTAGCCTCCTCAATGAATCTTATCCCGGTAGCGCGAGACTTTTCTGCTGCTTTCCAGTTCCTCACATTCAGCAGGGTTCTTCAACCTGACCGACGCAATCCATCCATCTAAGTCTAAAACGTCCTTTTGCTCTCATTTTGTAAATATTTCCATCTACAAGGCTTCTGGTTACATCACTCGCATCCATCCGGGCCAAATGCCCTGCCCAGCGCAATCTTCCAATATTTTACATACATGCCCGCCCCCCCAAAGCACGTAAAGCTACAGCTTAGTGGCAGTGGCTATCCTTTTATTCATCTAAATGGAGACCTATAAGTGAATTGATTCATTTGTCAAAGAAATTTGAAGGGTCGTAGCTACCTAAATCCGCCTACCTGTCTGTTGGGTTACGTGAGGGTTGCCACACCTTATATATATATATATTCTATATCTTCTAAAATGACTCTAGAGTCCGATGTTGACCCTGGCCTCCTCAAAGAATCTTACCCCGGTAGCTCGAGACTTTTCTGCTGCTTTCCAGTTCCTCACATTCAGCAGGGTTCTTCAACCTGAGCGACGCAATCCATCCATCTAAGCCTAGAACGTCCTTTTGCTCTCATTTTGTAAATATTTCCATCTACATGGCTTCTGGTTACATCACTCTCATCCATCCGGGCCAAATGCCCTGCCCAGCGCAATCTTCCAATATTTTACATATATGCCCGCCCCCCAAAGCACGTAAAGCTCACAGCTTAGTGGCAGTGGCTATTCTTTTATTCATCTAAATGGAGACCTTATTATTGGAGCTGACAATGGACCCTAGATAAGTGAATTGATTCATTTGTCAAAGAAATTAGAAGGGTCTTATCTACCTAAATCCGCCTACCTGTTTGTTGGGTTACGTGAGGGTTGCCACACCTTATATATATATATATATATATATATATATATATATATATATATATATATATATTAACCATTTTAAGTGAAAAGAGGTTTTACAACTAAAAAATATTTTTAAAACGATTCGTGATTTAAGGTTTTTTTTATTTTTAATTTGATAAACCAAGCAGAAACAAAGTTTCACACACATACATTTCTGAAAAAAAGTTGACTGTATATGCAGATTAAAATATCATTGTAAATACCGAGATATTCATTTTGTTTATCTATGAAAAAAGATATTAGTTATTGCTTATATCTTGTTAACACAATTTTTTAATCTAATCTATATTTTTGACGTATGAGGTTTTTAACTGTGAATCATAATACGTAGGCCTGCCATGCTGTTAATTCAAACATTATAATAATCCGCTAAGAATTTACAGACGTCATTAGTTAGTATTATTAATGTTGTTATTTATGCTACTTACTCTTTCCTGGGATAAAATAGTAATATAAACAAAACAATATTTACGTCGATTCCTACTTGGGTCAACCAAGGAAAATTTTATTTTAGTTTCTTTTTGCTAAATAATTACATTTAATATAAATAAAGTAACATTATCCTATGCCTTAAAACAGCTTTTCTTCAATATACCCTGTACAAAATCAGCTGTTTTATGAAATCATATGTTATCTGTTACTCTATGCAAAATGGTACGTAATAACTATATGGCTTACCTTCCTTCTTTTATGGTTTTTCCATAAACTTTTCCATAGGTTTTTCTCCCATATAAAACTAAAACTAATTCATTATATTTAAATAATTGATTGTTATTTGAAAAAAAATATGTTGACAAAACTATGTCACCCACAAACATTTTTAATAAATGTATTTGAATCTCAGAGGATGAATAAACAGTATTTCATTAACAACTGAAAATTTTCACTATATAAATAAGGAGAGTGTTTTTAGAAGGAATTTAAACATAAATTTGTAAATTATTAAATGAGTTCATACATTCATTAATGATGCCTAATATATCATGGTTATCATAAAATCATTGATTAAATGTTGTTCTTGTCCGTATTGCATTTATCTTTAGAACAATAATGTGTGCTCATCTGTTTAAATTATTATTACAATTTATTTTCTTTAATAAGAGCATTCGTAAATCACACGATAAAGTTTTATTTTGTTACGTTTTGCCTATTATAAAATACTTCATTGTACTTTCTCTATTTAGAGAGAGTTTTTTCTCCGTCGTTGTTCCTCAACCTATATTTACTTTAATAGCCTATATATTTTAATTTATTACAGAGCTACGTCACGGAAGAAGAACTTTTGTTTGTAAAAAGCTTTATTAAAAAGTAAACCGTTCCTCCAACTAATTTACATATCTTTTTTAGACAGTGTTAAAGGTAGTTGCAAAATTGTCCAACTAATGCATAACAGTTAGGTCAAATAAGCGACCTTGGGTAATGTAATAAATTAGATTAATAAATGAGAGACGGTTTAACCTTTTATTACGGCTGCTTGCTCGGTCAAATAATGGAAACTAATCCACTGAGGGTGTACCTTCTTACCCAACTATTTTAAACATTTTTTATAGTATTTCGGAAAAATAAGTTTTGCCTGTAAGAACACTTTCCGTTTCAAATTTTTCGTCACCTCTAATAACGTTTAGAGTTAGGGCTCCTTAGATACACCACTTTACAAATAAAGAATAAGAAAATTCAGGCACAAACTTAGCCGAAACTGATGTAAATTACAATTTAAAAGATAAGTTATTTTATGTAGATACATGATTTTATACATAAAGAATATGAAAATGCAAAGCACACACATAGAAAATAGTGATGTAAATTAAATTTAGAAACATAATTTACAACATGTTAATAAAGCGTTGCATACGGATAATAGAACTAAATAATTATCAGCTGTAATCTACGTCATAGCATAATTGCCGCCAACTATTGATTATTAGTTGCATCTACATCAATATTTCTTAATTTAAATATACGTGACTGAATGCAAGGTCTGAAAAGTATGATTTCTCATGTTTTTTTCACACTGGAGATTGTGAATTAATAGTAGGATTTGAAAAAAGAAATATTTGATAAATTGTATTAAAATGTTCTCAACTTCATTTAGAATTATAAATATAAGCCATTTGCCAAATGTTTTTATTTCTTCCTTATAGATATTGAAAGAGATGTAAGCTGACTTCTTATGGAGATTCTGTTGGCTATGTAGCAAAAACTGTGTATAAATCATAATGTAATCCTAATTGGTTGTTGAGTATGTGTGTTCAAATTAATACGGGATTAGCTTTGGATAGGGAAATTAAAAAACCACAAAAAAGCTGAAATGATGATAGAATGGATGATCTGCCATTAAGGAAAATGATCTAGTACCATGACAGCTGATGTAAGGAAGGGTAAACCTATATCCTACATGAAAAATTATTATTTTACTGTAAACTTTACATCATATTTGTACACAGATGGATCTTAAGTAGGACATCCTTACACTGAATTTTAACATAGACTAATCCATCTTCGCTAATTTTACTATCACCTATCAAGTTATCATATAAATAACATTATATAACACCTGATGTACCAAGTACTGTTTAGGTTAACAAAGAAAATATTATTTCAGTTGAAATAATAATAATAAAACTACTAATTGTATTATGTTGCAATTTCCAAATAATTACAATTATTATAAATAAAGAAACATAACCTATGCATTAAAATAGTTGTTCCGCCATATAACTGGTAAAATTAAAATCAGTTGTTTTTATGAAATCATATGCTATCACTTATTTTAATCAAAATGAAACGAAATATCTATATTGCATAACAAGCCCCTTTTGTAAAACATTATGACCTAACTGTTTAACGAAAAGTTTTAGTTAAAATTCCTAAGGAATTTAGATGTTAAATATTGCAGTTATCTGTTACATAATTAACCTGCAAAGTCAAGAGTTAAATTAAATTTAAGAATGGTGCATTTGATTATTTTACCAATAAATTTCAAATTTAAATAAATCGATTTTTAATACACAAAAAGAAAAGAAAATATATTTGAAACGTTTACACTATTTTTTATCTGGCATTAAATTCTTTTAACATATCATGAATATATGTAAACATTGTATTATTTTAGAATTTATAGCATTGACATATGATTTCCACAAAGGGATTGCTTCTACTTAAAATAAACACATTTCAATTTAATTTTATCCAACAGTTAAAATTGATATTACATCATACTAATTAATTATAACTTCCCGCTTTTTTAAAATATAAAAACTTGTACTATTTTGCCGTGACCAGTTAACTTTGAAAGTTAAATTTTGATTTCACATCACTTTACATTGAATTTAGAATTTATCTGAAACTGGAATTTGTGTTGCAAAACATGGCTCCTGGATCAGATCTCGCCATTATACATTTTGGATTCGAGTTGAATATTTAGTGTAGAAACATTTCTTGAAAAGAAATAAAATAATATATAAAACATTTACATACTTTAACACATTAGATATTTGATTTTAAATTATATTGAAACTGCATTATATTAAACTAATATCTCTGTTTGTTTCCTGATGCTGTAATACTGTATGTAAAATTTTGCTTAAAATAATGTTACAACTGAACAAAAGGTTTTTTTTTTACCCGGGTGTGAGCCCCCAAAACCCGCCCAGCCCTCGTGGCAGCCAACCTCTAGCGAGCTACCTCCGTCTCACATGCGCATGCGGTTAGTATCCCTTCCACGAATGAAGGAAACGGGATTGATTGCCCATGTACCAAGCTCATAAGCTCTTTCCATGGAGAATCAGTAGATAGTGAAATGAAACAGTACGGTAAGTGTCGCGCTAAGAGCGGGATGAGAAAACCTGGCAAGAAAGAAACCCTGCCAGGAAAAATCCCGCGACAGATCGTGCAGGAACCCTGGGGGCTTGGATCACCTTATGCTAAGGAATAAGGAGAGGTATTACCTTACAAATACCTTGTTAGTGAGTCTATGGCAGGATTTCGTGCTTAGAGCGCTATCTCTTAGCGAAACGTAGAACATTCACAGCATGCTGCGGTCGTAAATCTAACTATTCCTTTAATACCCTGATATTACAGTCTTTAGCGATTTAATAATTTATACTACCATTAAATGAAATGTATATTTTATAAAATTAATTAAAACTACATTTAACAATGATATATAGAGATGTGATTAGTAAATAAATAATAAAAAAATGAAAAATTCTCCTATAATAATAATCTTCTCTCGTTTTGGAAAGAATAAAAATGTGAGTGTACAAATTTTTTTAATCCAGATAGTGCAACGGCCTATCACACTCAAAATGCCTCTTAGATCTGCGAATCGTCCTCAACTACTTTAGTATCTCTGGAAGTAATTTTAGTAATGCTCGCCCCCTAAGAATGACCACATATGAATAGTAGACTTTTTCTGGTGCAGAAACCCCATGCGCAACCTTTAACTGAGTTCCTAGAGAGGGGAGAGAATGTAGGGGAAGCTATGAGCCAGAGAATGAGCCACAATTAAATAAGAGAAACTGTATCAACAATATCAGTAGAAACCCGTGCCTCAGTGGTTAAGGTACAGGTATACTAATCGAAAGCTCCGGGTTCAAATCCCGAACTTCAATTTTAATTTTTTTCTTGAAACATTCTAGTTTTAATGAATCGAATTTGTTGTGATAGTTTAGGTTAGGTTAAGTTAGGTATTATAAAAAATTTATAAATGTCTTTTGAATAAAAATGGCAAAGTTAAATTTAATTTTTACATAGTGAGTTTTCTTCCTTTTATACCTACATTAAAATTTACGTACGAATTATCCAGTCAGGATAGATTTGGTAATAATTTTATTCAACATTAATATCTATTTTTATTAAAATATACGTACGACGTATTCAGTCAGGATCGATTTGGTAAAATTTTATACAACATTAATATCTATTTTTATTAAAATATACGAACGAAGTATCCGAAATTGATTACAGTTGTCTACACTGTTTATCCATGCTGTCTCTGCGCATGGGATAGTAAGTCATTATAGTATTGTTTATAATCTGTTTCGTATGGTATTACCCCACAGAGTCTTACTACCTTTTGTCTTATAGCTTCTAGTAACCTTGCATAATGGTTGCAGTATAACGAATGCAATGAAATTTCATTCATAGTTGTGCTGCTTCTAGAGCATGTTCTAATTTGTATTAGTTAACAAAATTGACGCAGGCCTTGCAATGAAATGACAAAACTAAATTTACAGTATACTAGAAAAATGAATTTGTTTTTTACAAATATATAGTAAAATTTTATTCAAATCAAAATTTGAATACTAAATACGAAAGAATTACAGTGGAGTTTATGGAAACGGAGCCAAGAAAAGACTAACAGTACACGTGGTCATTACCAGTAAGGATTTTAACACTAACAGTACACCATCGCCATCAGCAGTAAGGATTTTAACACGAACAGTACACCGTGAATATTAGCAGTAAGGATTTTAACACAAACAGTAAACGTGGCCATTAGAAGTAAGGATTTGAACACTAACAGTAAACCGTGACCATTAGCAGTAGGGATTTGAACACTAACAGTACACCGTAGCCTCTAACAGTAATGAAATGAAGAGTAGCAATAGACAGTGAATTTTAACAGTAAGGAAGTAAGTTAAGATGAACGCCTTATACTAGGCTTATCAAGTCAATATGACTTGTTTATCAACTCCATTAAACAATCAGATGCAAGACCTAGGCAAGTTCGAAACAACTCATATATAACCATAACTGACTTCTATACTGCAAAATATCTAAGAGAAATTGAAATCGAAAATATGATTTGAAAATTCGATAAATTCTCCAGAATTACAGATAACTTCTCAGGGGAACAAATACGATGTTAAAATATATAAAATCTAGTTTACCAAAGATGCCAGCGAAAAATTGTACGTTTGAAGAATATGAATTCAAGGTATCGATGTGTATAAGAATACAAATGAATCTGAAAGTAATTATGATCAGCAAAACTTCAAAATAAATAATGTGACTTATTTTCCCTTTCCAATACTACAAATAAATGTAAGTGAAATGAAATTGGAAATATGCTTTGAAAATTCGAGCAATTCTGCAAAATTACAGATAACTCCTCTCAGGGGAACAAATATGATGCTAAAAATATGTAAATTCTAGTTTACCAAACATGCCAGCGAAAAATTGTACGTTCGGAGAATATGAATTCAAGGCATCGTTGTGTATACGACTACAAATGAATCTGGAAGTAATTATGATCATTATAGGCTACATTATGAAGTATAGGCGTACATTATTACTACTACTTACTTACTAGCCAACGCCCACCCTTGGCTGCTGGGCCATTTGGTGGCGCGCTGACCAGTACAATCGAGAGAGACGTCCCTCTTTGTCCTCTTTGTCTGGCTGGACGTAGCCCAAGGAAGTGCATGTGAGGAGGTGATCCGCATCCATGGTTCCGTTTCCACACAACATGCAATCCGGCGATTGGAGTACATGAATCCTGTGGAGGTGTGCCGCCAGGTAGTCGTGGCCAGTAGCCAGGCGGAACAGTGCTACACCAGTGCGGCGGGGAAGGCTACGGTTTATTGGTCCTTCGGTGACGAGTGTAGCCCAGCTTTTGTTTTGAGAGGCCCTGATTAGGTTTTCTCTCGTGCTGCGATTTAAAGCTGAGTTTATCTGTATTTTGACCGATTGAAAAGAGGTTGAGGTAAGTGGCTGCGGTAAAGCAGCTCCCTGTTTAGCGAGAGTGTCGGCTTTCTCGTTTCCTTCTATATTGACATGACTTGGCACCCACTGAATGTGAATTTGCCAACCCTTCTCCTGAAGGGAGTCTAGTTGCTTCCTACAGGACAATGTTCGGTGGCATTCCACTTGTCTGTTGCTAGTGACACCCTGTATTGCTGCCATAGAGTCCACAAGAAATACAGCCTTATAGGTCCCTTTGATTTTTGAAAGTTCAATGGATGCTGCCAAGATAGCTTCAACCTCCCCATCATAATTGCTCTGGCTACTGCCGACTGCCACAGCCCCTTCGAATAATCGGCTGTGGAACCCAGCTCCTGTTCCACCGCTTGCTGATGATCCATCTGTGTAGATGTGTAGCCAGTCATCTGGCGGGAAGTTAGAATTAATAGTTTCAAGGGCTGCTGCCCTCAGCTCTTAGGGATTTGATTGACTTTTTGAGGCATTATGGTTTTGCAGTTTCAGACTAGCTGGTGGTAGGTTGTTAAAAGTCAAATGTTGAACCGGTTCAGCTGGTACTCCCGGCTGAATATTGTATTTATTCAGGAGATCGTTGTACGTTGATAGTGATGTTTTTTGGGTTTTTAGCCTTTCGGTCGCATGCCTGTAATATGTCCAGCGATGACTGTATGTCCTCTTGTACCGCTCCCAAAAATTGAGTGTTAGTTTGTTTCTTCTAGCCAGCATAGGTTCGATTTGGGTTTGGGCCTCCATTGCAGCAACAGGGGTAGATTTTGGGGCCCCTGTTATAACTCGAAGGGCAATGTTCTGGGTGATCTCTAATTTGTGCGAACCTGCATTTGATGCTGTAATAGTTGCCTCAGCTCCATATTCGAGGATCTGCCTGACATAACTCTTATAAGCTGCAATAAGGACATCCTGATTTGCACCCCAAGTAGTGGCCGTAAGTCGTTTTAATATTTTTGTTCTCTTTATAGCTCTCTGGGCACAGTATTCTATATGCGGTTTCCAGGTTAGTTTTCGGTCTATTGAGACTCCCAAGTATTTAGAGATGTTGTGTTCTTCAAGAACGTTATCCTTGTATTTTAAGATTAAATGTTGGCGTTTGGTGGACAGAGAGAAGAGCTGGAATGTAGTCTTTGAGTGATTTACTGCCATAGCATTTTCATTTGCCCATTGTTCAAGTTTTGATAGGGCAGCGTTAAGAGTATTTTCCAGAGACTTGATGTTGCTACTGGTAGCCCACATAATTAAATCATCGGCATATAGCAGGGCTTCCACCCCCGGAACACTCTTTACAGCCTCAAGGATGTCGTTGATCATCAGATTAAAAAGACTACAACTCAGGACCGCTCCCTGTGGTAAGCCCTGCCGCTGAAGACGATATTTGGACGTAGCACCCGCAAAGCGTGTTCTGATTAGTCTCTGAGAAAGAAAGGACCTAATCCATGCACACAGATTGCCTGTTACTCCACTCTGTGATAGTTTATGTATTAGCATTTGTCTCCATACTGTGTCGAATGCATTTTTCAGGTCCACCAGGACCGCCAAAGAAGACATTCTACGATTGTAACCATCCTTTATGCATTGGGAGAAATAAACAACATGGTCCATTGTGCTGCGCTTTGTCCTAAATCCCGCTTGTGCATCATCAATGACATTATGTAATTCGAAGAATTTGTGCAGGCGGGTTGCAACCATCCTTTCTGCTACTTTGCATGCGGCGCTAGTAAGTGTAATTGGTCGATAACTACTTGTGTCGCTAGCGGGTTTGCTCTTTTTCAGGATTGGAATTATCTCACCTTTCCTCCACTGCTGTGGAATGTGTTTGCTCCATGTCAGGTTTATTATTTTGAGGAGCGCCTCTTTAGCAGTGCCTCCCAGGTTCTTCAGCATTTCAGAGAAAATCTGGTCTATCCCTGCAGCTTTATTTATTTTAGTATTATGAAGCGCTTGTTCTAGCTCTGAGATCGTAAATTTTCTCATGCAATATCAAGGTCAGCGGCAGTAGTGCAACCAGGTAGCGGTTTCTTCAGCAGGAATCTAAATGCAGCTCTTGGTCTGAGGACTCTGCTGATATTTGCATAGTGTTTGCAGAAAAGGTTGGCGATGTCTTCGGGTTCACAATACATTCTGTCATCAGTCCTGAAGGGTTCCTGTTCTGTTGGAGCGGAATCATTTTCTAGTCGAGAGATGAAACGATGTGCCTTTATTCCATCTCTACGAAAGTCCATTGTGCTCAGAAAGCTACGAAAGGCAGATCTCTTTGACTGTTTTATTTCCCTCTGTAGCACAGCCTGGGACTTCCTGAGTTAGACACAGTCAGCAAGGTTACCAGTTCTTTCTGCTTTTTTCCTTGCTACATTGCGTGCTTGTTTTAGTGAGCCAAGTTTGGTGCTCCAGAAGGGGCGGAAAGTTTTCACCTGCCCTCTTGGTATGCATTTGTGGGCACATTTGAGGATGGTCCTGTTGAAGGCTTCCACAGCAAGTTCGGGCGTTTGGTGACTTAGTTGGTCTGAAAGTCCTTCATTTGTGATTTTTCTATACTGGTTCCAATCCGCCTTCCTAAAATTCCATCTTGGGGCCCGTTGTGGTATATAGCAGAGTTTCCCAGTATCAATTTTTACGTAAATAGCTCGATGTCCACATCCCGCTGCATCCTCTAGGAGTTTGACTTGCGTTTTAAGTACTATGTTAGGACTAACAAGCACTAAGTCAGGGCGAGTGCTCTGCCCAGCGTAAGAAAGAAATGTAGGGGGAGTTTGTTTTACTTCAAGCAGGCCTTCATCGATCATATCTTCTATTTTTCGTCCAGATGGAGTTGTTGCGCTATAACCCCATCTAGTTGAGGGGCTATTGAAGTCACCCACAAGGATAGTGTTTGGTTGGAGAGTGTCTTCTATTTTTGCTGTCGACAATATATTTCCAGGGGGGTTGTACAAGTTAACAATGTTGTAACTCTTTTCATTTTTCCAGATCCGCAGCAGCACCACTTCAGCCTTGTCACTGGCTTCCATTTCGTTCAATATCTCAAATTTGGCTCGGAGTGCACTTCTAACCCCAATCAAAATGCCTGAAGCCACTTGTCTTGATCGTGGTAGAGTATATCTTGTATAATTAAGAATTTTGTAGAATTCAGCGAAATCAGTCGCAGCTCCCACTTCTACTATAAAAAATGCGTCCACGTCGAGTTTTACGACGTTTCGTTTGAATTGTAAGAATTTTGTATCATTAAGACCTCCTGCGTTCCAATATAATATTCGGAGGCTCATGTCAGGGCCCTGAGAAGGGCCGTTTGCAGACAATGATGTCATTTGGTTAAGGTTCTCTAGTATCTGGTCAGCGAGCTTAAAGGCGAACCTTGTGTTGATCGTTCAGTCGAGAGCAGGGGGCACCACGTGCAGGCGATCAACTTCACCCCCCACATTATTACTTATACACAGTTTTGATCCAGATAATCTTCATAAGAAACAACTATACATCTCTATCAACGTCCATTAGAAATAAATAAATCTCAGTTACAGTCTGAATTGACAATAGCACACATCCTCCAAAATACCCTTCCTCATTAGAGAGAAAAGTAAGTGATACTATTGGTAAATAACACATATATATTTTTCTAAATGAAGATGAGAACATTTTAATATAATATATCAAATATTTCTTTTTGTTTCAATTCCAACTACTTCTGGCTGTAATTTAAATGTGGGATATTATTTATCCTTTTCTCTCCACCTTTCTTATAAACATTTAAATTCTAAATAATGAGGATCCACCACAATGTCAGTTTTGTAGAAATAATATTACAATCAAGCATATCCTGCTTGATTGTAATGAGTTAACAAATTTGTATATACGTTACGATCTTCGAGGTAGTTTAAAGGTGGTTTTAAGAGACGATGTCACGGCTATCGACCGTGTCCTCGCTTTCTTACGCCACCTGAATCTATTTAATAATATTTAAACTATGTATAATTTTAGTTTCTTTAGTTTTAGTTACAATTTGTATTAAACATTTATTTTATTTTATTTTGTTTAGTTGGTTAGCTTTATTTTAAAATAATTATTTAAAATAACTTTAGTTAGGCGATGATAACCTTGATAGGTTTTTCGCCTGGAAAAAAAAAAAAAAAAAAAAAAAAAAAAAAAAAAAAAATCTAAATAACTAAGAAATCCACAACTAAACAGAAGGAAGGATTTTACTTTGAATACCCACCGTTTTAATAGATTTAACTTATTTGAAAAGGAATTGATGGGTAGCTATTTTAAATATAATAAATGTTGCAAAATATGTAAAACACACCACTAACAGCACTAAATTTTACTAGATCTTCTCCGGTGCACTAACTCCATCAACGCGCATGCGCGTGACGTCACAGATGGAGGGTTAACTGCAGCAGAGGGGGAAGTAGTATACTTCGTAGGTATACTTGAATAAAGATAGATATTAATGTTGAATAAAATTATTACCAAATCTATCCTGACTGTATATTTCGTACGTATATTTTAATAAAAATAGATATTAATGTTGAATAAAATTATTACCAAATCTATCCTGACTGGATATTTCGTACGTATATTTTAATAAAAATAGATATTAATGTTGAATAAAATTATTACCAAATCTATCCTGACTGGATACTTCGTACGTAAATTTTAATGTAGTTATAAAAGGAAGAAAACTCACTATGTAAAAATTAAATTTAACTTTGCCAATTTTATTCAATAGACATTTATAAATTTTTTATAATACCTAACTTAACCTAACCTAACCTATCACAACAAATACGATTCATTAAAACTAGAATGTTTCGAGAAAAAAATTAAAATGGAATTTCGGGATTTGAACCCGGAACTTACGATTGGTACGCCTGTACCTTAAAACCTAGGCCACGATTTTCTACTGATATTTTTCATACAGATTCTCTTATTACATTGTGGCTCATAGTTTCCCCTACATTCTCTTCCCTCCCGAGGAACTCAGTTGAAGGTTGCGCATGGAGTGTCTGCACCGGAGAAAGTCTACTCTAAATTTTAAAGTGTGTTTAATTGAATATTAGTGAAGAACAACGTAATTAAGTATTGGATTAGGGATGGCCGAAAACAACGGCATCAGTTGTTTGGCAACAGTTGCCTCTACGCAACCTAATGCGCGCGCAACTGATGTGGAGAAAGTCCAATGTCTAACCTAATGCGTAGCAAACTAATGCCTGGCAACAGTTGTTTTCTGCTAACCTAATGCGTAGCAAACTAATTCCTGCCAACAGTGGTTTTATGCTAACCTAATGTGTAGCAGACTATTGCGTGCCAATTAGGGATGGCCGAAAACATCGGCATCAGTTGTTTGGCAACAGTTGCCTCTACGCAACCTAATGCGGCCGCAACTAATGTGGAGAAAGTCCTAATGTCTAACCTAATGCGTAGCAAACTAATATCTGGCAACAGTTGTTTTATGCTAACCTAATGTGTAGCAGACTATTGCGTGCCAATTAGGGATGGCCGAAAACAACGGCATCAGTTGTTTGGCAACAGTTGCCTCTACGCAACCTAATGCGCGCGCAACTGATGTGGAGAAAGTCCTAATGTCTAACCTAATGCGTAGCAAACTAATGCCTGGCAACAGTTGTTTTCTGCTAACCTAATGCGTAGCAGACTATTGCGTGCCAATTAGGGATGGCCGAAAACATCGGCATCAGTTGTTTGGCAACAGTTGCCTCTACGCAACCTAATGCGCGCGCAACTGATGTGGAGAAAGTCCTAATGTCTAACCTAATGCGTAGCAAACTAATGCCTGGCAACAGTTGTTTTCTGCTAACCTAATGCGTAGCAAACTAATGCCTGCCAACAGTGGTTTTATGCTAACCTAATGTGTAGCAAACTATTGCGTGCCAATTAGGGATGGCCGAAAACAACGGCATTAGTTGTTTGGCAACAGTTGCCTCTACGCAACCTAATGCGCGCGCAACTGATGTGGAGAAAGTCCTAATGCGTAGCAAACTAATGCCTGGCAACAGTTGTTTTCTGCTAACCTAATGCGTAGCAAACTAATGCCTGCCAACAGTGGTTTTATGCTAACCTAATGTGTAGCAGACTATTGCGTGCCAATTAGGGATGGCCGAAAACATCGGCATCAGTTGTTTGGCAACAGTTGCCTCTACGCAACCTAATGCGCGCGTAACTGATGTGGAGAAAGTCCTAATGTCTAACCTAATGCGTAGCAAACTAATGCCTGGCAACAGTTGTTTTCTGCTAACCTAATGCGTAGCAAACTAATGCCTGCCAACAGTGGTTTTATGCTAACCTAATGTGTAGCAGCCTATTGCGTGCCAATTAGGGATGGCCGAAAACAACGGCATCAGTTGTTTGGCAACAGTTGCCTCTACGCAACCTAATGCGCGCGTTACTGATGTGGAGAAAGTCCTAATGTCTAACCTAATGCGTAGCAAACTAATGCCTGGCAACAGTTGTTTTATGCTAACCTAATGCGTAGCAAACTAATGCCTGCCAACAGTGGTTTTATGCTAACCTAATGTGTAGCAGCCTATTGCGTGCCAATTAGGGATGGCCGAAAACAACGGCATCAGTTGTTTGGCAACAGTTGCCTCTACGCAACCTAATGCGCGCGTTACTGATGTGGAGAAAGTCCTAATGTCTAACCTAATGCGTAGCAAACTAATGCCTGGCAACAGTTGTTTTATGCTAACCTAATGTGTAGCAGACTATTGCGTGCCAATTAGGGATGGCCGAAAACAACGGCATCAGTTGTTTGGCAACAGTTGCCTCTACGCAACCTTATGCGCGCGCAACTGATGTGGAGAAAGTCCTAATGTCTAACCTAATGCGTAGCAAACTAATGCCTGGCAACAGTTGTTTTCTGCTAACCTAATGCGTAGCAAACTAATGCCTGCCAACAGTGGTTTTATGCTAACCTAATGTGTAGCAGACTATTGCGTGCCAATTAGGGATGGCCGAAAACATCGGCATCAGTTGTTTGGCAACAGTTGCCTCTACGCAACCTAATGCGCGCGTAACTGATGTGGAGAAAGTCCTAATGTCTAAACTAATGCGTAGCAAACTAATGCCTGGCAACAGTTGTTTTCTGCTAACCTAATGCGTAGCAAACTAATGCCTGGCAACAGTTGTTTTATGCTAACCTAATGTGTAGCAGACTAATGCGTGCCAACAGTTGTTTTATGCTATCCTAATGTGTAGCAGACTAATGCGTGCGCATCAGTTGTTTGGCAACAGTTGCCTCTACGCAACCTAATGCACGCGTAACTGATGTGGAGAAAGTCCTAATGTCTAACCTAATGCGTAGCAAACTAATGCCTGGCAACAGTTGTTTTCTGCTATCCTAATGCGTAGTAAACTAATGCCTGCCAACAGTTGTTTTATGCTAACCTAATGTGTAGCAGACTAATGCGTGCCAACAGTTGTTTTATGCTAACCTAATGTGTAGCAGACTAATGCGTGCGCATCGGTTGTTTCCTGTTAACCTGGTGTGTAGTGTGTAACAAACTAATGTGATTCAACAGTTGCTTTCGGCCAACCTGATGTGTAGGAAGTCCCTAATGTCTAATAACTCTGCAAGAGGGACGTTGCTATTGATTACAGACCTAATTAATAATTCCTTATATGTTATCATTTATGTCAGTCTATAATTGATTTTTACGAGTATAATGTCCGTATTATTTTAGCCGGTAATATACTTCAGAAACTGATCCATTAAAATTGTTTCATTGCAACATAAAAATATATTAAATAATTTTAAAAAATACAACCAACTTCAAAGAAAAGAACGCGTAGTCCTATATAATGTTTACTTACTAAAAAAAGAAATAATTTTCCAATAACGAAAACATAATTTATCATAAGCTTATTACCTACAAAAATGTTGCACTTAAACTCATATTTACAATCTGAACGTGAAAAATATTATGACAAAACTTATTTTATAATTAAGGAGATATCTGTTATATTTTTAAGCACTACCATAATCACATTCCATCTCGCGTAAACCATTCAAAGAGGATTGAATTGTTGACAAGCTGTATATCTGAACAATATGTACGAAACGTATGCAATCACATATTTTGTATCGGACAAAATCTATTACTGTATGGTATTTTTCGAGAACTATGTCCCGCATACTATCATAATGTCGAACTCATGAAATTTTTGTTTCCTGAGATGACGCTATGGTTAACTATAACTAAGCATGGGAAATCAAGTAATAAAAAAGGTGATTGTTTCCGAAATGTCTAGAATAAATTTGATGGATTAGCAAATACAAGGTATGATTGCGGTACCGGCTTCAAATGTAATTACTTGTACTTTTTATTGAAACGAAGTTTTCAATAGTTAAATAGAAGCTAGCAGGGGAAACGGATTTTTTGTTTTAATTATTATTAATAATAATATGTAATAGAATAATATGTAAATAATTAAGGGAAACACGCATTATTTATGTATAAATATTTAAGTTCTAAGTCACGTTTTACAATTTACCAACTTTTAAAATAATTTTCTCGAAAAAATACCCAGGTCTACATATTTATTTTGTATAAGTACTTTAAATATTTTCAAATTAAAATATATTTTATATACTTTAAATGTTAAAATGGAATACCTAACTATGTAAGTCTAATTATAAACATTTCAGGGTAATTGTTTTACCTTAAGTAAATAAGTTCGTCTTAAATAAAATGAGTTTTATTTTATATGTATTTATATATATTGTTAATGGTAAGAGGATTTTTTTATGTAGGGCTGATATAAATATATATCAGGGTAACTGCTTTTACCTTAAGTAAATTAGTAAGTCTTAAATAAAATGAGTTTTATTTTATATGTATTCATGCATATTTTTCTAATAGAAATCCAAGTATTATTATTAGCCTATATTTCACCTAATAATCAATACATTAGTTAGCTGTAGCCTGCATTAGTTGGGACGGCCGAAGCTGATGTTTTCATTCAACTAATGTGCTCGAATTAGTTCAAGCAACAGTCACTTGCAACCTAATGTTTGACATCAGTTGTTTTAAACTGATGTGTAGCGGCAACTGTTGCGTAAAATCGGCCATCCCTAGATCCAATAATTGGATCATTAGCACTTGTTAAATATTTTGCCATATAACGGCAACATTGATTTCCGGAGGACCTTAAATAATTAAATGAATGAAGTTGACTTTTTGTACATACCTCACTGGGCGAAGTACCACCACTTATCGGACAGTTATTCGGGTGCACCCTTTCCCGCACTTATCCTTTACCTGTTGAACTTAAAGAAATCACTTATATTCAAAATGTCACTATTAATGTTAAGAGTACCTTCGCCACACGACAGGAGAAACAAAGAGAGAGAAATGGTCTAAACCGAGCCTCGTTTAGAACACACAAAAACTACGTCACGGCGAGAGTGACGGGAGAGATGTCGTTTAACCGACGATTCGAAAGGAACTGGGGCGTACCGAACCTTGTAAGAGACAAAGGTTGGCCGATAAGGAGTCCCTCTCTGAAGCAGTTACACTGTCTTTTAAATTATCTTTAATTTAAAGAAAAGTACGTAACATACCGGGGGCCTTGAATCCTCCTAGGATTCAAAGAAGAATACAATATAAGCTACCCCAGCGTGAGAGAAAAGAAAACAATAATTATCAATAAACAAACTGAGAGTTCTTCACAAAAAACCAATATACCCTAAATAAAATAAAAATTCCTTTTCTAGAAACATGAGAAAAATAACAAGTTTATTCTGCACTAATGGGCAGGGGGAAAACCTTATGAGAAGGTCGAGTTATAAGTCCTTGCTGTGTCTTGAGCTGAACAACTCGCACCACACCGTCTGTGCCAGGGAACACTTGTGTCACTCTTGCCAATGGCCAAGAGAGAGGCGGAGTAGGTTGATGCACTAGCACTAGGTCGCCCACGCGAAGGTTGTCTGTCGTTTCCGTCCATTTGGTCCGCTGCTGTAGAGTGTGAAGATATTCCAGCTGCCACCTTTTCCACACGCGTTGGTGAAAAGCATGGACGAGGTGCCAATGCTTAAGTCGATTAGTAGGGACTTCAGCCAGATTTCTTTCGGGTACGGCGACGAGTGCCTTGATGGTTCGAATAGAACGTAGCTTATGTACTTTCAGAGTGAAAGGACCACCATAATCAATGCCTGTATTGAGAAATGGGCGAGTAGGGGTCAGTCGAGGTTGAGGTAAGTTTCCCATAAGAGGATTTTTATTTTTAGGTCGGTGCTTAAAGCACACAGTACACTTGAAGACGCGTGCACGGATTACATTCCGAGCACACAATATCCACACCTCTTGTGCGAGAAGTGATTGAGTGAGTTGAACTCCAGAACAAAGGTACTTCCGATGATATAGGTCAATCAAGGAGTCAACCACAGGGTGTTTCTTAGGTAAAATCACCGGATGTTGTGTCTCATAACGAATCTGTGCTGCTTCGAGTCGTCCACCAACTCGCAGGACGCCATCGCTATCGATAAATGGTGTTAATCGTCGAAGCCTAGAAGATACCCTGGTAGGAGGGGTGTGTCCTAATGCCTTTAAATCTTCGATGAAGGAGGATGCCTGAAGTAATTTGAATATTCGGATTCTGGCTGAGTTCAACTCACTCGTAGTGAGAGGTCCAACAGTTCTTCCTAAGTGACGAGAGTTGTGTATGAAACGCAACAAGTACGCAATTACACGCTGCAGTCCACTAAAGCTAGAATATTTCCGCAGCAAGTCCCATTCTGAGTGAACAGTGGAGAGAAGAGATATAGGTGAAATAGGTTTATATTCCCCTGTGTCAATGAGTTTTGCGGTATCCTGAAGAAACGTGGGTGTCTCTAGGTTTTCGTCTGGAAGATCCTGTGATAGTTGATAAGCATTAGTAGTCCATTTCCGCAATTCGAAGCCACCTCGAAGTAAAAGAGAAATGAGCTGAGTTTTCAAATGAGAGGCCTCATCAATGGAATCACCACCCGCAATAATGTCGTCGACAAACGTTTGTGTGCGGAGTACTTCGGCAGCCTGAGGGAATGAAGCACCTTCATCGGAGGCGAGCTGATGAAGAGTTCTTATCGCCAGGTAAGGTGAACAACTAAGTCCATAGGTTACTGTGGTCAATTGATAAGTGGAAATACGTTGATCGACATGGTCTCTCCATAGGATCAGCTGATAAGGTTGATCATCAGGGTGGACTTTGATCTGACGATACAACTGACGTATATCGCAAGTAAAAACCACATTATGATAGCGAAACATGAGTAACAGATCACAAATGTTGGTCTGCATTTCCTGTTCTGTCCACAGGGTGTCGTTGAGAGAGAAACCGTTGGATGTTTTTGCACTGGCATCAAAGACTGTTCGAAGGCGAGTAGTGGTGCTGGATTCCTTTAGAACCCCATGATGAGGTAAAAAGTAGTGAGGTGAACTGAGCTGAGTGTTTTGGGCAAGTATCATGTGTCCAGAAGTCAAATAGTCAGACATGAATTCTGCATAAAGTTGCTTGAAGCGAGGCTTAGAGTTGAACTTTTGTTTGAGAGATTTTAATCGTACTTCCGCGTTCCCGCGAGAGGTTCCGAGAGGAGGTTTATCTTGTTTGAAAGGAAGTCGGACACAGTAACGACCTGAACTGTCGCGTGTATGAGTAGCGACATAATGAGCTTCACATGCTTGATCATGTGGTGAGAGTTTTGAGGTTAAGGGCACTTCTTCATGTTGCCAGAATTTTTGCAGGGGATTGTGCAGTTCCAAGTCATTCACCGTGAGTAATGTGGTGGACATACTAGCACTAGGTTCCCTTCCACAGGTAGGCAGACATGGAGCTTCTCCCATAACCATGAATCCAAAGTGAGTGCCTATCAGGCACGGCATGCTAGAGCCGAGAGAATGCGTAGTTGGAGTCAATATTGAAGGAAAAAGAGCGCCGCCCAGAAGAATATCAATGCGACTTGGCAAATGAAAAGTAGGGTCGGCAAGCGTATAAGATTGTACCTTATTTAGTACTTTAACGTCAATGTGAGTACGAGGTAAATCGACGCAAATTTTGTCGAGAATGAGAAAATTATGTTTGGCAGCTATTACTGTGCCATCAAGAGTGTGCACGCCTAAAGAGGTCATGCCCCTTGAGCGAGTAAGAGTTTGAGAAAGTCCAACAATGTTGTGATTACTTCTCGTTCGAGTTACACACATTAGTTGAGCTACTTGCTCTGAAATAAATGAGGATTGGCTTCCTGAGTCCACCAGAGCCCGGAAAACATAAGTCGTCCCGGTAGGAGAGGAGAGTTTTACTAAAAGTGTGCCCAGGAGCACAGTTGTACTTTGAGAAGCAGGATTAGTCGCCTGAGAAGTCATACTAATAGGTGACTGAACAACTTCTGTTACACCTTGGTCCTGGGAAATAGAGGACTTTAATGGTGTATGCTGAGGCAGGTGATAGTTGTCGAAATGGAGAAGAGTGTGATGTTTCCTTTTACATTGAAAACAAGTCGATTTGGATTTACAAAACTTCACACTGTGAGCGCCCAAACATGAAATACATCTACTATACGACTTCGCAATCTTCAAACGCTCTGTCGGAGATTTGGCCTTAAACTTAAGGCAGGAATAGATTTTATGGTCTGTTCCTTTACACAGAAAACATAAAGGATGCTTTGTTTCAGACGCTGTGTCATTGACAGAGTTACAAGTCACCAGCGAAGTCCCCTTTCGGTTAACCTGAGTCTTATACATTAACTGTTTTCCCTTTGAAATTTGAGGTGAGTTTGAAGGTAATGAGTTAGCGTTGAGAGTTGAAAAGGAATGTAGTGTCGCGTGTTCAAGTTCACTACATTTTTGTGAGAGGAAGTTGATAATTTCCGCAGGTGTTGCCAGGGTCGACGTGTCATCCCGTGATTGTTCAAGCTTCTTCAGTATAGTAGAATCCAGCTTGCGTAAAATCATCGCTGACAATAAGGGATTGTTACTCGTGATATCAATTTGTAGCCCCTTCAAGGCTTGGGTGTTCTCTGTGTAACTTGTAACAAAGTTACGCATTTGGTTAGAAGTGTAATTGATATTCGGCAAGTCGAGAATTCTATTGAGATGAATTGACATTATTCGTCTTGGAGAATGATATCTCTCCATAAGAAGGTCATACGCGACTTGATAATTAACTTCCGAAATAGGTAAAGAGTTAATTAATTTTAATGGTTCGCCTGAGAGTACACTGAGCAAATACTGTAGTTTGGTGACAGCATTGAGAGATGTATTTTTATGTATGGTAGAGTCAAAGAGATTTTTGAAAGAAATCCATTCAAATGGATCACCCGTGAAATGATTGAGTTTCAATTTTGGAAGTCGCAGTGGGATTTGCGACGAGAGTGAACAGCTAGCTTCGGTTTTTTGCCTAGCAGCTTGTTTCGCTTCTATTGAAGCAACAGTGTAATTTATGCGAGAAACAAGATCATTAACCACAGCCGAAGTTGAGAAATTGGGAATAAAATCGTTATCTTTTTCCAACGATAGTTCATTGAATAAGTCCAATGTGTCTAAAAATTCTTGTTTAATGCTAGCGACAGAGGGAGCTCGGATCATTAATTCCTGCATGATCGCTTTATCAGAAATCTTTTGCGTTAGATCATAAATAGATTGGATCTGGGAAAATAGAGCTTCCTTCTTAGCAGTGATTACTCTTAGTGATTTGGCCATTTTGTAGAATTGAATTATATCTACAATAACAATAAGGCTCTTTAAATACACTAACAAAATATGCTATACTAATAGCAAGAGCGATAGAGAAAGCATAAACTAGTTTCTCACAAAGAAATGTAAATATTGAATGTTTGAACTTATGAACGGACGTAAACAGTTCAAGTAAACAAATGTCTCTTATTCAAGGTTACAATAACAAGATATCTTCCAATAATTGCAATCAAAAAAACGTTCAATACAAATTATGAAAAATGTAAATATTTTAAAAAGAAATAATTACAATTACATTAAACAGCATGTAACTGAATGATCTGCTTCAAAACAATAAGCATTAATAAATATAAATTTGCAATTTACAAGTAGTGAAATCATAAGTGACTTCTTTTACCATACTAAATAGCAGAAAATATTTATAAATATATTAGCCTATTAACATAGTATGAGTGAGAAACATAAACTTTGAATCATACGAATTGTTTACAAATAAACAAGCGTAGTTAATTATAAAGATATGCTTTCAGAGAGGGTTTGTTATAATCTACTGTATTTGAACAGCTGATAAATAAGAAATTGAGTGAGGTAAGCCTTGTAACAAGGACAAGATATTGCGTGCGGTTGGAAATATGTACGTCACACTTGTGGACATGTTTTAACATAGGACCTTTTCAAAGATCCGGGCCGTAGGACCAAAAATGTTAAATATTTTGCCATATAACAGCAACATTGATTTCCGGAGGACCTTAAATAATTAAATGAATGAAGTTGACGTTTTGTACATACCTCACTGGGCGAAGTACCACCACTTATCGGACAGTTATTCGGGTGCACCCTTTCCCGCACTTATCCTTTACCTGTTGAACTTAAAGAAATCACTTATATTCAAAATGTCACTATTAATGTTAAGAGTACCTTCGCCACACGACAGGAGAAACAAAGAGAGAGAAATGGTCTAAACCGAACCTCGTTTAGAACACACAAAAACTACGTCACGGCGAGAGTGACGGGAGAGATGTCGTTTAACCGACGATTCGAAAGGAACTGGGGCGTACCGAACCTTGTAAGAGACAAAGGTTGGCCGATAAGGAGTCCCTCTCTGAAGCATTTACACTGTCTTTTAAATTATCTTTAATTTAAAGAAAAGTACGTAACAACACTGATAAATTAATGTGCCCGTCCTTTCAGATGGGCATTCCAAAAATTAGTTTATAGTTGATACCACCAGGTGGGTTTGCACAAGAATGAGTAACTTCCCTGGCCTATTTCCGTGCCGCTGTTGAGCACCTGGATTGGTAAACCCTTTGTATTTATACATATTTGTTCTTACCCAAACATGAGAAGATTGTTTTTAGAAGATAATTTTTTATCATATAATGTTTCGTTTATAAATCACTTCTCTATATATCATTTTAAAATGTAATTTTATTTGATTTTATAAAGTTTACATTACATTTAATGTTTCTATAAATTAATAAAAAGTTAAAAACTGTAATATCAGGATATTAAAAGCATAGTTACTTCTACGTCCGCATCATGCTATGAATGTTCTGCTTTACGCTAAGAGATAGCGCTGTAAGCAAGAAATCCCGTTTGTTCAGTTAGTACAGTATTGCAGAGGAAAGAGTAATACAGGGTTTCCGTTTATTACTGACAATTTATAAGTGACAATAAAATTATTAACGTAAATTTAAGACAACATTTTCTTTGTATATTATACAATATTAAAATTGTATATACCATAAATGAATTTGCTTTTTTTGTGTTATTTTCAAATATACTGTAATGTGTAAAGCAGTATTTTAGGTTAAAAATTGATACAATAATTGAAGAATATGGTTGGTTCAGTGTACTAAATATAACTTCTCAGTAACTTTTGATTATTTGTTATTTGTAAAGAAGTGCTCCTGTATGCTGACAACAAAAAAAAGAATGTTATATCACAATGTAATGAACCTTGATAGTTGTAATTAATTGTGATGTGTGATTGAAGGTTGTTTATAAAACTATATGCATTTCTTAAAGGCAATAGAACATTTCCATTTTTCAGTTATTCTAACTATTAAATATTTTTAAAAATTACCAAAAACTCTGTTTCCTGTTAATTTCAGCATTAAAGTTTCATGGTGTGTATCGATAAGAAATGTAAGTCATCGATAAGAAAAATAATCATAATACAAATTTATCTCTATGATGTAGCATTGAACAAACATCGCTTACTGAAAATGATCAAGAGAGGGGAAAATACATTTTGACAAAATTTCAAAAGATGAAGCTTTCTTCAAGTTTATTATCATCCAGGCTTTCAAAAAGTATATATTAAATTAAGAAGCTAGTGTAATGTCTGGTGTTTTAAAATTTTAAATTTTATTTAACATAAACAAGGAAATAATATGAATGAGTAATATAAGTATCGACAAATATTTTAACTGTTACAAAGCGAAAGAGGTGCATAAGTGAAGTAATCGCACTCTACTGGGTAGTTGTTTTAGAAGACCTTTGTGTTAGGATAGGAAAGACTTCTATCTATCTATCTGTTGTATCTCATATGGATATTCATTAATCTCGCTGTCCCTCTCTCTCAATTTTATTTAAGATAAGATGAAATTTAAATTAGATCTTATTTAAGATTTACTGTCAGTGACAGTGGCATACAGTAACAATTCGTCTTATTTTAAATTTCCCTGCAGCATGAATTATTACTTTCCTAAATTACAATCTATTCTATATAGTTAGACCATTGTGTATTCTATGAGACAAATAAAAATACTGTAAACTCCTTGATATTTCGTCTACGATGTTCGGTGAAATGTTTAGTTTATGTTTATACTTTGACATTTTCAGACTTACACTGAATTATATCTAAAGTATATTTTAAAAATACAATATATAGCTCATTATTTGTAATAAAATTATCAAATAATGTGTGCTAGTATGCCGATCCCCCTACAAACTTGTGTGTTAGTATGCCGACCCCTACAAACTTGTGTCTTAGTATGTAGATCCCCCTACACACTTGTGTGTAAGTATGTAGACCCCCCCCTACAAACTTGTGTCTCAGTAACTAGACCCCCCTATAAACTTGTGTGTTAGTAAATCAATAGAAAATGCAATAGTTTTCTTCAAAGAGGTAGAGACCGAAATAGGAGCTAGGGGACAAAATGGAAAGGATCAGTATGCAGTTACACACACACACACACACACACACACACACACACACACACACACACGCACACACACACACACACACACACACACACACACACACACAGACACACACACACACACATACTCACACACACAACACACACCCACAACACACACACACACATACATACATACACACACACTGTAAAGTTCTGGTACTAAGGCAAAATTATAGGAACGGGAAGGATCGAGTTCTACACAAAAGACAACGAGGATCCGGTCATACACACACTGTAAAGTTCTGGAAACGTGTGTGCTAGTATGCCGATCCCCCTACAAACTTGTGTGTTAGTATGCCGACCCCCTACAAACTTGTGTCTTAGTATGTAGATCCCCCTACACACTTGTGTGTAAGTATGTAGACCCCCCCCTACAAACTTGTGTCTCAGTAACTAGACCCCCCTATAAACTTGTGTGTTAGTAAATCAATAGAAAATGCAATAGTTTTCTTCAAAGAGGTAGAGACCGAAATAGGAGCTAGGGGACAAAATGGAAAGGATCAGTATGCAGTTACACACACACACACACACACACATACACACACACACACACACACACACACACATACACACACACACACACACACACACACACACACACACACACACACACACACACACACATAACCCCTTACAAACTTGAGTGTTAGTATGCAGACCCCCCTACAAACTTGTGTATCAGTATGCAGACCCCCTTACAAACTTGTGTCGTAGTATGTAGACCCCCCTACAAACTTGTGTGTTAGTAAAGCAATAGAAAATGGAATAGTTTTCTTCAAAGAGGTAGAGACCGATATAGGAGCTAGGGGACAAAATGGAAAGGATCAGTAAGCAGTTACACACACACACACACACTGTAAAGTTCTGGAACTACTGCGAAATAATAGGAAAGAAGAGGATCGAGTTCTACGGAAAGGACAACGAGGACCCTGTCGCTTTCATCAAGCAGATGGAGAGTGTATTTGATGAGGTAGACCACATGCTTGAGGAGGAGAACAAGCTAAGAATGGCTGTTAGAAACCTACGAGGAACACCAGGATCATGGTGGAAGGTTATACGGCAACCAGCAGATACTTATGAGAAGTGTAAGGGCAGGTTTCTCGGTTGATACTGGGATTTCTTGGCCCAAGAAAAAATAAGAAGGCAACTAGACACCGCCAGATATTTTGAGATGGTACCGTACAGCCGGTCGGAATATTTTGTTGTAATGGTAAACAAACCGTAAAACCTGGATCAACCAGTACCTGAAAGGTACTGGGTAAATAAAATAATGATGCATTTCGGGAGAGACGTTCGAAATGTGAGCTTAGGGGTTCATAGGGAATCAATAGAAAATGCAATAGTTTTCTTCACATTTACAAAATAAAAATAACCTTCTCCAGTTTGGGGACATCATACAAACTGTATAACGTCAGGAAAACAAATCTAGGTAGGGAAGGGAATCCAAACGGCCTTCATGTGGAAATACTTGTAATGAGGTGCCACCTGTTGCAGACACCCATGGCCTAAAAACGACAGTGCTTATAGGTCAACTTGAAAATTAAAGGTCAAATTGTGCTATACTTTCCGACTAGCTACTCACATAGTTCACGGTCAGGCAAATTTATCAATCTCTCTAATCTAGACATTTGAAAATAGTTTCCTGTAAAAAGTAACAGTTTCATTTTTTTTATATTTAAAAAACTAATTAAAGTTACACGGTGACATATACACTTGTGCACACACATTAAGTGATATAAGATTTCACACAACAATTTTTATACGTCCTTTAGGTTGGTTTGCATAACAGTTATTTTAACGCATAAGTTATTATACTGTTATTTACTGTAAGTATTAACTTAAAAGGGTATTGAATTGAAAACTTCTTTAATTATAAAGGTAATAAATAATGAGTTATAAAATAAATATTAATAAATTATTTTCTATTCTATTTTTTGTACGTAACGTATTATTTGAATGTTATAATTACACGTTATTGAATTCATACTACACCCAACACTTATACTCAACAACCAATTAGGACTACATTATAATTTACACACATGACCCCACATAATCTTCATAAGAAACAACTATACATCTCTATCAACGTCCATAAGAAATAAATAAAAACTCAGTTACAGTCTGAATTGACAATAGGACACATCTTCCAAAATACCCTTCCTCATTAGAGAAATAAGTAAGTGATACTAATGGTAAATGGCACATATCTATTTTTCTAAATTAAGGTGAGAACATTTTAATATAATTTATGAAATATTACTTTTTTTCAACTAAAACTATTTCTGGTTGTAATTTAATGTTTATAGAGTTAACAAAAAAATAAAAAGACCCCCCTCAGTCTTTGTGAATAATTTTACTTAATATTCAAGTAAAATAAACCTATAAACGTGGAATATTAATTAGCCTTTTCTCTTTATGTTTCTTGTAAACACTTAAATTCTAAATAACTAAGAAATCCACAATTGAACAAAAGATAAGATTTTGCTTTGAATACCCACCGTTTTAATATCTTCAACTTAATTTTTAACGAAATGATGCGTAACTATTTTAAATATAATAAATGTTGCAAAATATGTAAAACAAACTTAAAAGTACTAAATTTTAAAATGTGCTCAATTAAATATTAGTAAGAACAACGTAATATATCTATTGGACCAATCTCACATAGGCTAGGCTAGATAATATGCCCGTCCTTTCGGATGGGCATTGCAAAAATTACTTGACACCACCAACTATGTGGTGCTTGACAATAAATAATTACAAACGTGACTGCTCCCTAACGAATCCGTAAACACTTTGTATTTACACATCTTTGTTCTTCCC